>JZKD02S2285197.1:351456-389692 GCA_000966675.3 Picea glauca | reverse complement strand
CCCCCCCTCAGAAAACCATTTTCCCTGTCACATTTAAAAATGATTTTTGAGAAGGTTAATGGTTGCATGTATTAGGTTAATATATTTTTGAAGCTACAAGTAAAAGTAAATGGAGTTATGAGTGAAAACAAAATTCTACAGAGCCGAAAAACATATAAAGAAATATTTCATACATTTATGAAATATTTTTATGGTTGGGAGGCTGATAAATTCATGTAAATGGGTTTTACGAATAGGAGGCTAAGTCAAACAAGAGTTAATAGTGTAAAAATATTTTACAGGTACATGTGAATTTAAATTTTCAACTGTAGGTGAAAATCAAAACAACACATGGTTTTGAAAATCCATCCAAAGATTTACAGGAGTAAAAGGAAATTTACAGGTATAATTTACATGGTGAAATTAAAAGGATATTTACAGATGTGAATTGAGTTTGCATGGGTAAAAGTGAAAAGTGAAAATAATTTACCAACAAGACAAAACAACACAAGGTTTTGTTAATCCATGTATTTGGAAAACAAGATGGTTTATCAAATAATATAAATGAATATGTTGAAATTCTAAATCATGAAATTCATTTAAGGATTTAATCAAAATATTTTAAAATTTTATTATTATTTTTCCAAATATTTGGTGACAGAAGTAAAACTCAAAGGGACAGATGGTAATCAAATTTTATATGTGAAGAGCACTTAGCAACAAATGACCAGTCGACTTCTGGAGATATTTATGGGAAAACAAGAATAAAGTTTTAAAATACGTGAGATGTTTATATTCAGAATGAACCTAAGAATAAAAACCTCTTTCAGTTTTCTTACAGGTATCACAGAGTGGGATATTCGATGGGATCATTCAACCCTATTTTTTGGGATTCAATTTTTCTTATTTTGGACTTGTTTTTGTAAAGGCGATCCCGGGTAAATGGAAATGAATATCAAGAAACAGAGAGAGGTATTTACTTGGAATTACGTCACATATAGAAACCTCCTCCAGTTTTCATAAAACTATAAAGGTCCGGGAGATATCAGATCGTGATTGCAGCCCTATTTTTCATCAGTCTGGTCCATTTTTCATGGCAAACAATTCAAAATTTTAGTGTATCTCTTTCTATTTTGAGGAAGGTGGTTGAATTCAACCTCCTAATATTGTGGGTGTGATATTTCCTATATATTCATGTAATTTTAATGCAAAAGGGGGGAACTAGTGGGAGAAAGAGACTCATTGATGTAAAGCAGCGCACAAAGCCTCCTTTGATCAAACTTCAGTAATACAGTTGTAACAATTACATGATTCTCGTGTCACTTATTTTGGTGAAGTGCATCTGTCTTTGTATCTTTGTTTTAACTGTTATTCTTATGTTATCCATACATTCTAAATTATTCAATAGAAAATTGAAGAACAAAATTTGTTTTGATGTACACTCTGATTCTAGATTTGAAAAATTTCAATGTTTTCTGCTTGAGGATTATGTCTAGAATTCTTAATTTCTCTGGTATAATGTGATCCCCTCACCTTTTCTTTCAAATCAATTATCAACCTTAAGAATACAACAAATGTTCTTATCCTTCCCTGTAAAGTTTCCTGTAGAACCTACCTTGATTTAACTAAGACAATGACTCCATTTCCTAATGGCTTAAATCTCCCTTGTTTCAACCCAATTAAATTCTAAAATCCAGAACCTGAAACATAATAGCTAGCCTAGTATTATTCAAAATAACAAAACTAAATCGTATAGAGAGATCTTTCTCTGAAGTTGGAAGGGATAGATCCCAACTACCAAAGTGGTTTTGTGGTTACCTCTAGGTTTCCTTCACAACCTTGGGAAATTACAGAGTGATAACATAGTGGCAACCATACTGGTGAAGAAATTTTATTTTCCTCATGAAAGATTATCAAGTTATAGATATGATTACTGATGGTGGCTAGTGATTATACACAAGAAGGATGAAGTTTTCACCTGGCGACTCCATGTTCAAAGTATCCATAGCTTCAAGATTTTTCAAGGTGACTCCACTGTCAAATAATCTGAATTTCATGGGAGTTACAGCGACTCCACTACACATTGATCATATTTTTTGCTAAACAAGATGACAGATTATGCGGAAAATCCTATATCTTGTGAATTTATAAAATAATTTAGGGATAAGGTAACATATTTTCAAATTGATGAAGTTCTTTTAACAACCGTGTTTCATTGTTTGAAATCTAGAAAAATTTCCCCCGAAATTAAAATTTGTGTTCTTGAGTTAGCTGCTAAAATATTTGAGAAAGATATTGAACTCTTGGATATTTAGATTCGGTCCTACAGTTTCCAAGATCCTAAATAGTGTTTTGAAAATATTACTTCTCCAAAACAAGAGGAGATTGTATTGCCTTTTGATTTTCATATTGATGAAAGTTTTGTTTGTAAACTTCAGACTGAAATTGAATAATTAAAATCATGGTCTAATATTGAGGATACAACTGAAAAACTCAGCCATGTTAAACTGGTTAGTGAATACCTGGAAGATCAACCAATAGATCATGTCTTTGTTGATCCTGTAGCAAACTATATGGAGGTTCTTTTCAACATAATTGTTCAATCATGTTTTTACTGTAAGGATCTTATCCATCATCAGCTGCCATTGTAATTACATTGTCCATTTCTGGTGTGGTTTAAACATGGTCAAGGAGCCAAGTTGTTGAATTGGTTACTTTATTGGCTATATTAGATCTTTTATATCACTTGATTCAACCAATTTTCTTACAACTTAGAGTAGATAGGAGTATGAATAAGCTCAACATTCAGAGCATCTCTTTTCAGCAGTGTGCAGTTTGAGTTGTTTTCAGTTTTCAGATTGCAATGGTGTTTTCAGATTTCATTTCTCAGGATGGTTGTATCAACAAAAAAATTGTTCAAATTGCGGCTCAGTTTATTATTCAGTGAATGGATCAAGCCCACAGATCAGGCACTGGAGATGTAGGTTGTTTGGCACATCACTGGGAGGATGTGATCCCCAATTGACGCCATTGTTAGGGTCCTATCAATTATAGGTAATTTGTTTATTCAATTATCTGTGTTGGGGATCTGTTGGTAAGATTTAGCCTATGAATCACTAGGTGTCATAGCCTAAAAAATTGTTTATCCAAACAATGATTAGTTTCTAAAGTTTGATGACCAAAACATAGTTTTGATCCGTGACAGATTTTTACATATAAATTGAGTTCATAATAGGTTGCAGGTGTTTTCATGGAAAATTGCTCAGAAGATGCTTTCCAATGGTATATTTGGTGCCTTAGACCGACATCCAGATCAAAGGTAGAGAAATATGAAGTCTGAAAAGAAATCCTAAGTGAGAAATTATTTATTTTGAATTAATTTTCAAAATGAAATAATAAATCCAAACTTTAAAACATTAGAAAAATATTTATTTTATGACAACAAAAGTCATAAATTCTAAAGTCAAAGCCTATGGCCCACCCCACACTTAATTTTTAAAAATTCCCAAATATAAAAGCCTTGAGATTGGTGAACAAATTAAATCAATGGTTATGCGTATGTTTCAGACCCTCCATCCCCTCCGACATTTAACCAAAAGGGTGGTTGAGTCTGAAAAGTGGTTTTCACTATTACCATGTTTTACCAGTTGTCACCCTCTCGTTAAATTGGAACCCCCTCCTACTAACCCACTTCCTACGTACCCCCCCCTCTGAAAACCATTTTCCCTATTACATTTAAAAATGATTGCCGAGAAGGTTAATGGTTCCATCGATTAATTAAATTTTTTGGAGTTACAGCTTGGGTTCTTCAAAAACATGGATACATTGTGAAGCTACGGGTTAATATATTTTTGAAGCTATAGGTAAAAGTAAATGGAGTTATGTGTGAAAACAAAATTCTATAGAGCCCGAAAATATATAAAGAAATATTTCATACATTTATGAAATATTTTTATCGATGGGAGGCTGAGCAATTCATGTAAATGAGTTTTACTAATAGGAGGCTAATTCAAACAAGAGTTACAAGTGTAAAAATATTTTACAGGTACATGTGAATTTAAATTTACAACTGCAGGTGAAAATCAAAACAACACATGGTTTTGAAAATCCATCCAAATATTTACAGGAGTAAAAGGAAATTTACAAGTAGAAATTACATGGTGAAAGTAAAAGGAGATTTACAGATGGGAAATGAGTTTACATGGGTAAAAGGGAAAAGTGAAAATACTTTACCAACCAACAAAACAACACATGGTTTTGTTAATCCATGGATTTGGAAAGCAAGCCATGGATTTGGAAAACATGATGGTTTATCAAATAATGTAAATGAATATGTTGAAATTATAAATCATGAAATTCATTTAAGGATTTAATCAAAATATTTGGAAATTTTATTATTATTTTTCCAAATATTTTGTGACAGAAGTAAATCTCAAAGGGATAGATGGCAGTCAAATTTTATAAGTGAAGAGCACCTAGCAACAAATGACCAGTCGACTTCAAGAGAAATGTATGGGAAAATGGGGATCAATTTTTAAAATACGAGAGAGGTTTTTCTTTAGCACGGACCCAAGAACAAAAACCTCTTTCATTTTTCTCATAGGTATCATGGAGTTGGAGATTATATGGGATCTTTCAGCCCTATTTTTCGGGCTTCCATTTTTTCTATTTTGGACTTGTTTTTGTAAAGCAGATACTGGGTAAATGGAAAAGAATTTCAAGAAACTGCGAGAGGTATTTACTTGGAATGAGGTCATATAAAGAAAAATACTCCAGTTTTCAAACAACTATAAAGGGCTAGGAGATATGAGTTCATTATTGCAACCCTATTTTTCAGCAGTTTGGTCCATTTTTCATGGCAGATAGTTCAAAATTTCAGCATATCTCTTTCTATTTTGAGGAAGGTGGTTGGGTTCAACCTCCTCAGATTGGGGGAGGTTATATTTTCTTATATATTCATGTAATTATAATGCAAAAGGGGCAAACCAGTGGGAAAGAGAGACTCATAGATGTAAAGCAACTCACATAGCCTCCTTTGATCAAACTTTAGTAATACAATTGCAACAATTACAGGATTCTCATGTCACTTATGTTGGTGAAGTGCATCTATCTTTGTATCTATGTTTTCATTGTTATTTTTATGTTATCCATACATTCTAAATTATTCAATAGAAAATTGAAGAACAAAATTATTTTTGATGTACACTCTGATTCTGGCTTTGAAAAATTTCATTCTTGAGGGTCATGTCCAGAATTCTTAATTGCTATGGTACAATGTGATCCCGTCATGTTTTCTTTCAAATCACTTATCAACCTTAAGAATCAAACAAAGGTTCCTATCCTTCCCTGTAAGGTTTCCTATAGATCTTGCCTTGATTGAACTAAGCCAATGACTCCATTGCCCAATGCCTTATCTCCCTTGTTTCAACCCAATTAAATTCTAAAATTAAGAAACTGAAACATAATATCTAGCCTAATATTATTCAAAAGAACACAACTAAATCATATAGAGATATCCTTCTCTGAAGTTGGAAGGGCTAGATCCCAGCTTCCAAAGTGGTTTTGTGGTTACCTCTAGGTTTCCTTCACAACCTTGGGAAATTACAGAGTGATAACATGTGCTAAAATCTCTCCTAGGTTTGTGGGACCTTTTGAAGTTGTGGAAAAGAAAGGACTCGTGTCTTATCAACTATCCTTTCCTGATTCTTTGAGGCGTATGTGCGATGTATTACATGTATTGGTTTTGAAACATTATATTAATGATCCTTCACACATTATTGACATAATTTCTTTGCAGGTGTCAGATGAGGGTGCTATCATGGTGGAGCCAATCTGAATTTTGGACCATCGCATTCGATAGCTATGATATCCAATAGTTGATCAGGTCAAGGTCCAGTGGGACAATTATAGTCCACACTCAACTACCTGGGAGGAAGCATATGATATGCACCAAATTTTTTCTTACTTGTTTGATATATTAGACATATAGATCTATGTCCGATACTTTTATTTACTTGTAATCTCTACTATATAAACTTCGGGATGGATTTTTAAAAAATAGAGGGTGTATGTAACATCCTTCTCTACTGAGCACACTTTTATAGACTTATTCTTTGAGGACACTTGCGTGCGAGTGATCCGACTATGGTACATTGTGATTTTGTTTCAATTATGGATTATATATGATGATGATTATGTGTTCTGACTTATTTTCATTTGACATATATGTATTGACAGATGTTATTAACGTGTTTACCTGAGTGTGCAAGACATGTGGAAATTTATGGATGTTGATGGTATTTATGGACTTCCTTGGACTCCGGATTGGGTCAAGGAATGGATTGTATTTTGTTTGAGTATTTAATTTTACACATATGTGACATATGATTGATTATAGTATTATTATGTATATATGGATCAATGACAATGTTTTTTTAATGGATGCAAGCTATTGAATCTTGCTAATCCGACTCACATAAGGAGTAAATGGGCCATGCATAGAAAATTATACATTGAGGGAGAGGTGTGGAAGTGTCCCTGTGACAACCTACTAGAATTCACATTGTGGCTCGAATGGTAGGTTAACGATTACCTAATTCGAGATGTCCATGATGTCGTGAGGGAAGACTGGGATAGTCACTCATGAATATTTCTAAGTGGTGGACAATAAGGCAGAGTCCTTATTCCTTAGAATCCCTTAGTCTCTCACAAGGTTGACTGAGTGGAGTGTTGACTCCAAGGGTTGGAAAAAATACCAAAACCATTCAAAAGGCGAGTGGCACCCTTGGATCATGGAGGTGTGTCTTGAAGGGAACGTCTCATAATTAAAAACGTGTCAATAATCTAGGTGTACTAGAAAACATTGAATTGATTAGACTTTGTCAGATTAAAATAATTAGTTAAAGAGTGAATTTATTAATTGTAAATCCCAATAAAAGTATAAGCCTATTTATAAGACCAAACCCAAGACCAAGTTTAGTTAGGGGACTAAACTAAATTTATGAATTAAATGAAAAGAAATGAGATAAATCAAATTAAGAAAAATGAGAAAAAAAATCTAAAGACTGGATAAATTGCACATGTGTGCATAAAATTAACAAAAGGGATTTTTAAATAAGAAAGAAATAAAATATGTGAGAATAGGTGTACACATAGGATGATATCTAAAGTCAAGCTACCACTAGTCTAACTAGAAGACTCGTAATCAAACTCTAACTAAGATCTAGTTAGGAGACACTCATTAAATGAGAATCTGGGGAATAAAGGGACAACTAAGAGAGAAAATACAAACACATTGGGGAATGTGAGGGAAATTGACTTTTTATTTAAAATAAAATATGTAATTACTTGTGCAACTTGGGGAGAGTGTGGCAAGTGTGTGGGTGAATAATCCTAATTTTTATTTCATTAAAAATTTAATTAATTGTGCATGTGGACATGTGTTAGGGAGGAAATTTATATAAAACAAATGGTGTAGATGGGAAATGGGACACACTGGTTATGGGTAAATTTATGTTACCAAAATCATTTTTGACTGTGTTTTACTTGTGAGAGTTTGGATACCAAGTTTGAGATAGAGTGGTGGCTCTACCTTGTGAGACAAGCTTGGTGCTATAGTATTTATGGTTTGTGTGTGTGTGGCCCCTTTGCGGCTCGAGGGGCTAAGGGGGAAGAAGAGTACTCATAACATTGGCTAAGAGTTACCGGTGAAGTCATTGGACTAGCAGATGAGAGAAAGGAGGAAGCACACAAGCTTCAAGTTGAAGAATATTCTCAATTTTTAAATTCATGTTTGTTACTGTATTGTTATTGATAAATTATTGTTGGAAGAACTTCTTACCATAAAAGTTTAGTTTTTTTTGGAAGCCCTCAACTATACAATTACTGAATGTACATAGAACAGTTGTATCGATAGTTGAGATGAATTTATGTATATTTGTATACATATGTTACCTGTGCACTGATTAAATTGATTCATTCAAGGATTTAAATGTTTCGTTTCAATCTAAGTTGATAGAACAATCCTTAGTTAGTTCATGTCTCTATTTTTTTTTATTGTATATGTTGAACGTTTGTAAACTCTTGGATTACCGTTGATGCTAAGAAAATGGCCAGAATCATGAATCCTTTTCAAATATATATATATAAATAAATAAATCATTCGATGAATCAAAATCCCGTTCAAGATCAAATCGTTGGAATCTAACAAGGGTGCAAATTTTCCAGTCGGATAACTGATCGTTCAAGGTAGTTAAATATTATCAGAGAAATGTTTTATTTGCAGTGTTAGTAGCATGGATGGGCTGAACAACCAATATTCTAAGGAATAAACATGACTACATATTAGTATGTTTACTAGTTACCTAATTTAGATCTTAAATAGTTCTTTGTAATGAAGAATGCATGATGTTCTTAATCCTTTGTGCTTATAAATGTTTTCTTTTAAAATATTATTGTTCATAGATTACCTATTTGTATCATGAGTGCATAGTTGGAATTTTAGTACAACTCTAATTTATCTATCACCGCAAACATAGGACCATCCACTTCCCTGCAGTGGATAATCTCTTTTCATAGTTGTTATTCCAACTGTGATAAATATAGTATTCTTTTTCATCTCTATGGAAAAACAATTTAGGTACAACTTCGTTCTGGGCTTGATATTTTGTTGTAAACTGAGCATATAAAAACCACAATTGCGTTGAAATTAGCTTTAGATGAATGTTGTTTTTTAATCTCTAGAGAGATTCATGTTGTCAAAATATTTTGTCTAATGAAGATCTCAATTGATCAGGGTTAGTGCATGATGCCCCGGATTGGGTGTAGATTATGAAGAATTCCTCGATTATTTCACAGTCCAATTCCTACTGGTGTTATTTTTTGTCCAACATGATTTGTTATTTTAGAGTCTCCTCTGGTATAACTATTAACTTCCATACCATTAGTTCAATTATGTTGACCCATACAATAAATTATGTTCTTAGAGTGGTACCTAGTTTCACTCAAGCATAGGATGGACACTTGTAGTCTGCATCACTAAAATTCCTTAATTCTGTCGACACCTAGGATATGGTTCCTTCACTTGGACCCCTTTGATAGATTGGCAATCATACCTAGTTATGTGAGAGGCGTGCTAGTTGTTAAACTTATATTCTAGGATAGTTTGAAATGGGAAAAACGTAGAATATGGTGGAAGTACTTGTGTAATTTGACAGTTGCTTGACTGAACGGTCAGAGACCTATGATGATATTTGGAAAATATTAGCATCTATCTTATTGTGTAATACTCGGATACTTAGAAGACTACTAGATCCTTTAGCATTTTCTTTTCATCGATGATCTACTAGGAATGTTAAGACTACAATGGTTTTGATTTTACCTTCAAAATTTAGTAAAGAAGAAACCTAGGTTGGGTAAGTCATAGAATTCGACGATCTTGCACTTTAACAAAGTTGGAAAGCTAGTGTAAATTGTTGATTTAAGCTTCAAGAATTAAAGACAATTGGTACATTAATATTCAAATTTATCTTCATACCTTCAAACCTGTTAATTGGTTCTTCGGTATACCTTCAGGTTAGCAGAATGTTAATTAAAAAGTGTGTGAGTCTTAATTTTAGAACAAACACTGAAGTGCACATTACTAATTTTACACTTGTAAAAAAAAAATGTATATAATTTTTAGTAGTGTTAGTTCTTCACCAAATTTTTATTTCGCATCGATTTTTACTTCTTCAATTTGCTTGAAAACTTTTATTGTCAATCGATCTGTTGGAAGCGAATTACTCTTTTTGTATCTTGCTTGTTCAGGGCCTTGTTCCTTGATTAAAACTTCAAACTTTTTATTATCAGATTAGTTATTGATTTCTCACTTTTGTATAATTCCTGGAACAAATATAATTTGAAACAATATTAGCAATTCCAATCAAATGGACCTTCTAGTAAAATCTCTTTATGCTTGAGTGATCTTTCAAAGCTGACTATATTATTGCTTGTAGGTTGAACATCCACATTTGCGTAATAGTTACTTTACTTGAGAAACAAGATATAAGGATTTAAATAGAAATTTATATTTATATCAATAAGAGCTAAGTGGAAGGAAACTATATTCATGAAATAACCTTAGGATGTATAAGTTGATATACATACTAAAAGATTATATAATAAGACTATAAATAAAAAATAATGTGACATTTGTATTCCAACATTTGAATTCTTTTATATTGCTTGAATAAGATTTTCTTACTATTAAGATACATAGTTGAGTTACAGGAGAATTGTACTTGTTACAGGAATTTGAATCACTTTGAATGAACATGGCCTTAACAAGTTACTAAAGATGATTGGAAATAGATCTCTATCTGATTCTAAGATTGTATTTATGATCTTGTGGTTCTTATTATTCTTTATGTATTATCCTCTTGCTCAATTGTACTTATTATTGCGTAAAATATTGATTAATTATAGTAAATTATTCTATTGAACCATGAGGAATTGAAGGTTAGGTATGGTTGATAAATATAGTCTTGATTTTCGGTTTATGATTGCACTTCTATTTTTAGGCTTCTTATAGTTTCTATTAACGTTTCCTGCTCTCCTTTCCACTTGCGCCATTGGACACTGTCTCTGCATTACCAACTCTGGTATTCTGGCCTTCAGCCTTCTTATCATGGATGGAGGATCCCTCACCTTCTTCCATTTCTTCAATATGAATTCTAAGAGGATGTGTTTAAACCCCTTAATTCTGAAAAATGTGCAAGCAACCATTTTGTTAGAATTATGCATATGATAAACAAAATTTGTCAAACCATGTTACAGGTCTGTGTTTTTTTTCTTCAATTTGCGAAGAACATAGATGTATCAATTTGCACTGTATAACACTTCCATGTTATCCTTCAGTCGATACCGAATTTAATTCTACACAGTCTCTTCTTTCAAACCACCTTCCCAGGTGACCACGACTAGAAACTGTGGGCTAAATCCTTCCTTAGCACCTTTCTATCTCGAAAAAAACCAATTCGGCCATTAGCCCTTCTTCCCTCAGCTCTCAACTACATGTGACCATGGTCATGACCCTATGCTTACCTAAAAAAATTTCTTATCTAGGGCTTCGGGACTACGGAACTTCAGAACCTTCAACCATGACTCGATTAATGGTCCTCATCCTCATTCATGATCAACGATCGAGATCCACTTCGGGACTCCACGCTTCGGGACTTTTACACTTTAGACCTCCGCTTTCCGCTAGAGTAATCCATACCTGAAATTCGGGATCAAGCACCATGTATCCTCCTCAAATCAACGACTCTAGTCAACTTCGGGACTCCGGCCTTCGAAATTTTCAACTTTCCTCGCTTCCTTATTCCCGGAATGCTTTTACCCAGAGTTCATGATCTATCGACGCGTGTCCTCCCGCAGATCAATGGTTATGAATTGCTTCAGCTCTTTGGGCTTTGGATGTTTCAAAATCTCTGCCTATTGTCACATCTTTTTCCTTTCGAGTGTCCAATATCTGGACTGCACGATCTGTCGCTACGTGGAGAAATACTAGAAGCAGACACATGGCTCAATCAGGTGGGTGACATGTGTCACGTTCTAATTGACATTTCCATCCTTGACATGCTCAAAACTTACTGACACATGGCACACATACCATGTGTCCACGTCATCCCAGGTGACTTCCATAAGCCACATCACTTCAGAATTCTAGGGTCCACATCACCTCTAGGTTATGTCATCGTGACCCACCACTTCGACTCTTCGGGATTTGGGACTTCAGGCTTCAGGAATTTCCACACTAGCAAACTTCCAATTCTCTCGAACTCCAAATTCCCGAACTGGCCAATCTGTCGACATGTGTCTCCCTTATCGGACAGTTTGTATTAACCCTGGACTTTGGGACCTCGAGAGATACTTTTGCATAGATCAATGAATCTTATTTATTTGAGATCAATGGTCCTCAATTACTTTGAGACTTTGGGTAATTATTTCCCTAGTCCTTCCAGAGTACTAAGTCTTTGAAGTGAGAGACCTGGAGCCACGTGTCCTTGTTGATGGACGGTCCATATGAGCTTTGGGATTTGGGCCTTCGAGAGTTCTGGCTTTTTGCATCCGTCTTTCTTCCGAAGTGGTTATCCACCAGAGTGAAGGATCTTCTGCCACGCGTCCACATCGATCAACGGTATGGATCTACTTCGGCTCTTCAGAGTTTCAATGGTTCGAGCACTATCATGTCACATCACTAAATTCCTTTCAATTTGTGGGGGTGTGCATCGATGGTTTGGAGTAACCCGCCTTTCACCCCGCAATTCTTCTGACGCTGACACATAACCCCTTAGTGGAACCATGGTTTGGATTGGAGGATTGCCTTGGGGAATTAACTCCCATGCAAATTGGGCCCCTGCAATGCCTCATGGCCATCGATCTCTCTCTCCAATGGGATCTTAGGGTTGTGACTTAACCTTTTATTCACTTTCATTGGACGGCCCTTGTTCACCTTCCCTCCGATCCAACGGTCCCAGATCTCTCTTGATCTCGTAGTGGCGATCGCTCCTGAATTTGAAGGGGATGGTCATGAAACTTTGAACCCTCGCAAAGGACCTCTGACGTTCTAGATCTTGCAAAGACTCTGCAACACCATTCCTCCTGATCTTTTCAATTTCATGGTCGAAATTCGATCTCGATCATGAGACTCTAACCAACAGACCCGACCCATACTAGGCTGGTGTTTCAACCAGAATCTCTAATACCAAACTATAACATACCCAACCACCCACAGGTTGGGGTATGTCACCTTCAAGCCACCCTTCGACTTATTTCTCTTATCAATACCCTTTTAAATTAATAAGTATGCATAAAAGAAAAGGATTTAACAACATGCACAACAATAACTAATAAGCGTGCATATTCTAAAGATTCAATTAAACGATAATTAAATACATAACGAAAATACATTCATATACAGGTAGATAATACCATAACAGAGAGCACTTATCTTTATAAAAGAAGACACCAACTGGCTGCAGACCAAGGACGTTCCATCCAAATGTAGATGCTACTGTTCCAAATCTCAACAGCAGTGTCACCCCCGAGCCAAGGATATGAATCCACAAGGATGGTTTTATATTGTTACTTGGCTTCCCAAACCAGTCTGCACTCAAGATCTCACAAGTTTTCCCAACACTCACAGAAATCCAAGTACCCAACTCTCTTCTACCTAGCTTGCACCACCCAAGAGAATGGACCTCCACCCTTCTATGCCACGTAGTCCCTCAAACATTCCTTCTCCTTACAGGTCTCTAGCGCAACTGGTCCAGAATCTCAATGTTGGGACTCTCAGGACTCGCAATTGTGAACAAAGTTGGACACATGCCAATGCATCTTAGACATGTAGGCCTCAAATGGTGGTTGTATCACACCAACGACCACTACAACCAACAATATTGAGGCTAATATTCAGTAGTTCGGTTCCCTTTTCCAAATCAAGACACGGGTGAGTATGGATCCATGAGTGGTAGGTAAGGATAGAATAAATGAATGAGTGAGCAAGCGAAAGAAGAAGTGAATGAGATATCAGTCGAACCCCTCATCAAACCAAAGGAAGGTTTAAGTAATTCATGGGGAATCAAGAACCTCCTAGCCTTCCCCAAGAATCCCACGTAACTGATCCCCCCCCTTAGACCAAAGGGTAATTAAAATAGTAAATAATCATTTATCCCCTCAAGCTCCCTCTCTTGTGGAATCATAGCCCCCTATAACTCTAGTCCTTATCCATCTAGAAGCCAACGATGTGTGTATTATTAATAATGATCAAAACATTACATTTCTTGGGCACACTGGCCTTTTAATAATTGTTTGGGAACTCTGGCCTCTCAACAATCTAACAATACATTATTTAGAATGGGGGTCGAAACCCTAGGAGTTACAAAGTCAGGTTGTCAAAATATGTTGTCTAACAAAGATCTCAGTTGATGAGGGTTAGTGCACCATGCCTCGGATTGGGTGTAGATTACAAAGACTTCCTCTATTATTTGATAGTCTAATTCCTAATGGTGTTCATTTTTGTCCAACATGATTTATTATTTTAGAGTCTCCTCTAGTGTAACCGTTAACTTCTAGACCATCAGTTCAATCATGTTGACACCTACACTAAATTATGTTCTTAGAGTGGTACCTGGTTTCACTCAAGCATGATATGGACACTTGTAGTCTGCATCACTGAAATTTGCTAATTCTTTCGACACCTAGGATATGGTTCCTTCACTTGGACCCCTTTGACCGATTGACAATCATACTTGGTTATGTGAGAGGCATGCTAGTTGTTAAACTTATATTCTAGGATATTTTGAAATGGGAAAAACATAGAATATGGAGGAAGTACTAGTGTAATTTGGCAGTTGCTTGATTAAATGTTTAGATACCTATGATGATATTTGGATAATATTAGCAGTTATCTTATTGTGTAATACCCAGATACTTAGAATACTACTAGATCCTTTAGCGTTTTCTTTTCATCGATGATCTACTAGGAATTCTAAGACTAGTGGTTTTGATTTTACCTTCAAAATTTAGTAAAGCAGAAACCTAGGTTGGGTAAGTAGTAGAATTCGACGATCTTGTACTTTAAAAAAGTTGGAAAGCTAGCATAAATTGTTGATTTAAGATTCTATAATTAAAGACAATTGGTACAATAATATTTGAATTTATCTTCACACCTTCAAACCTGTTAATTGGTTCTTTGGTATACCTTCAGGTTAGTAGAAATTTAATTAAAAAGTGTGTGAGTCTTAATTTTAGAATGAACAATGAAGTGCACATTACTGATTTTACACTTGTAAACAAAATAAAATGTATATATTTTTTAGTAGTGTTAGTTCTTCACCAAATTTTTATTTTTGTAACATCCCGCTCTGTCTTACTGAGCGAACTTATTCTTTGAGGACACTTGCTCACAAGTGATCCGGATTATTATGCTATTAAAAATCTTGATTTTGATTATGAGGTGTTATGGGTTGATGATATGTTGTTTTACTACATTGACATAGACATGTGTTATTGACTCGATTTTACTGAGTGTGCAGGGTTTTGGACCCTGAGGATGTAGAGGCATCGATGAAACCCCTTGGACTCTGGATCGAGTCAGGGAGTGTGCTGTTGGGGTTTAATTGTTTTACTATGATATTAGTACATCTGATTAGATGATATGATGTGGATATGTTCTAACATAATTTGTTGATGATGCAGGCTGATGATAGCTTGCCGACCAGACTCACATATGGAGTAAAGGGGTCACACATGACTACCAGAGAGGTTGAGGGAGAGGTGTGGACAACAACCTTGCCACAACCTACTAGCACTCCCACCGTGGCTTGAACTGTAGGTTAATGATTACCTAGTTCAAGAGGACCCATGATGTTGTGAGGGCAGACTGCGACAATCACTCATGATGATTCTAAGGGACGTGCAATAAGGTGAGGGCCTTATTCCTTAAAAGCCCTTAGTCTCCCACAAGTTCACCTGGCAGAGTGTTGACTCCAAGGGTTATTGATGTCTACCAAGTCAGTCAAGAGGTGAGTGGCACCCTTGGAGCATGTGGTGTGTCCTGAAGGGCACATCGCACAAGGGAACTGATGAGGTGAGTGGCACCCTTGGAGCACCTAGTGCATCCTAAAGGGCACATCGCATTGTTGATGATAGATGAATGAACCTAGATGGCCTTAGGACGAATAATATGTGAAGTAATTAAAAAAAAAAAAAAAACACTTTCCCTAATTAAATGTCGCCCAGTACAAAATCTAAGTTCTAAGTCTAAATTACGCTAGGGGTAAAATTTTGTCTACCTTTAAAAAAAATAAAAAAATAAAGATAAAATAAAAAAAAATAGTAATAATTAAAATAAAAACCACTTAAATAATAATAACATGAAGGGAGTAAGAAATTAATTTATTCATAATAAATAAAATATGTGGTTATAAAATGTAAAGAGGGAGTTAATTATTTTATCCTTTGATAATTTAAAATATACTAAATTAATGATAAAAGGGAAAAGGGGTTAAATTCCACATCTGCCTTTTTGGGTTCTAAGTAAAAGGGAAAGAGGGAAAATAAAAAAAATAGGAAACTAGGGAAAAGAGGTAACATAAAAAGGAAAAAGGGGAACTTAAGGGAAAAAGCGGGAAGTCAACTTAGTAAAGAATCTACATTTAAGAGCTTTCTAATTTTAAACTGAATTAGCAATTTCATAATAGGGAAAGCCTTTAAAACTTGTAAGGGAATCTAGGGACACCTAGGAGTAACTCTAGGTGGGTGAGGGAAATAAAGATAATTACTTAATTAAAGAAATTAATTAATGGAGGAATGTAGGGGATGGGTGACACTTGTACGAAGAAGAATTTTTAGGATTTTATTTTTAAAAACTTTAATTACATGAGATTTTAGGAAAGAGAGGAAGTGGGAAATTCTATATAATGAAAGAAGGAGAAGGAGAAAGGATCATCTTCTGTTTGCATAATGTTACGCTGCAGAAATATCAACTTGACTGATTTACTTGTGGGGAGTTGGGATACCCAGCTCGGAGAGGAGTGATAGCTCGGCCTTGCGAGGCGAGCTAGGAGCTAGGAATAGGATGTATGATTTAGATCAGCATGTGTATTGAGTAGGTAAACTGATGGTCTAGTTTCATGACTGAAATTTTTATTGCCTAGCTGAATGATTGGTTGATTGATTTTCGTGACCTTCGTCTTCCCACATGTCGTGACCACCTTGTGTGTTGATTGTGACCTTGAGGTCATTATCCTTCATCCCTAGATCACCAGTCCTCGCCTGAGCAGTCATCCAGGAGCCTGATCTACGATCATTTCCTTAACATTAAAAGACCTATGGTTCTCAACACCCTGCTTTTTTGTGCGAGGATGGTGAAGCGAAGGAGAACCTTTAGCCATCTACCTAGTGGTTTCTCGTGCTTGAATGATGGTCTTGTGCCTTTTGTATTGTATGCTCCCACTGCTATTATAATTCCTATTCCCCAGTTGACTCTGCTGTTAAATGTTTTCCAGGCTAGCTCAGCTCTGCACTTAATGCACCCCTTTATGATTCTACTCTGTGTTTTATTTCACCTCTCTACTACAGATTTACCGCCTCGTAATATGAATTTATCACCAAAATTAAGTATAATGGCGTGATTATTTTGTGTTTGTAATTGGTTTTGTTGCACAAGAAACCCGTCCCTCTACCCTGCTCGATTTTTATGACTGAATTTATATGTTCGAATCAATTCCTTAAATTCTATGTCTAAATTTTTTTTTTACTGAATTTATATGTTTGAATCAATTCCTGAAATTATATGTCTGAAATTTTTGACTGAATATTATATGTCTGAATCAATTCCTGAAATTATATGTCTGAATCAATTCCTGAAATTATATGTCTGAATTTTTTTTAGACTGAATATGTATGTCTGAAATTATAAGTCTGAATTTATATGTCTGAATAAATAGGTTGAAAGTGAACACTATAAGTAGTATTCTTTTACCACCATAAATAGTGCAGGTATATGGAACAGATGATTCTGTTTGCCTAATGCTTCTGTATTACGTAGTCTAATAACTTTGCTAAATGTAGATTAGAAGTTGATAAATATGAGAAATAGATTTAATAATCATATTTCTATGCAATCATCACTCTAAATTGACTGTAAATGCATTTTATATTTAGAATTTGTTTGAATTCTTGAAGTCGTGCAATGTTTGGACAACAATGCACAAGATGAGGTCAGAGGCATTGCTAGGAATGAGGGGAATTATGTTTCTGTATTTCAAAACTTCTTACACAGTTTTCATCATAAAACTTCTAACTCATTCCAACATTCCACTTTTCTAATTGGCGCATATGATGAATAAGGCCCATATCATGATTGGCAATGAAGCATATATATTACAATGAAAGGTATTGTAACTTGATTTAAAGCATGAACCGAAACCATATAAACTCTTATCATTTCTCCCCTGCATACTGTATTGAAATCATATCATTTCACCTCTACTAACCGTATTAAAACCTTATAATTTCGCCTCTGCAACTGTATTAAAATCGTCTAATTTCGCCCTTGCAAACTGTGTTAAAATCATACAATTTTCACCTCTACAAATTGTATAAAGTTGCATCTCTGTAAATGTTGTTTAGACCCTCCCTCTGTGAACTGTATAATCGGTTGTCTGTGCCTTTACCTCTGCAAGTCATGTTATGTACGACTGTGAAAGGGTTTCTCTATGACGTTGTCAGGATAAAATTGCCGAATTGATTCTTGGTTTCTGATAGTTGCCAAATTGATAGTTGCCGAATTGATTCTTGGGTTCTGATAGTTGCCAATTTGATAGTTGCCAAATTGTTTCTTGTTTTCTGGCATGCAATCATAGTTGCCAATTGATTTTCTGGCATGCACTCATAGCCTTTAGTTTTCCTGTTGTCAATTTAGATGCTTTTCGTTTTCTTCTTTCCTACTTGGCAATCGTGACCTGGTAATCACTATTTCTATTCTAATGTCAACACTTTATTCTATGGTCAACACTTATATCTATTGGTGTTTTACATAGACTAGGTTATCTACTCTATTGTCAGCACTTTTTTTTTACAGAAACCGTATTAATGGTTAACAACAACATTCCACATTATTTAGTTTATGATTTATTAAGATGAATGGCTAGTAAAAATGCAATTGGATTAAATTGTAATTAGATGTCAGAATGAAATTGATTTGCGCATCAGTGTTAATAGCAACCTTCAAATTAAAAAGGGATCTTTTAATGTTTTTTCTTTTTCAATCAATGTAAATAAGAAATGCATGGTAGACTCCAAATCCGAAGGTTGTAGTTTTGTCAAATGGAAGAATGTCTTCAATGGGGTAATTCTGTAGTTATTAAAAATATATATAGATTTTCAATTTGAATTATTGATCTTGCTTTCACATCTCTTTGAAATTATTTGTATTTCAGTTCTTCTTTTCAATCAATTTTTTAATTTTTTGTAAAGATCCATGACAGTCAAATTTTAGATATATAACTCCTTATAGATCAACAATTTGTTCATAAATAATTGCGAATCTAATAAATCTAACAATTTATCTTATAATTTGGACATTGTTCTTGTGGGTATTGTTTTAATATAATTTGGGTACTGTTTTAATATAATTGGATATTGTTTTAATATAAATTTAGTGGGTATTGTTTTCATAGAATTTGGAGAAAATAAATTGCTTTAATATAATTAGTTCACTCCTTCGCCTTTCAACTTCTTGCTTAAGCGATAATGTTCTAGGATGTTGACGAAGTTGTTTCAGCTTGCGCTACCCGTTGATGGTTACATTAAGTAGTGTTTATACTTAGTTATGTAAACAATTAATGTGCTTGTTTGCTCACTGTAAGGGTTCTAGCTACTTATGTAATTAATGTTAGGTTGCTAGGATGATTGTCCTTAGCTTAGTAGGCTTGGTCTACTTGATTCGGGCGGTATGTAGACACCTCCTTGTTCCTCAGAACAGTCGCCAACCATGAGACCTTAAATGGTCAAAATCAATGGGAACCTAGGCTTGAGTGTTGCTTATGTGTCCTGGAGGTCCTAACCATTGCAGGGTAGGATGGGCCAGTAGTTTGTCTTGTATTTGTCGGTTGATTGTCGTTCATTGCTTCCAGATGCTTGATGTGCATCTTAGGTTGTCATGTTGTTGTTGCAGTTTCATGCGTCATGATCATCATTGTGTTGCGACACATAATATAATATCTTTATTACCCTTGTACACACACACAAAAAAAAGAAAAAAAAAATTCACTTGCTTTGAGAGGTTGATGTCGTGATGAACGAGAGGTGCATTACAATTTTGAATCTATTTTTAATTCTTCAATATGCTTGAAAACCTTTATTGCCAATCGATCTATTGGAAGCGAATTACTCTTGGTGTAGCTTGCTTGTTTAGTGCCTTGTTCCTTGATTAAAACTCTAGACTTTTTATTATTAGATTAGTTATTGATTTCTCACTTTCTTATAATTCCTAGAACAAATATAATTTGAAACAATATTCGCAATTCCAATCAAATGGACCTTCAAGTAAATAACTCTTATGCTTGAGTGCTCTTTCAAATCTGACTATATTAGTACTTGTAGGTTGAACATTCACATTTGCGTAATACTTACTTTACTTCAAAAACTAGATATAAGGATTTAAATATAAATTTATATTTATATCAATAAGAGCTAAGTGGAAGGAAACTATATTGATGAAATAACCTTAGGATGTATAAGTTGATATACATACTAAAAGATTATATAATAAGACTGTAAATAAAAAATAATGTAACATTTGAATTCTTTTATATTGCCTAAATACGATTTTCTTACTATTAAGATACATAGTTGAGTTACATGAGGATTGTACTTGTTACGGGAGTTTGAATCACTTGATAAGTGATAGTTGACCTTGAATGAACCTGACCTTAACAAGTTACTAAAGATGATTAGAAATAGATCTCTATCTGATTTTAAGATTGTATTTATGCTCCTGTGGTTCTTATTATTCTTTATGTATTATCCTCTTGCTCAATTGTACTTATTATTGCGTAAAATATTGATTAATTATAGTAGATTATTCTATTGCACCATGAGGAATTGAATGTTAGGTATGGTTGATAAATCTAGTCTTGATTTGTGGTTTATGATTGTATTAACGAGGATTTAGATACCTCCTTGTTCCTAATAACAATCGCCAATCTTGAGACCTTAAATGGTAAAAATCAATCAGTTGAATCATGGACTTGAGCATTGATTATGTGTCTTGGAGGTCCTAACCTTACAGGATAGGTTTGATGGGTAGCTTCCTTATGTTATCATTATGTGGTATGGTTGATTGATTAAAAATGATGTTTCTTTTAGTTGAATTGTGATGAGATTGATTGTGAGGTTATTAATTTGTTGTGACACGTTTCACTTGTTGTAACTATTGTTTAAAATTTTATTTTTTTTACCACTTTTGTACTCACTTTTGTTGTCATAAAGGAGGGGATGTTACATAAAAATCTAGTAACACTATTATCTAGTTATGTAAAGGATCAACTAAAATTTGTCTTTAAGGATCAAAACTTGTAACAAAACTTTATGGTCAAATGACAGTTAGTTGTAGAGTACTGTCGGTATTTTTTTTTTTGTTGATTAAAAATAAACAATATTGTTAGGTGGAAATGGAGTAATTTAGGATCAAACATGATAGTTCATGCATATCTAGTCACCAATATAAAGGCTCAAGTAGAATTAAATGTCTCTAATAGAAAGCTAGTCATTTCCATTTAATTCGTCATCCTAATGCTCAAGATTAGTACAACATTAAAGCAATTCCAAGAATTAACTTTACATAAACCAATAGATTTAATGATGCAGGAGCATATCAAGCAAGCCAGCGCGGGGATAAAGGACAGTTGGAAAAGTGCCCAATGCAAATTTTGAAATTATCTTGAAGTTAATGCGCCAATCTTAAATGAGATAATTAAGAAGGAGCGCACTTGTAAAATGTAAACGAACCTTGAGCGATCCGCTCTCATCCATAGTAGGTAGAAGGAATTTATGATAGTTAATGCAAGTAGATATAATTCAATTCTAGATTAGACAGTTTAGAATGAGAGAGGGAAACAAAATATAGACACCCTCATTGTATATTGTAACATAGAAGAATAGAAGAATAGAATGGATAGAATGAGAAGAGGGCATAGAGCATAGAAGGGGAGAAGCAGAGAGCTATGTAGAATAAGTCCATTTACATAAGTTCTGAATTAATACAAGAAAGCTTTGATTTAGATTCATGGTGTTCAAATATTCTTTGTGTATGCATATTTGAATGTTATGCTCATGAATGTTTTACTCTTTCTGTCATGCAATTGCTTTTATGCTATGTATGAATGATTTCTTGTTGAATGTTTGAAATCTGAGAGAGAGAGAGTAAGGGAAATGAGTTTCAATTGTTTCTCTATCTGAGCAAGAGTTCCTACAAGGAGTGTAGTTGAATTGTCCGCAAGGAGTGCGTTGACAAAGGGTTCAGAGGTTTGTCTCTGAAAGCTCAGATAAGATAGTTTTTGTGCTCATCCCCACAGAAGTGCAATTAGGCACATGAGCCATGCAAGGAGTGCACAGGCCAAGTAAAGTCTCAGAGTTGCGAACTTGAGAAGCCATTGGAGGACGAATGTTGCAGGAGTGCGTAGAGTCGATGGGTTCCAATTCCATAATTAAGGAGTTTGCCGCAAGGAGTGCGTGCAAGAGTCTTCTTCAAGACTTAGAGTTGGAGAAATATCAGGAAGGATAAGCCTTCAAAATGGTCAAAGGAGGCACAGGAAGCTTATGCACTGAAATAGTGAGAAAGCGTTGCAAGTCAAATCGTTGGTGATTAAGCACCGTGGAAAAAAACTTTGGTAAGAAGTTGTAGATGCCCTTGAGAAGGAAAGAACAGATGGTCAAAATTCACTGTGGAGAATTCGCAAAGTCTCGTGAGCCATTAGATCTCACAAAGGAGTAGGGGAGTTACGATGAGTATTCCCAAAGGCTCTAAGATTAGGAGGAGTAGATTCATAGATCCAAGCCACATGAGTCGTTGGATTTACTCGTGAACTTCTATTTTGGGTTTTCGTAGGTTGAAGTCTCGGAATCTTAGCAACAGGACTCGTGAAATCATGAAACGTGAAGTCCCGAGGGCCGAAAGAATTGTGTGGGCCACAGAATCAGTAGGGTGGACAGGTGGCACATTTTCAACGCGAAAGTCAAACCCCGTCGACCATTTTAGAGTTTTGTGGGGTGAAGACCCACATTATTTGCATTAGGATTCACGAAATCACGAAGTCCGAAGTCCCAATGGAATGAGGGGCTATTGAAAAGTCAAATCTTGTGAGCGCATCGAGGTTTCAGTAAATTGGGTTTCGGGAATCGTGGGAATGATTTGTTTGACATCGCGACCATCGAAATCACGATAAGGAGAAATCCAAAATAGAGAGAGAAAAGGTCAAGCGTTGACTATTTTTCGGGTTTTTCGGAGATTGAGAGACAAGGTGCTTGACCACCGGATTCGCGAAAGTGCGAAGTCAGATCTCTTGAAGTATAAAAGGGAAATTTCTTGAAGTATATTGTGGGTGCAGATTTCCCGAAAGGGAAATAGAAGAGCCATTGCCAAGAGCTCTTCAGGCTAGTGTGGGAAGGAAGATCCTATGTACGTGACCTTCTGACCTGTGGGTTGAGGAGGGGTTGCATGCATCATCATTTGGTATGAGAGCACAGAAAGGTTCTTTGCTTTCTGTAGCAAGGAAAAAGAGAATTCACCATGCCACCAAGAAGAAGGAACAAACAAACACTCGACCCGCCAGAGGAGAGGGAAATGTCGAGAAGAAGAGGTAGGAAGATGACTGATCCAGCCATGGAAAACGAAATGTGTGATTTACGCGCCAGACTTGAAGACATGGAGACAGCACAGAGACACACAGTCAGTGTTGGGGATCTTAGTGATTCCGAAAGTGAAATTGAGGCTGAACATGAAGAAGAAGAAGTTGCAGCAGAAGATGCAGCAAACGAATGCTTGATTAGAGCTATTGCAAGAATGGGTGCAAGAGAGAAAATGGACATTCCAGTTTATGAGGGAAATCTAGATGCAGAGGAGCTTCTAGACTGGATTAGAGCTCTGGACACATATTTTGACTATGAAGATGTCGAAGAGGAAAAGAAGGTCAAACATGCTATCATAAGATTGAAGGGACATGCAACATTGTGGTGGGATGAACTACAAGTTGACAGACGCTGCAAGGGCAAGCAGAAGATCAAAAGCTGGGACAGAATGATCGCAAAGATGAGGGAAAAATTCATCCCCAGAGATTACCATATCAATCTATTTCGATGAATGCAAAACTTGAGACAGAAGCTGATGACAGTGAAAGAATACACTAAAGAATTCTACAAGCTGAACATCAGGGCAGGTCATCGAGAGAGCGATGATGAAAAATTTTCTAGATATATGAATGGCCTGAGGTACGACATTCAGGATGAGATGAGCATGGTAACCATCTGAATGGTGGAAGATGTTTATCAGATGGCTCTAAAAGCGGAAGAGAAGCTGAGCCGAAAGCAGGGTCAAAGAAGCCGAGGCAGAAGTCATCCCAAAGGCAAATTAGTTGCCCAGGATAAAAATCAGAAGCCCAAGGAGGACTGGAAGAAACCTCAGACTTGAACTGAGAGAGGTGGAAGCTCACAGCGAGGGCAATATTTTGAAAAAAGAGGGCAGCATACCGAACAGAGAGGATATTATGCTGATAATAATATTTTTCCTCGTACTAGAGGTAGAGGAAGAGGAAGAGGTAGAGTAATAACCTGATTCACATGTGGAAAGAATGGGCACAAGTCTTACAAGTGTCTAGATAAAAATAAAGAGAGTCGAGAGACTCACATTGCCGAAGCGCAAAGGCGAGACATTGAGGCAGAAGATGCCGAAGGTGGAAGATCATTGATGATGCGAAAAGCTCTTTTGACACCAGAGAAGGAGGTGGAGAGTTCAGTCCAAAGAAATAAACTTTTCTGGACTGCTTGCAAAACCAAGGATAGGGTATGCAAGGTCATTGTGGACAGTGGTTGCACAGATAATCTCATTTCTACAGAGATGGTAGAAAAGCTGGAGCTGGAGACGATTGATCATCCAAGCCCATACAGAGTTTCGTGGCTACAAAAGGGACATCAGGTAACTATCACAAAACAATGGTTAGTTGAATTTAAGATAGGAGGATATAATGATAAGATACTCTGTGATGTTATTCCCATGGAGGTTTGTCATCTATTGCTGGGTAGACCATGGCAATATGACAAGAATGTGATTCATGATGGGAGAATGAACACATACACCCTAGAGAAGAATGGGAGGACTCACATGTTGCTTCCAGTCAAGGAT
Organism: Picea glauca; assembly: GCA_000966675.3. Lineage (NCBI taxonomy): Eukaryota > Viridiplantae > Streptophyta > Pinopsida > Pinales > Pinaceae > Picea > Picea glauca. Next base: position 364,767 of record JZKD02S2285197.1, on the reverse strand, counting down.
AAGGAGGTGAAACCGGAAGTAAGCAACATTGTACTTATCATGAGTGGGAAGGAACTTCTTACAGAGGTTAGGAAGAAGGAGGATCCATAGTTCATTGTGGTCAGGAAACCGAAGATTGTTTTGACCATCACAAGGGTAGATGATTTACCAGAAGAGGTCCAAGAACTATTGGAAGAGTTCGCTGACATAGTAGTGGATGAATTACCTCGTTCGTTGCCACCGATTAGAAGTGTGAGTCATCATATTGATCTCATACCAGGAGCCAGTTTTCCAAACAAATCTGCATACAAATTGATGCCGCAAGAGAATGAAGAGGTCAAAAGACAAGTCCAGGATTTATTGGACAAAGGATTGGTCAGGGAAAGATTGAGTCCATGTGCTGTTCCAACAGTACTCAGTCTGAAGAAAGACAAAGGTTGGAGGATGTGTATTGACTCGAGGGTGATCAACAAGATAATCATCAGGTACAAATTCCCATTTCCAAGGATGGATGATTTGATGGATTGCTTGAGTGGAGAAAAAATATTTTCAAAGATTGATTTGAAACGTGGTTATCATCAAATCCACATGAGAGAAGGCGATGAATGGAGGACAACATTCAAAACCAACGAAGGGTTGTATGAATGGCTTGTTATGTTGTTTGGCTTAACAAACATGTTGAGTACCTTCATGAGGTTGATGAACGAAGTCCTGAGAGAGTTCATCGGAAATTTTTTTATCGTATATGTAGATGACATACCGATTTTCAGTAAAACAGTAGTTGAGCATCTAAAACATTTGGCTATAGTGATGGATAGGTTACAGTATGAGAAGTTGTTGATAAACATGAAGAAATCCTCATTCATGAAGACATAACTCATTTAATTGGGATTTTTTGTTTCTGCAGATAAGTTGAGGATGGGTCCAGATAAAGTGGAGTTAATCAAGAATTGGCCATCACCGAAGAATATCTTTGAGGTGAGAAGTTTTCATGGATTGACTAGTTTCTACCGAAAGTTCATCAGGAATTTCAGTGGAATTAGTGCACCGATGATGGATACAGTGAAGAAAAGACACAAGTATTTTCAGTGGATAGAAGATGCTGAGAAGAGTTTTAATCTGTTGAAGAGGAAGATTATAGAACAACCAATTCTGGTCTTTCCGGATTTCCAAAAGACATTTCAGGTGAAATGCGATGCAAGTGGATTTGCAAAAGGGGCAGTCTTGAGTCAAGAGGATAGGCCGATAACATACTTCAGTGAGAAGCTGAATGAAGTGAAGGTGAAATACTCCACTTATGACAAGGAGTTCTATGCTATCATCCAGGCATTGAAGAAATGGAGGCATTACTTGATCCCAAAAGAGTTTTTCTTATACAGTGATAATCATGCATTGCAATTTGTTACTCAACAAGAAAATTTGAATCAAAGACATGTAAAATGGGTTGAATATATGCAGAATTTCACTTTTGTGATTAAACATATTTTTGGTACTACTAACAATGTTGTTGATGCTTTGAGCAGGAAGTGTTTGCTATTGCAGGGGTTCAAAGTCAAAACATTAGGTTTTGATAATCTCACGGAAATGTATAGGGATGATCCATATTTGAAGGAGGTGTATGAAGCAGCTGAGAATCGAATTCTAAGAGATATAAGCCAATGGGTAGAATACATTATCCAGGAAGGATTACTGTTTAAAGGTAATCAACTTTGTATTCCAAAATGCTCCATGAGGGAGAATTTGCTGAAGGAGAAACACAATGGAGGATTGGTAGGACACTTTGGTCACGAAAAGACGTTCGCGAAGTTGAATGAGTCATATTTTTGGCCGGGAATGCGAGAAGACGTCAAGAGATTTGTGGACAGATGCAAAATTTGCCAGCTTTCGAAGGGAAGGAAACATAATGCAGGGTTTTATCAACCATTGCCAATACCTAAGAGGCCATGGGATGCAGTCAGCATGGATTTCATATTGGGGTTGCCAAGAACAAAAAATGGTTTTGACTCAATATTTGTGGTGGTGGATAGATTTTCCAAGATGGCACACTTCATTCCATGTCGGAAAACCAGTGACGCAACTCACATTGTGAACTTGTTTTTCAAAGAAGTCATTCGACTTCATGAATTACCAAGGAGCATAGTTTCGGATCGAGACACCAAGTTCATAGGAAACTTCTGGAGGACCTTATGGAAGAAGCTGGGAACTAACTTGTCATTTAGTTCGGCTTATCATCCTCAGACGGATGGATAGACATAAGTGGTAAACAAAAGTCTGGGAGACTTGCTGAGGAGCCTGGTGATAGAACACCACAACCATTGGGACAACATATTAACACAGACAGAGTTTTCTTATAACGACTTAGTTAATAGAAGAACAGGGCAGAGTCCATTTCAGATTGTCTATGGCATGCAGCTAAGAGGAATTTCTGAGTTGAGGGATTCAGAACAGATTGTAACTAGGAGCGGTAGTGCAAAAGATTTCGCAGAGGCGATGAAGGAACTTCACATCCAGGTGAAGGAGCGATTGCAGAATTCGAGCCAAAAATATAAGAAGAGAGCAGATCGACATAGGAGACAACTTCAATTTGAGGTTGGTGATTTAATTCTGGCACATTTGAGAAAGGAAAGGTTTCTGAGAGGAACATATAACAAACTGAAGATGAAGAAAATCAGACCATGTAAGGTCTTAAAGAAATTTGGGGCGAATGCTTACGAGATTGAATTACTCGATGGGATCAGAATTTCTCCGATATTCAATGTCTTATATTTGTACCCATATAAAGGTGAGGAAACAAGGACATAAAATGAACAACCAGAGGTCCAACAGACAAAGCAGATGCCAGTTGCAGAAAAGCTACAGATGGAGCGCAAACTAGACAAAAGAGTGAGCAAGAAGACCAGGTGGAAGCAATACTTTGAATATTTGGTCAAGTGGAAGGGCCATCTAGTTGAAGATGCCAGCTGGGAGAATGAAGCAGAGATCCAGAGGCATGGACAGATCGTACGCGAGCTCATGGATAGAAGCCTATGAAAATTTTCAAGCAAGGGAGTATGATGCAGGAGCATCTCAAGCAAGCCAGCGCGGGGATAAAGGATAGCTGGAAAAGCGCCCAGCGCAAATTTTGAAATTATCTTGAAGTTAATGCGCCAATATTAAATGATATGATTAAGAAGGAGCGCACTTGTAAAATGTAAATGGACCTTGAGCAGTCCACTCTCGTCCATAGTAGGTAGAAGGCATTTATGATAGTTAATCCAAGTTGATAGAATTCAATTCTAGATTAGACAGTTTAGAATGAGAGAGGGAAATGGAATATAGACACCCTCATTGTATATTGTAACATAGAAGAATAGATAGAATGAGAAGAGAGCATAGAGCATAGAAGAGGAGAAGTAGAGAGCTGTGTAGAAGAACTCCATGTACAAAAGTTCTGAATTAATACAAGAAATCTTTGATTCAGATTCATGGTGTTCAAATATTCTTTGTGTATGCATATTTGAATGTTATGATCATGAATGTTTTACTCTTTCTATCATGCAGTTGCTTTTATGCTATGTATGAATGATTTATTGTTGAATGTTTGAAATCTGAGAGAGAGAGTAAGGGAAATGAGTTTCAATTGTTTCTCTATATGAGCAAGAGTTCCTGCAAGGAGTGTGTTGACAAAGGGTTCATAAATTTGTCTTTGAAAGCTCAGATAAGATAGTTTTTGTGCTCATCCCCACAGAAGTGAAATTAGGCACAGGAGTCGTGCAAGCAGTGCGTAGGCCAAGTAATGTCTCAGAGTTGAGAACTTGAGAAGCCGTTGGAGGATGACTGATGTAGGAGTGCACAGAGTCGATGGGTTCCAATTCCGTAATTAAGGAGTTTGCCGCAAGGAGTGCGTGCAGGAGTCTTCTTCAAGACTCAGAGTTGGAGAAATCTCAGGAAGGATAAGCCTTCAAAATGGTTGAAGGAGGAATAGGAAGCTTGTGCACTGAAACAGTGAGAAAGCATTTCAAGTCGGATCGTTGGTGATTAAGCACCATGGAAAAACACTTTGGTAATAATTTGTAGATTCCCTTGAGAAGGAAAGAATGGACGGTCAGAATTCTCTGTGGAGAATTCGCGAAGTCCCGTGAGCCGTTAGATCTCACGAAGGAGCAGGGGAGTTACGACGAGTATTCCCAAAGGCTCTAAGCTCAGGAGGCGTAGAGCCATAGATCCAAGACATAGGAGTCGTTAGATTTGCCCGTGAACTTCTATTTCGGGTTTTCGTAGGTTGAAGTCCCAGAATCTTGGCAACAGGACTCGTGAAATCATGAAACGTGAAGTCTTGAGGGATGAAAGGATTGTGTGGGCCACAAAATCAGCAGGGTGGATAGGTGGCACATTTTTGACGTGGAAGTCAAACCCCGTCGACCATTTCGGAGTTTCGTGGGGTGAAGACCCGAATTATTTTCATTAGGATTTGCGAAATCATGAAGTCCAAAGTCCCGATGGAATGAGGGGTTGTTGAAAAGTCAAATCTTGTGAGCGCATCGGAGTTTCGGTAAATCGGGTTTTGGGAATCGCGGGAATGAGTTGTTTGACATCGCGACCATCGAAATCGCTATAAGGATAAATCCAAAATAGAGAGAGAAAAGGTCAAGCGTTGACTGTTTTTTGGGTTTTTCGGAGATTGAGAGACAAGGCGCTTGACCACCGGATTCACGAAAGTGCGAAGTTCAATCTCCTGAAGTATAAAAAATAAATTTCTTGAAGTATATTGTGGGTGCAGATTTCCCGAAAGGGAGTTAGAAGAGCCATTGCCAAGAGCTCTTCGGGCTAGTGTGGGAAGAAAGATCCTGTGTACGTGACCTTCCGACCTGCGGGTTGAGGAGGGGTTGCGTGCGTCATAATTTAATAAACATAGAAATAATTCCTATGGATTTATGATGATTACACTGTTAATATTTTCAATATCTCTCTTACACAAGTAGTATTGGCTTACTCCTACGAGTCTTCAATAATGCTTTACAAGGGAATACGGTAACTGAGGGTGGGAGTGTGCTTAACCATTAAGGAAATTATGTATTTCCCATACAAACGAAGGATTAGGCTTATAATTATGATACCCAAATAGGGTTGAGGGAATATGAATAATTAATTAAAATTGGGAGTATTTGGATATAATCCCAATCAATTATTGAAGAATTTATTGCAGTCTCCATAGTCACTTGAACCTTCACATGGTATATATCAAATTCTATCAACAATTATGGTTAGCCTCTTTTATGAAACTATTAGAGTCAAGCAATATTTGGTTTGATATTGAGATCAATACAAAATCAATTTGTCCATTTCTCTTTTTTTTTTCTTTTTATTGACTCAAACTCTGAGCGAGAGATCCACCATTAACCTTTTTAATAGAGTTCAACACTAGGTCGACAGACTCTCTGAGCCTTCTATACCCGACCTTTAAATATCTAAATCAATCGAATTATCACATTAAATAAAAGGGTACACATTAGCATAAATTCAATAATCGACCACAAAGGACTTTAAAATTCATTGTTCCTCTGTGAAGAATACAGGAAGAAATTACACAGATTAACTGTGAAGAATACAGAAATAAATTACACACATTAAATTTCAAATGCTCTAATCTTAAACCCTAATTGATTAATACTTTAAAGTAGAGCTAACATTCAGTGGAAAATATAATGGATAGGTGTACAACGTTGAACAAGAACTTTATAGGTAAAGTTACTATGAATTTAGGGAATTCTCCTTCTAGAGTAAAAAAAATGAATTAAATATTATGGTTTAAGCAAGAATCATCAAGAGAGTATTTAAAAAAAAAATCATACAATCGTGTTCATCATCAATATCTCATCCATTCATGATCTCGATTATATCACTAACCAGTAAGGAAATTCATAATGCTATTCAGAGGAACTTCTCCAGTGTATGCAAAATATATTCCCATCTACTTTGTTACAGGCTAGTGTGCATAAGTTACTCAAGTCATTACTCGAGTTCTGGTTTTGGAAACTCAAATTTTTAGAATAAGCTCGAATGTACATATATTTATTTCAGAGCATAGAAATTAAATAATTCACCAAAGAAATATAATTATTCACTATCATTCTACGTTCAAAATTTTGCAAAATATAAAGAGTTCATCTATCTATCCAGTGAACAATCATTACATAATTTAATTGAATAAATTTAATACTAACAAGTAACTAAATGTATGTACTATAACCAAATGAAATTGTTATTGTTGAACTTCGATCTGAAGTCTTCGCAATATCTAATACCACGGCTTGCTAGCAAAATCCAAGTCCTCTTTCCTTTGCCTTACTTGCAAAATCCAAGACTTCACCGATACCTCCCAACCAATGCTAGGGGTACTCTTCTTCCCCCTTATCCCCCGAAGCTGCAAAGGGGCCACATACAAGAAACTAGAACACAATAGCTCCCAAGATTGCCTTGCAAGGAAGCGATTACACTCGTTTCCCAAGCTTGGAGTCCCAACTCTCACAAGTAAAACACAGTCCAATTTTTTTTTGTAAGCATAACAATACTAAGAAAAGTGAGATCATTTCCCTTCTACACCATTTCTTTTATAGAATAATTCTCAATGTGACTTGTCTTCATGCACAACTAATTTATTTTTAATAATTGAATTAAATGATTATTCACCCAACACATGCGTGACACTCTTCCAAAGTTGCACATGTATTTACCCTTTTCATTTTATTTAAAAAGCTATTTTCCCTCACATTCCCCAATGTGTTCCAATTTTCTCTCTTAGTTGTCCCTTTGTTCCCAAAATTCTCATTTAATGAGTTCCCCCTAACTAGGTCTTAGTTAGAGTTTGATTATGAGTCTTCTTTTAGTTATACTTAGTGGTAGTTTGACTCAAGATGATATTCTATGTGTAGATGTATTCTCTCATGTTTTATTTCTTTCTATTTTAAAAATCCATTTTATTATTTTCATGCACACATGTGCAATTTTCCCAACCTTTTAATTTTTATTCCCCCTTTTCCTAGATTTTTATTTATTCTCAATTCTCTTAACATATTTCATATTTTATTTAGTCCTTTATTTAAATTTAGACTTAGACTTAGTCTACATTTAGGCTTAGACTATGGTTAGTCTTCTAAGTTTATAATTATTGATTAATTAATAATCTGTCCTATCAAGGTCTAAGAATTTTATTGATTTTTTAGGCCATCTAGATTTATTGACTCACATTTTAAATTACATGACATGCCCTTCAAGATGCACCTCCATGCTCCAAGGGTGTCACTCACCTTTGACTAGTTTTGGAAGTTTTCTGACCCTTGGATTCAACAATCCATTCATTCGACCTTGTGAGAGACTAAGGGTTTATAAGGAATAAGGATTCTACATTATTGCGGGCCCCTTAGATTTCCTCGTGAGCCACTATCTCAATTTTCCCTCATGAGCCACTATCTCAGTTTTCCCTCGTGACATGGTGTACCTCTCGAACTAGGTAATCATTAACCTACATTTTAGGTCAGGACGAGAGTGCTAGTAGGATGTGACAAGGATGCTACCACACCTCTCTCTCAAATTTCTTGTTTCTTTGCATAACCCCTTTACTCCTTATGTGAGTTGGATTAGCAAGCATTTTCAAGCCTACATCCACTGAAAAAAACAATGTTAATAATCCATATACATAAATCATACTGTAATCAATCATATATAACATGTGCGTAAAATGAAATACTCAAACACAATACAATCCAATACCTGACTCAATACAGAGTCCAAGGAAGTCCATTGATGCCATCAACATCCATAACCTATCATGTGTTCGACACACTCAAAAGAAATCATCAATAATATTTGTAAATACATCTACTTCTGAAAGTAGCAATGAATTAAAATACACAATCATCATCAGATATAAATCATAATCGAAATGAAATCATAATGTACTCTAATTGGATCACTTGCACGCAAGTTTCCTCAAAGAATAAGTCAATATAAGTGTGATCAGTTTAATGAAATGTTACAAAAGTGTACAAAATGAGTAGAATTTTTCTTTTAAATATTTTACTAAAGAATCCCATGTCTTGATGTTGTAGACTTATTTCCCTTGGTTAGCAATGAAATTATTCATTAAGCCATTAAATCCCTATCAAACTTCACAATACCCTCTTCTTTATTTGTGTTTGAATACATCAACTATTTATTAAAGAGAATATGCACTATTCGAATTTTAATGCCCCACTTTGACCATCATAAATTTAGATATTTGTAAATTTGGTTTCCTAGCGGGAATGTTCCAAATAATATAATTTCAATACAATAAGTAAAAAAGTTCAACACCCTATTCAGAGCATGCTTCCCTAGGGAATAATGTCCTCGATACTTTTTGTAAGCCAATATTTAAAAGTGAGATTGTGAACATACATTTTGGTAGTTGGAGAATGTAATTGAATTTGAGAAGAATCAAAGTTATCATGCCAAGTTAAAGCACATAGATGTTCAATAACAATTCATAAGGGGCATGGTTGGGTCTAAGGAAGCGTTAGTTTGAAATGTAAGTCTAGATATAATATTTTTTTATTATGTTACAATATTTGTGATTCAATATCAGTTCAAGTGGTGTAGAGACTCAATAAGAGCCTACAATATTTGGTATTTGTTAATTGTGTTAGGATTTTAAACAATGAGTTAGATTGTTATTAGATATATTTGGAAATTCACTTATTGTCTTGTTAGGGAAATGCGACATATTATTTGTTTGGAGTAAGCCATAGCTAAAACCACCATCTTTCCTTAAAGACTTAATTTTATTTATTCACTTTTTCCATAGAAAACATAACAATGTTATTAATAAGGAACTTAATATGTGAGCTAGTGAGTCTAGGTTAATGCCTTTGAGAATTCCTTGCAATCCCTAGCTCCCAAATTGAGACACCACTTCAAAGTTTCCAAAGATAATAAATGGAAGGATTCATTTAGATTTCATGACCTCAAGGTAGGTGATAGGCCAACTAATGAATTTCACTCCTTGTCTTGTTAGGGACACGTGACAAATTATTTGGTGGGATGAATCCATATATTATTTGGAGAGAGAGAGAGAGAGAGAGAGAGAGAGAGAGAGAGAGAGAGAGAGAGAGAGAGAGAAAGAGAGAGAGAGAGAGAGAGAGAGAGAGAGAGAGAGAGAGAGCCTCCCCCTTATTTTGTCTTTGTCCTTAGTTTAGATACAAAAGAGAAATCAAAATTTCAAAATTATTCAAAAATTCGCGGGTACCCTTCCTGAATGGCATCCTCATGCTCCCAAGTAGCTTCTTCAAGACTGTAATAGGTCCACTGAACTTTTACCAATATTTTGGCTCGATTCTAGAGAATTTTGACCTTTGTTTCCAATATACACATCGACTGGACCTACAAGATTTCTTTTGTCTCCACCCAAATCAAATTCCAATCAATAACATGGTTAGGATCATGCACATATGTTTTTAGAAAAGAGACATGAAATACATTATGCACATTCATGGAATTAGGAAATACATGCTTGCGTGAAATTGGCCCTATGATGTCCAATATCTCAAATGGACCACATAATCTGGCTGCTAGCTTGGTACAACAACCTAACTTCAATGAGCTCTTCTTGGATTTCACTTTCAAAAGTACATGCTCTCCCACTTAAAATTATATACATGTCTTGTTCTTATATACATAACTCTTCTTCCTATCTTGTGTTTCTTTCAAATTATTTTTTATTTTAAGCATTTGGTTTTCCATATCCTTGACCAATTCTATCCCAAGTACCACTCTGTCTACTGGGTTGTCCCAACTCACTAGGGTATTGAATTTTTTACCATATAAAGCTTCAAATGGGCTCATATTGAATGAATCTTGATACCCATTATTTTAGGAAAAATCAACCAAATCCAAGTAATCTTCCCACTTATATGGCTATAAAATCACATACATTCTTAACATGTATTCAATCACTAAGTTTACTCTCTCTGTTTTCCCACCTGACTGTGGATGGTATGCTATGATACAATTCATATTTGTACCAGATCCATTAAATAATCCCCTAGAAAAGGTTGAAGTAAAATTTGCATCTCTATCTAAAACAATTGTGTCAGGTATTCCATACAACCTAGCAATTTCCCTCATATAAATTTATGTGGTATTAGTTGTTGTATGAGTCAACTTCACTCGAACAAAATGAGTATACTTTGTCAATTTATCCACCACTACAATTTTTGAATGATGTTTCCTTGTTTTCCTAGGAAACTTAGTGATAAAATCAATGGTTATTACTTCCCATTTCCTCTATGGAATTGACAATGGTTGTAGCAAACCCATTAGGTGTTTATGCTCATATTTCACATTATGACATTACATACATCTGGCAATGTAATCGACGAGATTCGTCTTCATACTTGGACAAAAGTATTGGCTTCTTAATGCTACAATTATTTTTTGGTAACCGAGATGTCTCGGATATGGAACATTATGCATTTATTTTATCACCAAATTCTTGAGTTCTCTGGAATCAGGAACATAAATTCTATTTTTATGCATAATCACTCCATCTTTTCCCATCTTGTACTCTTTGAATATGTGTTGTACATCTTCATGTTACAAGATTTATTTTATCTGTAGGTAATGTTGTTCTGTAACAACAACATCTAAAATTCTACTCTTTAAATATGTTTGATGCATACTAATGGTTGTAGCATGCATGAGATGTACTTTGTTGAGTGCATCAACAACTTTATTTTCCTTTCCTTTGATATTCTTAATGTCAAATTCATACTTAAAATTTCCAGCCATCTTGTCTTTCTATCATTTAAATTTGGTTTCCCAACAAGATATTTCAGACCACTCTAGTCTTTAAATTTCTTCCCTATTAAATAATGCTTCCATATATTCAATCCAGGAACTCTGGTAGGCATCTCTAGATCATGGGTGGCATAATTCCTATCACGCTTTTTAATATTTCTATACTAATAACCAATGACACGTCTGTTCTGAGAAAGTACTTTACTATTTCCTTCTTTGCATGCATCTGTACATACATCAAAATTCTTATTTGGGTTAGAAATATTTAATATAGGTGCACTAGTAAGTAACTCTTTCAACAAATTAAAATTTTCTTCACAATTTGTTGTCCATTCAAGCTTAATTCCCTTATTTCATAAAGAAGTTATGGGATGAGAAATCTTAGATAATCCTACTATAAATATCCTATAGTACCCGATCGCATAAAATATATGACTTCTAAAACATTCATAGGTGCTAGCCATCCCTTAATGGATTCAATATTCTCTAGATCTACTTTTATACCTTCTTATAAATAAATGTGCCCCAAATAATGGGTATGCTCTTGATAAAAAGAGCACGTTCTTAACTTGACGTACAATTGATGTTCCCTCAATACTTGTATTGACAGGTCTGAATGGCGTGTCAAGCAGGTAAGGGAGAATTCCCAATGACAAGTCCCAATTAGACATACTCTCATTTGGTGTAGTTTTTACCACAAGTATATGGGCCTCACTACCACTCAAAAATAAAAGAATTAAAAGGGGAAATATAGTGGACTCCCCCCCAAAAAGTTCTAATTAATTCCAAGGATAATAAAACTAGAATCAAACTAATCTAATCTAATTAATCATAACCTATCTAGGGAACACAACTAACAGATGAGCACAACTTAAAATGATACTTTGACAACAAAAATAAATCATGGCAGACAAAATAATATTATAACAATAATATTACAGATATCATCCAAAATAGTTGAAGAAGAGAACTGTAACATCATGCTTGCACTCATAAGAAATCACAACCACATAAGGATTCTAGATACTAAGAAAAAAAATAGTTCACATAATCAATACCCAGAAAACTTAAACCACAAATACAAGTGTAGAATAGTCCCACAAACATTTTCTAACAATTATGACTTCAAAATGTCTTCTTCTCTTCATTACTCAAAATTAACAGTACCATCTTTTGTTGCAAAGGGAAAAAGTTCAAATTTTATTCTATGAGTTCTCTTTTATAAGACATGAGATAAAATCTTCAATTCTCATGACTCTTCGTTTCCATTTTCTTTTCCTTTTTTACATTTTGAAAAGGAATATGTGAGCATTACAAAGAGAAACTGAATATAATCACGAGTCATCATTTTCTCCCTAAGACAATTTACAAATGATATCCATTAAAAAACAATCATTGACTCTGTACATTGGCGTTATCTTCTGTTCCTCAAATGTTTTTAGGCATTTATGGCTTTTCCCCACTGAATGAAATCATTTTATCTTCTTCTCCTCTATATTATCTTCCTATCGAGCCCTTGCTAGTATGATTTCATTTCTTATAGCTCAAGATATGATTGTTTGAAATATGCATATCCAATTCTTCATTTGAATTCGGGTTCCACCTGTCTTTTGAATTTTAGGATTTTTTTTCTCTCAATATGGTACCATTTTTTATCCCATTGTTTTATTCTCTCCTTTAACTTTCCATTGAGTCCTCTTGGGCCTTATTTCATTGCCCGTGGCTCCAGATATGATTGTTTGAACTTGGTATGGAAATTTCTTCCCCCAAATTCGTGGTCTATGGTTTTCTTATTTTTCAAACATATTCTATCACATTTATGTCCTAGAGACCTTTTAAATTACATTCCTTTATCCAATACCTTTCCAACGAGGTATCACGGGCCCCATTCCGTCACTTGTAGGAAACATTATGGTCGTTTGAAAAATGTCATCTAGCAGGCACTGGTCAAGCACTTGGGTTAATCTAGACCGTTGAATTTTTAACCCACAAAAGAGAAATCCCACCTACATAATAGATCAACACTTAGTGATGAAATGGCCTAGCCCCTATGGATATTTGGAATGGAAACTGAGCAGCATGGGGCCGATTGCTTGTAGCATGATTTTTTCCAATTTTCCCCTTTATTTTTTTTAATTGTTTTAACATTAGGAAAATAATTAAAAAACAAAAGATAAAATAAAAAGAAAATATAACCGAATTATTTACATTATTTTACATCTATCTGCAATTATTAACAAAAATTAACAAAAACTAATTACCTTAATCCTATGTAAAATAACTAAACTAATTACCTCGTTAATATAAAAAATTATCCTACCCCTCGTTGGATTTGACGTGTGACCTCCGTGGAAGAAACACACATTTTTAACCATTAGGACCATTCATGTTTGTTATTCATTTAACCTACAAAAAAATATTTAATCCATGAAAATTAAGAATGAAATAAAATAAAATAAAATAAAAATTAATAAAAAAAATGTTAAATAAAACAAATAAAATTAAAAAATGAAATAAACA
>JZKD02S2285197.1:338583-351357 GCA_000966675.3 Picea glauca | reverse complement strand
TGATGATGATGATGATGATGACGATGATGATGATTAATGTCCACTAAGACCAAATTGCTCTATCGTACCTTAAGAGGGTAAGTGATTACTTGTGATTCTTTAGAATTTTGTTTATGTGCTTGAAAAGCATTAAAATAAGCTTTCCAAGATCACCATACTTTTGATGAGTTAAGAGGTTAGGAAGGTTGGTAGTGTGCCAAATATTTTGAAAATGAGATCTAATATGGGTATAGGTTGGATATATAATTAAAATAAATTATTTGCAAAAGTATTTACAAAAATTAATAAAATAAAATAATATAATTACAAAGTAGGAAAATTAGGAGAAAATTAGATGAGTCAAGGTTCCATGCCCCCTAGGTTCCGCTAGTCATGGTTCCATTGGTCAGGGTTTCGCACCTAGGGACCCAAATTTTAGAAGAAAATGTATATGTTAGTATTCATGAAACCAGATGCTGGAGAGAGGAGCGAGGATAGATGTGATTGAGGATGTCCAATTCAACTGAAATGAAGGGAAAGGGTTGAAGGAGGAAGGACAATGCTTCATGCGAACATTTAAATTTGCAAGTAGCGATAATAAGAAAATAAAATATTGATGCTAACCAAGTGTATGAAATAGGATATTCCACTCAATATGTGCATATCAAAGGGAGGACAAGCTCATATTTCAAGGAGCGAGAGCACCAGAAGAGGTCCTTATGCCAGACAATATGGACGAATGCAACAAATAACTAACAAGCACCAAGTGAAATCTCAACAAGGACTCATAATCAAGGGTAGGAATGAGATTTGGAAAGAGGTAAAACCAAGAGAGGGCCTTGTATAAACCAATATGAAGAGGTTTGAGGACAGGGTCATGGGAAAGGTGGGTCTGATAGCCTTAGGGCTTCGAAGCTCGAGGTAAATGTAAGCGAAGGTAATCTACTTCCCAATAAGGAGAAGGTATGACAAGAACCAAGGTCAAGGGTGTGTACAAGAATCAATAGATTCCCCCACAGGCTTCTCAAGGCTGGATCAATCATGTGAATGAAGTGTCTCTACAAACCTGCTCCTACAAAAAAAAAGAATGATATCAAACATGCAATAGAAAGAAGACTAGATCATATAATAAACAATATATTCCTTGCCTTTAAACCAATTTATAAAAAAGTGTTGGGTTTATTCAACAATAACATGGTGGTTCTAGATGATTGTCTTAAGACTACATGTGCTAATTCGAAATAGAAGAGTAGGATATACATGGAAGAGCATAAGTATGAATTCATGAAGTATAACATGTCAACAATATGATACAAATTTTGAATTAATCAATTAGTAAATATTCAACTACAACCTCATCCAAGACATGCAATAGAACATCAAACATTGCAGCCACATAGGATCATCAAGCACTTCAAAATCAATAAATAGTTTTTAAATAACCTGTCAATTCCATCTTAAAAATGTTAACGAAACATCATATGGAGACATTTGAGATCAACAGATTGAAAGTAATACCTAACACCAATCAAAGATAGTCATCAATCTAGATAAAACCCAAAAATCCCTCAACGTAGGAAAATAGATAGCATTAGGCTCAAGCAGTAAAGGATTAGGAAATAGGTTTGAAATTTTCATAGGGCGAGCCTTTCCTTTTGCTTGTAAAAAAAAAAGTAAAGGGGGTTGTTGTGGGCACATCAAATGATGACACAATAAAAGGACCCGTTATCTCTATCAATAGAATTCTAGGACCCATACTTCATATCTGAGTTTTAATTATAAGCTCAACAAATTGCTGAAAATTTTCCAATAGTCATGGGTACCACAATGACGCCAAAATTCTAAAAGATATAACCCAATATTTCTTGTACATGTAATCTAACAAATCCTTTTCAAAGATCCAAATAATGAGATACATTTTTTTACTGACTGCACACTTCATATTGTTTTTGGTTTGACCATGGGTTTTCACATTTATAACAATTAAACATCTACATAAGTGTGTCCTCATCTCTCTTTTCTCGGAATCGCTTCGTTTCCAGTAAGCATCCATAGCCCTCATGAAGTTTCCCCAGTACGATACAAACATAGCCTCACTTCCAACATAATTCCATAGCCCCAACGTGTTTACTTGTACTTCCCACACTATTAATAATGCTTTCAACTTCCTTTTTTATTTCAAAATATGCTCACTCTTTTATATTTGTAGATACATATCTGCGTATGCACATAGTGTGTGAAGGAAGTGGGGTGATACGAGAATGACTTTGATTTGCTAAATAGATGTTATGCATTTTAGTTTAACCCATAGGTCTCCCCAAAATTCATCATAGTATTGGCCATTTTATTAATGTGAAGTGGATGGATCTCAAAGAAAAGAGTGGATAGACACCTTCATTTACTTATGGATTATCATGGTATGCTCAGCAAGAACATGTGTTCAACCATAACTATCAGTCCATACCTACAACTAAGAAATTCATGAATGTTCACTCAGATGGAGCAACCCATGAATTTGATGGATTTAAAAAAAATTATTTAGTATGTGACCATAATTTGAAGAATAATCCTCAAGGAAAATTAAGAGTTCAAACTAGCTCAACGAAATACCAACATTCAAATTAAAAAATGAAAGAAATCAGTCCAATATGAAAGAAAGAATGAAAACGGAAGTCCATTCTTGGAAAATAAAACTAAGCTAAAAGAAATATGAAGCTAGAATGTCAATCATCCAAAAAGAATGAAACTGACTGAAAAATGAGAAGAGAAAACAACAACGAGTAATAAATATGGAAACAACAACAAACAAAGTGTTTTCGGTGAAATCTTAAAACAAAGCCAAGGGAAATAACCAATCAAAAGATGTTAACCATTCAATATCAAGCCCAATGAAATTATTCACATAGTTTCTTATTTGAGATGAAAACAAACCAGAGTATGATAATTGATGATTTAGTGGAAAGGATTTGCAACATAATTCTCCAATCCAATTGTCACATATGATTTTTCTTTCATTTAGTGCAACAAAAAAATCTTCTAGGAATCTAGCAAAATGGGTTAATGGTTAAATTTGGTCAAAAAATATTTTCTCAAAATTGCATCACATGAAACATTCCACAAACCCATAAGCTCAAGATTTCATTGCATAAGCAATTCCTTTGCAATTTCGAATATGCTAAATTTTCCGACAATAGAAATTACATTTCTCACCAAAGCACTATTTTCTCTTTTCTATAAAAGATCATCAATAACCACATAGATCCCAATAATTCAATTTGATAAGACAAAGTGGAAAAATTGACAGTTATAGAGACTATCAAAATAATCATTAAAATGACGCCAAACCTCTACTAGATCAGAATTCAAAATGGGAATATATAAATGAGACAAAATATATTTCTGATCAGTTGATAAGTTGGTGATAATATTGATTTATCAATCCAAAAATGTTGCAAAGGAATCCGAGCATCCAAGTTTAGATTAACACTTCCCTATGTTGCCTTCATTCCAAGAGAAAAAATTAAGAGTTGTTGGTTGCAGAAGCCATTTTCCCAACCTGCATAACAAAAGAGAATGGTGTGATCAAGTCTTAGACAATTTGAGGAGAAATCTTCCCCTAAATAAATAACTTATTAAAATTAATCTAAACTTGAAAAGTAAAGACTGAAATTAAAATGAATCCTAGGAACAATTGTTGGACATATTGAGATTGATGTGAACAGTGGATGTCATTATGATGTGATGATGAATTGTTATGAACAATATTGTAGAGTAATCTACCTAAATCTCAGGAGAGGCAGCATATTAGATTTCACAAGATCAGTGCAATGAAAAATCACTATCGAGATCTAATTCCCAACAGATCAATGGTCTCGATCACCTAAAGCTCAGGAGAGGCAGTGTATTAGATTTCACAAGATTAGCGCAATGAAGAAACAATATCAAGATCAAATTACCAACATATCAATGATATCTATTAGTTAGAATCCAAGTAAAAAACCAAAAATATAAGAAGGGAAAGCGCATTGCAGAAACACGATTGGGAATGAAATCCCCACAGTGAAGCTACAAAATAATCAAGGAAGAATATTATCCACTGATGTATATTTTGGGACAAACTAGGACTGTCAGATCTAGGTGTTATAGAGGAGGACCGACATATCAACATCTGATTAAGTCCTGACCGTCAGATGTCAGTAAGGGTAGATCAATGGTGGGGCACCATTGCGGGATGCAAGGGTTGAGTTAATGATCATGCAAGTTTCAGTTCCACAATCAAACCTGATTGTTGATCTACTATGGGGGAATTATCGACCGTTAGATCAAGCGCAGTGGAAGGAGAGCGTAAGGTGTACTAAATAATTGACAACGAGGGGTCACCACAACCTTATGACTTATTCGGTAGGTAAACACTTTGGAGGGATTGAACTTCTCAAAGTTTGAGTAGCCCGGAGCCCTAGAGTTACGAATGACTGAATACTCGAAGAGTGGAGCTCCTTAGTGCCTAATCCCTTGGTCCTAGCTCCTAGAATTATGAAAATATATTAGTAGAAAGTGCTAATATGCACTCCAACAGAATTTTCTCCGAGAGATTTGGAAGACTGCAAAGGCCGGAGTCTCGAAGCTTTGAATTCTCGAAATGAATGAGAACCATCCACCCAACTACAGATCAAGTCACGGCCATCGATTTGTTTGAATTCTATGGAAAAGCCAAGATTTTCCATTTAGAGAAGAAAAAATATCGATCATCCGATATACTTAGGCGAAATGCACTCTAGAAGGCTGAATGATTGCAAAGGCCCGAAGTCCCGAAGGCTGAATAAATATGAACCATTAATCTAAGAACTAATCACAGTCCTTGGATCAAAGTTTCATATGAACCTATGACTAGGAGGAGGACATGTGTCACATTAGGAGATCCATGTCAGTAAGGACATATGGCACAATCAGATGGTGACAAGTTTCTAGGTCTAGCTGGTACTTTAGGTTACGTAAGTCACGAATCTAGGTGACACATGGCAACCACTCAACTAGTGCCAAGTCAACAATGACGTCAGCAAGTTACGTCACTCCGGGAGTTTGTCCTTCAGGGAAAACCAATGTCTACCATCGGAAACTACCTGAAGCACTGAAGGTCAAAGTCAATGCTAACCATTGATCTAAGATCCTCCAGATTATCAAATGATTGTTAGATCAAAATGTAGTGGAAAGATGACATAAGAACTCCCATGTTGGCCACTTCGGTGTTGAGAAACACCAGTGGAAACTGGAACATCAATTACCTGGACCTTCGAAGCCCTAGAGTCCCAAAGTAAATAGTGGTCATCCATCTCAACCTTTGATTAAATAGCCACTGGATTAAGCAGTAAAAGGATAATTAAGGAATGGATCTAGACCATTGATTTGGTTGTAAGAATCATGCCAACCATCAGAAAAACCCTTTTGAGAGGTAACCACTTCGGGGAGTTGAAACTCTAGAAGATTGGATGAGAGAGAAAATGCCCAAAGGATGAAGTCCAAAGGACTAGGTTCCATCCCCCGGTCACGGGTTATGAAAACATAAGCCATGAGGCACTGGGAGCATCGATTAAATTAATAATCCCATTGTTTTGCAAAGATGGCACATGTAAATGGTTTGAAGGAACTTCCTCTATAGAATTCGATTTTTGCAACACTCGGAGAGACAAAATAAATCGATCCATCCCTGTGGTCGATTTATGAAAAATAGGTCAGATGGTTGTTGAAAGCATATGAAGGTTAGAACTCATCATTCTCTTTCTGATAATAGGCGGTATGAGAGTTTCAAGTTAAATACCCGAAATGATGGTCAATGGTGGTTATGCATTGGTCCCAAAGTTGTTGTAAGTGGGAAAGTTAGTTGTAACTTGTGGCACAAGTTGGCCCTAAAACTAAACTAGATTTGAGCATGCAAGAGTATAAATACAACTATGCTTGGTTCATTTGAGAAGGAGTGAAGTGGGTGAATGGGTGGATATGCATTTGAGGTTGGGGATTTTTGGTATGGTGATCCTTTGGCACAACAAGGTGTGAATTTCAGAGAGAAGATGAAGTGAAGAAGGTGTGAATTTCAGAGAAGAAGATGAAGTATGGTGATGAGCATTTGTTGTAGACCTCTGATCATGAGTTGGTGCAGATTCAATAAATGAATGACTGGTATTTGGGTTGGTTGTACTACTAGATCAATTCTAGTTGGATATATTGCATTCTATCGACAAGATGCGTTTTGCGACAAGTTGAGTCTTGCTTGAGAGTTGGTTCTCTCCTTGGAGTTTGTGCTCCTTACTTTAGTTGGCAATAATAAAAAATAGTTGGTGCTGGGAAAACCCCCGTGATTGTAGTCACAAATATAAAAGCTTATACAGACATATGGTATCTCTTGTGTTCATTGTGCTTATGAATTGATTGCTCTTAATTATTGATAGATGTCATTGATGAATGGCTACATACAATATTACAATGATGATGTGTAAAAATATGTTGTGAAATAATTGCTAACTTGAAACAAGAAAAGTCATAAAAGTACGCACACTAATTCACCCTCCCTCTTAGTGTGGCTGGTGTGACCAATAAAAACATGCTAAGATAATGTAAACTTAAACTAGGTGGGTTTTCATAAAACTTATGCAAATGTCAATGCTTTCATAAAGTATGTTTTTTTTGTCCATTCAATCAAATCTCACAGCCTTCTTCCTGAGATATGAGCACTATGTGCTTTCCCTACAATTTTCCCTTTCATGAAAATACTTTAGTGTCATGAGTGTTGTGAGATTTGAATCTATGGACACAACATCTTGTTCCTGAAATCAGACTCAATAAATTTTAAAAAAATTGGACCATAATATTTTGATTCCACCTATCTTCTAAAAATACCATTCCATCAACAAACCTTAGATATAAAAACATTATTCAAAGATTATCAACATTGCACCCCAAGGTATGTGTTTCCTTTGATTATTGACGATAATGATGTGAAACATTATAATGATCATCTTTAGCCTTCTGAGAGGTAAGAGGAAATCATTATGAAAATGGAGAAATTAAGATACTCTTAAAGGGTACAAATGATATCAAGTCACAACCTAGATGGATTGACTTCCCCATCACAAATGAAAAATATAATTAGAAATTCAAATTAAATAAAGTGAGTAAGATCATATTTCTAATAGATAATAAGATTGATCTGACGGGCAAGTACATGAAACTAATAGCCTCAATCTATCAAGAGTGTTTCAAGTAAAGAAACCATAAATTCAACTTCCTTGAGCTTATACATGTCAAATAATAAGAGGAAAGAGAAATGAAAAAGAAGAGTGTATATATTGTCTCTCCACTAGATATGTTTTCCATTCAAAGAATGAGACATATAATCCAGAAAATAAAATCAACAATCTCATGAGTAAGAGGGATCAATAGAGAAGATGTATCAACATGACCCAAACGTGTTTGTCTTTTCTTATTATGAATAAATTGTTTTTGAGTCCAAAGAGTGGTGAAGAGTGTGGGGCCCAATATATTGATGAGTTACAACCCGCATGGAATCCACATCTTGAAAATTATCACCATGGATGAAATGAAAACAAATGTTGAAACTTGAATTTTGGTATCTTAAAAGTTGCATTGACATATTCCATAAAGATACCTACAACTCCCAAGCATTTGAATGGATTTCAACATGAGATAAGTGTGTAATTCTCAGTCATGATAAAAATCATATTTCTCAAGAATCTAACCATAATGAGTAACCCAAAATAACCAAACCCAAGGGATGGAAATATATTAGATAAAAATTTATGAAGAAAATTGTGTGAGAGTTTATGAAACGTCTGACGTTTCGAGTGGACACTCCACCAAACATCGAGGACAAATAAATATCTATTGGTAATGAAGAGAGTGTTGGTCATGACAATTTATAGAAGGGTATGCAAGGGTGAATCATTGTAAACCTACACACTCAGATGAAAATATTTTGTTCAAGAAAATATCAGGTCTGAAAATTCATCAGATTGGCAATGCTAGGATTGAGACCCAAGTTGACCAGTGAATTGGGGAATAAAAGGATTGGTTCCCAAATAATTTTTTGAACACCATAACAACAAAATATTTAAATAACTATGTTGTCCATAATTGTCAAAAACATGTTTCCAGGCAGCCCGAAAAAATAATTGTTGTTGTTGTTGTGTATGAGATGAAACTTGGATTAAGAAAGTTGTAAGATAAAAGGAAAAATCATCCTTAAAATACCAATTGAAAAAATCATAAGACATGTGCTTCCAATACCAAAAAATTAAAACTAAAAGTGTGGTAAAAAATAACTTAAATGAAAAAACAAGAGGTTGCGCTCACTATGCTAAACAAATCTATGCAGAAAAATCATGTTGGCTGAAAGTAATCGAAGAAAATAGTGAATGGAAAAGAAATTATATGCACAACTCCAAATCCAAAATAATCATCCAAAGAAATGTAAGGAATTGGAATGGTTTCAATCTCAAATGGGTAGAATTAGTCACTCAAACTTTCCATCTACTGTGAGTGGTACAACAATCCCAAAACTCATAAGACTTTTAATTAAGCAAAATATTCCATATTAGAATCATGTGGATATGAGTTGGAACAAATGTGAGTGTCCATATTGATTACAAGAGGAAATTAATAATACCATTTATAAAAAATTCCACCTTTGAAATACCCCAATGCTTGAAAATCATATTCATAATATCAATTATCTGAAAATTACCCAATCACATAGAGAAATTTGAGAATGAGATGAAGTAATTTTTCCCCACATCAAAATTAAATTGAAAAAATCCAATCAAGGTAAATTTATGGTGCAATCCTTCTATTTCTTTCCACATCTAATGAGAATTCATTTATTGGTCCGCCAATAGTAATGAAAAGAGAATGCAAACAAAAAACTAATTAAAAACTAGAAAGAAAAGCTAAACTATGCAAAGGAAAGACATTAACCTATTCTACCCTACTGCTATCCTATGCTACAAATGGCATAATAAATGAATTATGTAAAGTCATAATGCCAATGTAGCCAACCTTGTAATCCAAATCCTGCATACATATGTTCAAGTCAAAATATTAGTGATAGAGCCTAGAATAAGAGTCAACTAAAAGTAGGAAAAATTAGCTCATGATAAACTCTATCCACCATATTAAAAAATTCATATTGATAATTCATGGGAAATCTATCCAAGTAATATCTCTCCAACCATGGTTCAATTTTATCGTAAAATGTACCATGACTCACATAGAATTGATGGAGGGAATTTAATGGAAATTAGCATATTGAATGAGAACCGTGCATAGAATTCATGTGAAGTGTACTCAGTGAGAGAATCTTCATGTTAATAAAGTTCTTTATCCGTGAATACAAACCAAAATAATGAGTTCCTAACATAACCATCGATGTAGACCGAAGTGCCTCATTATATTGGCAAGCCTCCCTAGACTCATACTTCAAGAAACCATCAACTTGAGACAAATTAGTGGAGTCAAATGATATATGCAGACTAGCACCTACCATGATATAAGGTAAATACTCAAAACAATGAGGGAATCCACTAACATGAACAATATCAATTAAAGGGTTGCTTGAACAAGAAGATTTTGTAATATTAATAAAAAATGAAGATGAGGAAAAAGGAGAATGCATGTTCTGATATACATCTTCTATATCATTCCCTTGATCCCCTGAGAAAGGTTGATAAGGCTTGGTTGTGATTACTTCATGGGAAGATGCATTATACTCTCTATCTTCCATATGCACATTTCCCCCATCAAGTACTTCAAAAGGGGCCAGCCTCTTTGAGTTTATTTGAATTGGATGGTGGGTGGTTTCCTGCAAATTCAAACCATTAAAGAGATAAGGATACAAGTAATATTAAGTGGAAGAATTAAGATAATTAAAATTCTCTATAAAACAATAATTTTTTCAGAAATTGACTTTGTGAATGGTAGTTCCTCTTCTTTAAGCACATCAGTGACTGGTTGTGAATCGATGTGATCCACACTAGGAAAGATTTTACAATCAACATGTGCTTCCTCAACATGGTTTTCCTCTTGCAAACAAAAAGTGGATTGTTGTGATAAGAGAGGTATGTCTTGCATGTTTATATTTCTTCTCCTTGAGTGAAATGATCAATGTGGTTGTTTTTCTCTTGCACAGTATGAGAATCTGAAATATATTTCATAGGATACTCATGGTTAGAAGCGGGGAGGAAATCACAAGAATCCTCAAAATAATAAGTATTAATAAATAATCCATCAACAATAGGAAATCATTATTTCTCTATGTCATCTATACAAGGAGAATTTGTAATAGCGGGACAATCCAAATCAAAAGGAACTAATTCCAAATTATCCATGGGTGAGGAAGAATTCATTTCATGAGTGTCTAGATCTTCTTCATTAACAAAATGATCAACTTTCAATTTTTTCTCCATATCTCCCTCCTCCATTCCTTGTCATGAAAAATATGAGAGAGGACAATGAGAACCTAACATAACCATCAGTGTGACCTAAAGTGTCCCATTATCAACAAGAAAACTCTCCTCTTGGTCAACTACAAAAAACTTTGAACTTGAATTTACAACACAAGAGGTCTTTTTTTCGTCACAAAGAGAGAAAGGGTGGATGGATTGGTGGGAGTATACATATGCTTCTTCCAGAAAATAATTTTCTTTATGATATATATCACCCATAGTAAAGAAATATCCCTACATATGAAGTCCATCTAAACCATTAGCATTTTCAACATTTTCATTTAAATCCAAATCAACATGTGAAAAAAGATTAAAATGTTATTTAGATTTTTCATCCATTGATTTGAGTGTTTCATTAATAAGAGAAAACAAATAGGAAATAAAACCAGTAGTAGAGGGCCCGTCATCCAAAGGAAATTTATAACAAAGATCAGTAAGTCTGATAACAAAATCTTCAAGAGATTCATCATCATTCTTCCTAAGTTCTAAAATTTCTTCACACAATTTATCATAATCATAATTCTCAAAAGCATGCAAAAATGTATGCATAAATTGTTCCCATGTGTGAATAGAGGCATCTGACAAAGCCTCACACTATCTCTTGACCCGACCTGCAAAAGTGAGAGTGAACAACCTGCAAATTCCATTTCCATTAGTAATATTGTGAGAACAACAAAATTTCAAGAAATTTAAATCATGTCCAGATGCAGAGGTTTCACCCTCACCATCAAATTTAAGTTGTGACAAGAAATGTAAAATATTTCTAATAGGTTTGGGAGGTAGAGTGCCATAAACAAACCTCCATAAAGGGATATGGGATGGAGCCATAAGTTAATATAATAATTTCATAAAAATGACTCCACAGACTCATCTTGTCATTTCCCCCCCTTATAGCTCCATTTATTTTGATGAGTTTGAATGGTATGTCAATCAAGTAAGGGAGAATGCCCAATGACAGTTCCCAATTAGAAATAATCCCATTTGATGTAGCGTTTCCCATGAGTATATGGGCCTCATTGCTGCTCAAAGTTAAAAGAAATGAAAAGGGAAAGACAACAGACTTCCCCCCAAATAGTTCTAATTAATTCTTAAGGCTAATAAAACTAAAGTAAACTAATCTAGTCTAACTAATCCTAACCTATCCCAGGAGAAAAAGTAATAGATGAGCACAACTTAAAATGATACTTTGACAACAGAAAGAGTTCATGGCATCCAAAAGCATGTTATAACAATAATATTGTAGATATCATCCTAAATAGTTGAAGAATAGAATTGTAACATCATGCCTACACTCATAAGAAATCACAACAACATAAGGATTCTGGATACTAAGCACATAAATAGTTCACATGATCAATACCCAGAAAACTTAAACCACAAATACAAGTGTAGAATAGTCCCATAGGCATTTGCTAATAGTCATGAATTCAAAATGTCTTCTACTCTTCATTACTCAGAAATAATAGTACCATCTTTTGTTATGAAGGGAAAAAGTCAATATTTTATCCTATGAGTTCTGTTTTATAAGTCAAGAGAAAAAAAATTCAGTTCTCATTACTCTTTGTTTCTTTTTTCTTTTCTTTTTTATATTTAGAAAATGAATATGTGAGCATTACGAAGAGAAACTAAATAGACTCATGAGTCATCATTTTCTCCTAAAGGGAGTTTACAAATGATATTCATTAAAAAACAATCATTGACTTTGTCCATTGGTGTTATCTTATGTTCCTCAAATGTTTTTGGGAGTTTATGGCTTTTTCCTACTGAATGAAATATTTCTAGATCCTTCTCCTCTATCTCATATTTCTATCAAGTCCTTGCTAGTCTGATTTTGTTTCTTATAGCTCAAGATAGGATTGATTGAAATTTGCATATCTAGTTCTTCATATGAATTTGGGTTCCACTTATCTTTTTCATTTTGGACCTTTTCTTCTCTCAATCTGCTAGAATTGAAATCCCATATTGTTCTTCTCTCCCTCAAATTTCCATCGAGTCCTCTTAGGCCTAATTTTGTTTCCCGTGGCTCCAAATATGACTGTTTGAAATTGGTATGGTAATTTCTTCCCCCAAATTATTTTTATGCTATTTTTTTTATGACATATTTTATCACATTTCTATCCTGGATACCTTTTCCAAAACATTCCTATGTCTGATACCTTTCCAGTGAGGTATCACGGGCCTCATTCTGACACCTCATAGAAAAAGTTATGGTCGTTTAAAAATTGTCACTCAACAACCATTGATTAAGTCATTGGGTTAATATGGACCATTGATTTTTTAACCT
>JZKD02S2285197.1:322027-337519 GCA_000966675.3 Picea glauca | reverse complement strand
GAGGATCTCTGGAGCTGGTGAGATGTGGGCTTCCCAACGAAAGTGTTCCTCGCCTGTTTCAACTACTTCATTTGCTAGGCGATCTGCCACTTTGTTTGCGTCCCGTTTCCCATGGGAGGTAGTGATGCTGAGATGCGGTTGTAGGAGGTGGCTGAAGTCTGCGAGTAGGCCATAGAGTCTCCAACTTGGCGATATTTTGGCAGGGTCACATCCGTGGAGGATTCTGGTGGCTAGCCTTATGATGATTTGTGAGTCTCCTTCCAAGATTATCCTTTGGTGGCCTTTGTCAATGGTTGTTTGGAGACCTCGCAGGAGTATTGTTAGCTCAGCTACATTGTTGGTTGTGTATCCAAGGAATCCCGCTTCCAGACCGAGGATTTCCCCACTGGAGTTTCTGAGCACTGCCCCATATCCTGCTAATCCCGAGTTGCCTTTGGAGGCTCCATCGAAATTTACTTTGATGAAATGTGTTGGAGGGGGAGTCCAATTGATGGGACTAGTTGGTTGTCCAGTATGGCTCTTTGGTTTTAGTTGGTTGTTTAGAATGGGCTACCAGTTTTGAAGAATGCTTTTTTCCTCTGGGCTGCACTGCAGATCTTCCTCTGTCCAAGACTTTCTCCTGATTGTTTCTTTTATTAGGGATCTGATTTTCTCCCATGTGGTTTCTGGGAGAGAGGATTGAGAGTGGAAAATTCGCTTGTTTCGTTCGTTCCATATTTGCCAGAGGGTGAATCCCGACAAAAGTTGCCATATGATATTTAGAATTGGGCTGTTATAGGAACTTCTATCCCAATTCTCGATTGTGCAATTGATGTTGCTTTGATTTTGGTTGGATTTGCACATTAGTTGCGCTCCATAGTCCCAAATTTGTTGGCTATAATGACATCCGTTGAAGAGGTGTTCTTTGGTTTCCTCCTATTGATAGCATAGAACGAAGAGGGAGGGTCCGATGAAGCCTCTCTTTCTTAGGTTGTCCCACGTTAAGGCTCGGTTGTGCACCACTAGCCACAAAAAGGTGGATACCTTAGGCCAGAGAGTGGAATTCCAAACTTTGCTCCAAATATGCTCCTTTTTTAATTCTTGTTGGTTTCCTTGCAGTAAGTAAGCTTATTTGGTAGTGAATATGCCAGTTGTGGAGTATCCCCACCTCAGGATGTCTGGTCCCTCTCGATAAAGTATTTTCCTGTGGATGGCTTGAGATTGCCAGCTCTGAAGATTGAGAGTTTTTGGGGTCCCGAGCTCTTGATTTGAGAACTTCCATTGGCGCCACCATTGTTGCGGAGTTTGTGGTTTCCAAAAATCCTTAACCTTTAAGGAGGTGTTCTGGTGGAGGGCTATTTTGAGGTCAGATAGCTCTTCCATTGGGTCCAATCGTTTGAGTTACTACCAAGAGTCTTGCCAGAATACGGCACTTCCTCCCTCTCTTAACTCCCAGAAGGCGTGGTTCTGAACTAGTGTGTGATTTTTCCAAGATGTGTTCCAGATGTTAGAGCCTTGTATGCAGTTGTTGTGTTGGATTAGCTGATCTTCCTATGTGAGGGGGGCATATTTTATTTTGCACAGTTGTGCCCATGCAGCTGTTGGATTTGTCAGCCACCTCCACCAGATTTTAGCTCCCATTACTTGATTCAGTTTCCCTAGATCTCAGAGCCCCAGTCCACCTTGACTTTTTGGTGTGCAGAGCCTATCCCAGTTGACTAAAGCCCATTTCTTGTTTGGTTGATGACCGTGCCAAAGAAAGTTTCGCTGCAAATTTCTTATGGCCCTGATGACTTTCTTGGGAGCCACCAGAGCGGTGAAAATATAGGTGGGTAGAGCTTGCAAAACAGATTTGAGAAGAACCAATCGGGAGGCAATATTGAGGGGTCTGAAGGTCCAGTTGCATAGCCTGTTGGAAATGGAGAGGAGAAGGTTGTCCCAGGAGATGGAGGTGGCCACCTCTCTAGTGAGTGGAACTCTGAGATAGTTGGATGGAAGGGAGCTCCTGGGTATTCCCAGAAGTCTGGAAACATGACGTTGGATAGAGGGCAGGGTATTGAAGAAGTAAAGCTTGTATTTTTCCAAGTTGAGTGACAAGCTTGAGGCTTTAGTGAAGTCTGAGAGGATGGAATTGATCTTAGTAGCTTCCTGGGCTATGGGAGAGTTCAAGAGGAGGGTGTCATCCATGAATTGACTATGTGAGGGTGCAGGTTGAATGTTGTGCAGAGGTAGGCCTTTAAGGGAGCCTTCATTTACTGCTGCTTTGATATAACGTGTGAGGCCTTCCGCTAAGAGTACAAACATAAAAGGGGATAGGGGGTCCCCCTGTCAGATTCCTCTGGATGGCGAAAAAGGTTTGGATGGTACACCATTAACGAGAATGGAAAAGAAGGTGGAGGAGGTGAGATTCATGACCCAGTTTAACCAACCCTGATCGAAGCCGAAGGAGTCTAGGAAAGCTCTAATGTACTGCCAACTGGCCCGGTTGAAAGCTTTTGAAAGGTCGAGTTTGATTAGCATACCTGGAGTTCTTGAATTCTTGAGGGAGTGTATGATCTCATGGGCTAGGATGACGCTATCCATGATTTGTCTTCCTTCTACATACCTTGACTGCTCCTTGGAGATGAAAAATGGTAGGATGGGCTTGAGTTGAGTGGCTACGACCTTCGTTATAATTTTGTATATGACATTACACAGGGCTATAGGTCTGAATTGTTTGGGGTTGGTGACTCTTTCTTGTTTTGGAATGAGCGTGAGGAAGGTGGCGTTGAGAGCTGGTAGGACCAGGCCTAAAGATCTTAACTCCTCTACCACTTCCCACACTTCCTGTCTGACCAAATCCCAGCAGTGGTGGAAAAAATACGTGGTGAACCCATCCGGGCCGGGGGCTTTTCCCAGGGGCATGGTTTTTATTGCTTGGTCAACCTCTTCTTGGGTAATGGGTCGAGTTAAAGCTGCATTTTTCTCTGGGGTTATCAGTGATGGTATGTACCCGGTTACTCTTCTTATTTCTTCCATTCTGTCCTTCTTCGGTTCCATTAAGAGGCCTTGGTAGTACTTGAGCAGCTCCTCCTCAATTTTGGAGTGTTCCCTGGTTAAGTTGCCCTGACTTTCCTCTAGGTGAGTGATCCTATTGATATGTCGTCTATGCATCATGGATCTATGGAAAAATTTTGTGTTCTTTTCCCCTTCTTTAAGCCACTGCACTCTAGATTTTTTCTTCCATAAGATTTCCTCTTGCTTCCTTYRTTCTTCTAGTTGTTCCTGGAGCTGCTCCTCCTCCTCCATTAATTMTGTGGTTCTAGATCCRGAAATGAAAATTTTTTGAATCTCCCCCAGCYTGCTTTCTATGGTCCTYATACTTTSAAGTATATTTCCAAAGTTGYTTTTGTTCCATTGTTTTAKCCTTTGCTTGAAATTTTTAAGGCACTGCTGAAATTTRTACATGCAGGAGCCATGATCTATTTCCGCTTGCTCCCACCAGGATTTAGCTAGCCGCTAGAAGTCYGRGTGTGATAGAGAAAATTTCTCGAAGCGAAAAGGCTTGTATCTGGGAGGCTCTCCCATGTCTAGYTRCAGAGCCAGGGGCYAGTGGTCTGAGCCTGCTTTTGGTAAAATGAGGCTTTCYAGATGAGAGCTTGATTCCATAATTTCTTCGGTTACCAAGAAGCGGTCTAGTCAATAGGCAATATGTTGATTACCTGATCTACGATTGGACCAAGTGAAAGTACCATTKCTATTTTCTATATCTACTAATTTTAGATGATCAATGAGAGCTTTGAACTTACCACTGTCTTGCTCGAGTTTTTTGATACCTCCAGTTTTCTCCTCCAATGTCAGGATCATGTTGAAGTCACCTCCTAATATCTAGTTTGGGGTTGTTGCCAGGGTCTTGATCAGCTTGAGCCGCTCCATAAATTTTTCTTTGTCCTGGCTACTGTGAGGCCCATAGACATTGGTGATGGCTCCTTCCTCATTCGTTCCAATGACCGCGAAGTGAGCAGTTATTGTGCCTATTGTTGTAAAAGGTTTGTTGATGGTTATGTTGGATGGGTTCCATAAGATGGCAAGGCCGCCTAAGGCTCCTATGGAATCTGTTTTTATGGAGGTACATTCTCGCCATATGCAATGAAATATTGTTTCAGCCTCTGCCCCTCGACATTTAGTCTCCTGGAGCAGCAGAATATCTGGTTTCTCTACTATGATGCAATCTCGGAGGATCCTTTGTTTGGATCTATTGTTCAGTCCTCTGATATTCCAGGTGATGATATTCATCATTAAGAGGGAGGTCCTGAGTGGAGGTATCCCTCCGAGAGCTTGTGTATCTGACTTGAGTTTATCATAAGGTTGCCTTCTTCCTTGATCAGTTGGTGTGCAGTTTTCCGTCCCCGTCTTTTGTTTTCGCGAAGGACTCTCTTTGAGCCAGAGCTCGAGTCCGTTGCTATTTCCAGGCATGCTGTGGATCCTGCTGAGGAGTTGAGAAATACCTTGTGTACTTTGCATAGTTGTTCTTCAAAGAGGGTCTGTAGGTCCTTTTGGTTCAGAGCTTCCTCCAGCTTTTCCAGATCTATCCCTGCTAGATCTCGATCGCCCAACATCATTGGGGTATCCCCATCTCCTTCTCCTCTTTCGTCCATGTGGGTTTCACAGGCTTGGGGAGAAGGGATGGGATTTGGGCATTTTGTTTGCGGCCGTTGAGGATCCTTGTGCGGGTCCTGAATTTCCTCATCTTCTGGTAGTTGATCCAAAATCTCATAAGAGTTTTTGGTGGCGATTTTTTGTCTGGAGTCCTGGGTCTGCTTCTTTGGTGGGTTTCTCCTTTTTTATGTGACCGTGGTGAAGCCATCTTTCTGCATGGTTTCGCTTGCTTTTGTAGCTCGTTTGATGAGAGGGCAATCTCGGTATAAGTGACCGTGCTCATGGCATCTTCTGCATCTAAATGGTATATTCTCATAGTCTAGAGTTTGTTGAGAGCCCTCATCCTGGTAATCAAGGGTTACCGCTCTAGGGAGTGCTTTGGAGATGTTCATATACACATAGATCCTAGCATACGAGGTATATTTTCATTGTCTTGTGGCTTCTGAAGCTTTGACATATTGCCCTAGGGTATTTCCTATGCCCATCAGAATCTCTTCCAACCAACACTCTTGTGGCAAGGAGTACAGGCGTATCCATACAGGGGCCATGGTGAAATTTTCTTTGTATGGGCTAAATCTTTCAGTCCATAAGCGTAGAAACAACCCTGCCGAGTTGAAGAAGTACGACCTGTTTTCAAAGATCCTGTCTTTGTCCTCTAGATTGTATAAAATGATTGTGAAGAAACCCTTGGAACTGAGTTGGATCTCGTAGTCCCCCTTGGGATTCCACCAGTTTTTTATCCATTTGTTGAGGTCCCTNCTATTTTCTATATCTACTAATTTTAGATGATCAATGAGAGCTTTGAACTTACCACTGTCTTGCTCGAGTTTTTTGATACCTCCAGTTTTCTCCTCCAATGTCAGGATCATGTTGAAGTCACCTCCTAATATCTAGTTTGGGGTTGTTGCCAGGGTCTTGATCAGCTTGAGCCGCTCCATAAATTTTTCTTTGTCCTGGCTACTGTGAGGCCCATAGACATTGGTGATGGCTCCTTCCTCATTCGTTCCAATGACCGCGAAGTGAGCAGTTATTGTGCCTATTGTTGTAAAAGGTTTGTTGATGGTTATGTTGGATGGGTTCCATAAGATGGCAAGGCCGCCTAAGGCTCCTATGGAATCTGTTTTTATGGAGGTACATTCTCGCCATATGCAATGAAATATTGTTTCAGCCTCTGCCCCTCGACATTTAGTCTCCTGGAGCAGCAGAATATCTGGTTTCTCTACTATGATGCAATCTCGGAGGATCCTTTGTTTGGATCTATTGTTCAGTCCTCTGATATTCCAGGTGATGATATTCATCATTAAGAGGGAGGTCCTGAGTGGAGGTATCCCTCCGAGAGCTTGTGTATCTGACTTGAGTTTATCATAAGGTTGCCTTCTTCCTTGATCAGTTGGTGTGCAGTTTTCCGTCCCCGTCTTTTGTTTTCGCGAAGGACTCTCTTTGAGCCAGAGCTCGAGTCCGTTGCTATTTCCAGGCATGCTGTGGATCCTGCTGAGGAGTTGAGAAATACCTTGTGTACTTTGCATAGTTGTTCTTCAAAGAGGGTCTGTAGGTCCTTTTGGTTCAGAGCTTCCTCCAGCTTTTCCAGATCTATCCCTGCTAGATCTCGATCGCCCAACATCATTGGGGTATCCCCATCTCCTTCTCCTCTTTCGTCCATGTGGGTTTCACAGGTTTGGGGAGAAGGGATGGGATTTGGGCATTTTGTTTGCGGCCGTTGAGGATCCTTGTGTGGGTCCTGAATTTCCTCATCTTCTGGTAGTTGATCCAAAATATCATAAGAGTTTTTGGTGGCTATTTTTTGTCTGGAGTCCAGGGTCTGCTTCTTTGGTGGGTTTCTCCTTTCTTATGTGACCATGGTGAAGCCATATTTCTACATGGTTTCGCTTGCTTTTGTAGCTCGTTTGATGAGAGGGCAATCTCGGTATAAGTGACCGTGCTCATGGCATCTTCTGCATCTAAATGGTATATTCTCATAGTCCAGAGTTTGTTGCGAGCCCTCATCCTGGTACTCAAGGGTTACTGCTCCAGGGAGTTCTTTGGAGATGTTCATATACACATAGATCCTAGAATACGAGGTATATTTTTGTTGTCTTATGGCTTCTGAAGCTTTGACATATTGCCCTAGGGTATTTCCTATGCCCATTAGAATCTCTTCCAACCAAAACTCTTGTGGCAAGGAGTACAGGCGTATCCATACAGGGGCCATGGTGAAATTTTCTTTGTCTGGGCTAAATCTTTCAGTCCAGAAGTGTAGAAACAGCCCTGTCGAGTTGAAGAAGTACGACCCGTTTTCAAAGATCTTGTCTTTGTCCTCTAGATTGTATAAAATGATTGTGAAGAAACCCTTGGAACTGAGTTGGATCTCGTAGTCCCCCTTGGGATTCCACCAGTTTTTTATCCATTTGTTGAGGTCCCTTTCTGTTGGCCAAAGACCCAGAAATTTGCCAATGAGAGTGTGTTCTCTCATAAATTGTGTATGCTCACCAACCAGGGTTGAGCTGATGAAGTATCTCGACGGTTTCTCCATTTGTGGGATGTATTTGCCTGGTTCCCATCTCTATGGTGGCTTTGGTTGAGAGGTTCCTGCTTCTGTTTCCATTTCCGTTCTTAGGCTTTGTTCCCTGGCTAGGAGTTGCTCTCGTACCTGCAGTGGCGGCTCGAAGGTAGGTCGCGTTGCTCTGGCTCCGGGTCTGTCATTGGCCTCAAAATTGCGGTATGAAGGGGGTTTCCCCCTCTCCTCTGCACCCATACCGTTGTAGCAGTGGGAGCCAAATGGTCGAAATGGCGCTGGTTAATCTTTGCGCTGGGATTCTTTGTCTAGTCGCCGACAATCTACACTACGAAGGGGTTAGGGTTTTGCAACATCCTTCCTTCGCCCAAATAACATAATTAATAAGATCATGGTCCATTCATGTTTGTTATTCATTTAACCCATGAAAAATTATTTAATCCATGAAAATTAAGAATGAAATTAAAAATAATAATAATAAAATATAAAAATAATAATAAAAAAATTGTTAAATAAAACAAATAAAATAAAAAAATGAAATAAACAAAAAATGAAACAAAAATAGAATAAGAAATAAAATTAGATAAAAAAATGATATAATACACCCCCCAAAACATATGGAAATACGTGTCGAAAGGGGGTCCAGTCGGAATCTATGGTGGTCAGATTGGATGAAGAAAGGGGGTTCGGTCAAAATCTATGGTGGTCAGAGTGGATGGAACTACCTGAGATTATTCACTCCTATGATCTAGAATTCCGATGGCCTATCAGAATGGATCCATTCCGATGGGCCATCAGAGTGATAACTCACCAGAGTGGAGAGGTCACGTAATACTCCACCACTCCAACGACTATGATTTTGATATCTCATGGTGTAATCTATTTGTTATTACAATTTTTTTATTATTTTTATTATTTTATTTATTAATTTATTATTTATTATTTTATTATTATTATTATTTTAATTTTTTTTATTTAATATATATTAAATTATTATCCTAAAGCATTAAACATTAAATCCAACCCTCTTATTTTGCATGTTTCCATCATTATTTAATTAATAAATTCCCATAAAACATAACACATTTTTCTATACGTCTCAATGCATTTTGTGAATAAGGTTTGAAAGATAAGTTAATATGATTTCTAGAAATTCCTAAAAAAATAGGAAATCCCTATAAACTAGGACTTGGGTAGTACATTTAAGTTTAGGTGAGAAAGGAGAAAAATAAAAAGGGTAAAATGTGTACAAAATAGGTTTAGTGAAAAAAAATGAAAAGTAAAAAATGAAAAATGAAAACGCAAATCGTGAAAAATTAAACTAAAAAGGAAATTCGTTTTTTTTTTCTATTTTATTTTATTTTATTGTTTTTTTTTTCATTTATGAGAAAAATATGTACACATTAAAGATAAAAATAATTAGTTTATTAAATATACATAGTTTACAAAAGAAATAAAATGAAACTAAAAATAAATTAAATCCATTACATAAAATCAAATAAAATGTATACATAAATATTTACAAAATAAAATAAAAATTAACATAAAATTACACACACACACACACACACACACACACACACACACACACACACACACAAAATTATTTACAAAAATTAATAAAATAAATAAAATAATTACAAATTAGGAAAATTAGGAGCAAGTTAGACGAGTTGAGGTTCCATGCCCCTTAGGTTCCACTGGTCATGGTTTCACACCTATAGGCCCAAAATTTAGAAGAAGGCATATAAGGTAGGATTCATGAAACCAGACGCTATGGAGAGAAGCGAGGACATATGCAATCGAGGATGTGGTGATTCGACTGAAATTAAGGGAAAGTGACGAAAGAGAAAGGACGATGTTTCATGCGAAAATTTAACATTGCAAATAGTGACAAGTAGAAAAATGAAGATCGATGCTAACCTAGTGTACAAAATAGGATATTCCATTCAATATGCACATCTTAGAGGGAGGAAAAGCTCATATTGCAAGGAGCGAGAGCGTCACCAAGTCTACAAAAATGTCCTTATGTCGAACACTATGGGTGGATGCAATAGATAACCAACAAGCATCAAACAATATATCAATAAGGACTCATAATCAAGAGTAGGAGTGGGCTTTGGAAAAAGGTAATACCAAGAGAGGGCCTGTTATAAACCAATATGAATAGGTTCAAGGATAGGCTCACGGGTAATGTGGGCCTCACAACCTCAAGGGATTTGGACCTGAAGGAAATTGTAAGTGAAGGTAATCTACTTCCTAGTAAGGAGAATCTATGGAAATAATCAAGGTCGAGGGTGTGGAGAAGGATCAATAGATTTCCCCATAGGATTCTCAAGGATGGAGCAGTCATGTGAATGAAGTGTCTCTACAAACTTGTTCCTGCAAAAAAAAAAGAATAATATCAACCATGCAATCAAAAGAACTAGAGCATACAATAAACAATATATTTCCTGCCTTTAAACCAATTTATAAAATAGTGTTGGGTATATTCGGCAATAACATGGTGGTTGTAGATGAGTGTCCTAACACTACATGTGCTAATTTGAAAGAAAAGAGTAGGATCCATATGCAAGAGCATAAGTATGAAGTTATGAATCATAACATGTCAGCAAGATGATGTAGAATTTGAATTAATCAATCAACAAATAATCAACGAAAACCTCATCCAAGACATTCAATAGAAAATCAAACCTTGCAGCCACATAGGATCATCAAGCACTTCAAAATCAACAAATAGTTTGAAAATAACATGTCAATTCCATCATACAAATGTCAACGAAACATCATATGAAGACATTTGAAATTAATAGATCGAAAGTAATAAGAAACACCCATGAAAGATAGTCATGAATCAAGATAAAACCCCAAACTCCCTCAATCTAGGCAAAGATATAGCATTAGGCTCAAGTAGTAGAGGATTAGGAAATGGGTTTTAAATTTTAGTAAGGGGGGATTTCATTTTGCTTGTAAAAGAAAAAGTAAAGGGGAGTTGTTGCGGTTACAACAACTTGCAACACCAATCTCAAGTGATTCTCATTTCTTCTTCCGACTTAGAATAAATAAGTATGTCATCCAAGAACACAATGAAAAACTTATCTAGATAATTTTTGAATATGTCATTCATCAAGAACATAAATATAGTTGGTGCATTGGTCAATCCAAATGACACCACTACAAATTCATAATTCCCATACCTAGTTATAAAATATGTCCTATTGATGTCTTCTTCCTTGATTCCCACCTAGTGATATCCTGATCTCAAGTATATCTTTGAGAATACATTTTCTCCTCTTATTTGTTCAAAGAGGTCATCAATTATGGGTAGAGGGTATTTTTTCTTCACAATGGCTTTATTCAGTTATCTAAAGTCAATATACAGCCTCAACATTCCATCTTTATTTCCATAAACAATATCGGTGCTCCCCAAGGTGAAACACTTAGGTGTATGTACCCTTTCTTCAACAATTCTTCTAGTTGAATTTGTAGTTATAGTGTATTCATTTTGTAAGGAGTCTTTGACACTAGGGATTATCTTGGTACTAAATTAATAGAGAAATCAATATCCCTCTTTGGTGGAAATCCTGGTATTTCTTTGAAAACATCTTCGAACTAATACAATATTGGAAAATCTTCAAGGCTTGACTCTTTGTAATTTTCTAGACTCTCCACATAAGCTAAATACAATCGATGTCATTTCCTAAAACATCTCTTCATTTGTAAGGTTGAAATCTCCTTGATAGAAATGGGTCTTGGTATTGCTTTCATAGTGCTTTGCTTCCTTTCTTCATTAATACATGTAAATGTCTTATTGTGGTAATATAGGAGAACATGATTCTTGTTCAACCAATCCAGTCCAATTAGGATATCATAAGATAATAATGGTATGATATCCATATCACCACTAGTATTTACTCCATTCAAATTTATTCGACAATATATGACAACCTCATTGATCCTCCTTTGGTTCTAGTGGCCAGTTAAACCAACCATGATATCTTAAGTTTTCTCTTCATAAAATGAAATCTGTCCACTATTCTATGATCAATATAACTATGGATTTCTCCTAACTCAATTAAAATAGGAATAGGTAGATTTATGATCTTACCTTCCACCTCAATCATATGATATTGGTGTTCTTCTTTTCGATTGTCTAGGGTTGCATATATCCTTGAAATATTTCTTCCTATGTCTTCCACTGTGGTAGCCTCTTGGATTTTGTGTAGTTTCCTCATTTTTTCTTCTCTATGAGGTCAATCCTTGTACATATAATATTCTTTACATCCCCAACATTTGATTGGTGGTATTCCCCCTTTTCCCACTAATTCTTCCTTCTTGGATTCACTTTTAGTAGGATGATTATGTTCAAATGTGCTAGGAATGTTTCTATTGAAAGGAGGTTTGAATCCATTCCTTCTCTAATCATATTTATCCTTATTCTTATCCTCAAAATATTTATGAAAATATTATATACTCTTACCTTTCTCATGTAGGTACTTATCCTTTCTAATGGTCTTTGTCAAATTTTTGGGTTCATCATATTGAATTTAATTATCTTTATATAAATATGGAAGTCCACTCAAAAACCTTTGTATCTTCATTGTCTCATCCTTAATAAACCCCACATATCTCAACAACCCCAAGAAATTATTTTCATATTCTAGCATGGTCATGCTCCCCAACCTAAGGTCAGGGAACTCTTTCATCTTCTTGTCATAATAGTGCTCTAAAAGAAATTCTTGCTGAAAATATTTCTTGAACTGCTTCCAGGAAATCTTAATCTCATCAATATACTCAACTTTTTTCAAGTAATACCACCACATAACATATTTTCCATGAAAAATTTATATGGTAATCCTAGGTTCTAAGTTATATGAATATTTTTTCAACTGAAAGTACTTTTTGAGTCCAAGAAACTAGGTTTCAACATCATCTCCATTTTTTCTTTCACCATCAAAGGATGGTGGATTAAGCTTCCCAACATCTCCTCGCAAGTTTCCCAACTCATATCTTCTTATTTGATGCATAATAGGAGACACTTTTGGATCTCTCCTTGACTCTTCATATGCACAAAACTTCTTGGTTGAGTGAGTAGGTGAATGATATCTATGTGTTCTACAAACACTTCTTGAGTGACTGGTATTTTGTAGTAATCTCTCTTTACATGGTGCATTCCTTCTTCCTCATATCTTGAGTCAGAGCCATTCTTCACTTGCTTCTGAAACTGATTTAGGATTTTCATCATCTCAACATTTATTTGATTCTTCTCCTCATGATCTCTCATCATCTTCCCATTCTTATCTCTATAACTATGTACTTTCGTTCTCATTCTTCTCATAGTCTCTATCGATTATGTTGGTTCCACTTTGCTCCTATGTCCATTCGATTTTGTCTCTGCATTAAAAACACTAATATGTTGGCCTTTGTATTCTCTCTCATGAATAAAGGTTCCCTCTTCATCCTCCATTTCTATAATATGTAATCCTAAGCTTGAACTGATATTCTTATACCCCTAATTATGCAGAATGTGCAAGCAACCATTTTGTTAGAGTTATGCATATTATAAAATTTTTCCATTAATGATACATGTGATTCTTCTTCTCAATTCATCAAGAATTATATTATAGTTCTCCATATTCTACTAATTAAAGGCTCTTCTCCTTGGACTTATATTTCCAATGACTATTCTCGTGTCTTGATATGATCTCTGAGATGAAAGTTACGGGTTCCTGAAAAATCCATTTTCACCAAAATTTTACAATTTCCATTGTGCAATTTTAATATTTTTCCGTCATTTAACATAAAAATAGCCGTTTATTAATGATAGGTTCTTGCCAGAATCTATATTTGGAATTTACTTTCTTGATACTTTTTCTAGAAACTAGAATTCCTAGATTCTCAAATCGAGGGGTTTTCCACAAGGTTCTATATCTAGCATCCGACTTTTATTAAAAGTTCTTAAAAGCATTCCCTAACACTTGAATCTATGGATATATAGATGGTAATGTTTTATTGGTCATAGTTACATATCCTAAACCCATGTTTCAATAAAAAGGGAAGTAAAAAAAAATCCTAGATCTTGGATAGTCTTATTCAATAATGTGGGTCCCACCTATACTCAACTTCCACACGCCATCCATTCACTTGTCCACCTTTGCTAACATAATTCCAATGATAGGTACCCACTTGGTGTTCACACATAGGCTATGGGGATGGGTGGCATTTGACATGACAAGTTTATTTGGCACACTAACGTGTCACCCGTTGACCACATGGTACCTAGAGGGAATGCCATGTCACTTCCCTAGCCACCCTCGTCTAGCCTCCGATATTTAGAAACTATCGTTTACATAAAAGGAACTTCAGGAAAAAAAATCACATTTTCATATCCAGGGTTCCACTCTACATCCAGGTTCTTACATCCAGATATGGGTTTTTAATAAAATCGCACTTAAAATAAATCATGGATTCTTGCTTCCAGGATTATGGGTTCCACCCAGGATATATGTTGAAAAATATTTTATTTTAAAATAGGTTATTCATGGCATATGTTGACGTGGTACACTGACATGGCACTGTTGATGTGGTACCCTAACATGGAACTGCTAATGTAGTACAATAACATGGTATAATAACATGGTATACTAATGTGGTATCTGGTCCACATAGAAACCTAGCTTGACCTTTATCTGGGATCCATATTATCAATATTCCACACGCATGGTTCTACATCTAGTCCAAGTTTTATTAAAAGGTCTTCGAAAATAAATAAAAAATATCAGATCTTCCGAACTTGGATTGAGGGTTCCGCCTATAGCAAGGTTCCATATCTAGAATTTGGATTTTGCTAAAACATCTTCCAAAAACAATGTCTTTGATCCCACTACCTAAATTGAAGGTTCCACCATGTGTCAAAGTTCTGCCACTCTACCACCAGAGACTTCCCATTATGGTCACCCCGCCACAATAAAACTTCCATGTGGATTCCACATCATCCACCATATGGAATACTCATGATCATGATATCCTCAATATCAAGGTTCCATGTGGTCAAGGTTACTTTATCTAGGATTTGGATTTTCATTAAAATTCCACTTTAAAAGAACTATACATCCCACTAACTAGATTTGTGACCATGGCCCACCACCATGAACCTGCCACCTTAACCTTGCCACGAGAAACTAACTTCATGGATCTTGCATGAGAAAATTCCTCCGTGGCTCTACCATGTTGCTCGCCATGTGGATTACACGTCATCCTGGTATCATTGTATTGAAAAAATGTTCAAATTTTTCCAAATTTCACGAAAATTTTCTTATTTTCAAGAAACAGTTTGGTCGCCCAAGCACACATCGATTCTATCTCTATGCAGAAGACAATATTTAAACCCACTATTCATCCCATATGGCCCAATCACTGCAAATTGCACTCTGATACCAATCTATAACATATCTAGCTCCTCACTGGGTCATACCACAAAAAAAATTCTACTTTGTCCCCAACAAATCGAAAATAAATTACTCTAATACCAATATGTAACATACCCACTGCCACAGGTACCTCTAACATCACCTTCTTATGAAAATTCTAATTTATGATACGATTCTTATGAATAAATAATATGGTAAACACAAACACAATTAACAAGAAACATGCATGACTATAAAATATACATTACATCAATTAATAAACAACAAGCATGTTATAAAGACCTCATAGAGATAATATTAAATAAACAATGGAATTAAATATAAAAAGAGAGAAATACAATGAAAACTTATCTTTTAAATAATCAATCCACCAACTGGCTGCAGACATTAGACATTCCACCAAACCACAGGCTTTGTTGCACATAAATTCTCTGCAATAGGCCACCATTCAGTCGATGCTATGAATCCACAAGGATGGGTCCTAGGCCGAATCTCAGTTTCCAAATCCTATGTTTCCATCCATGTTCCCCTTCAGCCTACACAACCCTAAGAAGGAACCCCTTCACTTCCTTGTAGTGTCCACCTCTTTCTAGGGCTCTAATGTTAATGGTAAGGAAATATCAATGTTGGAATCCCCATTTCCTAGGCATAAGTAAGGAGATGATGTCTTGAGGCCCTCAGGTTGCAGACATGGAGTATCGAGAGATATATGGATGACAATGTCCACTTTCACAGAAAGAGGCCCACCTCACCACCACAGATCTTAGGGTATCCACCACATCAACTTGCTTCTGGAAGACATTGGGTCTTGCTCCATGAGGTACAAGCCAAGTATTATGGTGATTTTCATTTCAATATTTGAGGCATTTGAGTATGTTGCATTTGATACTACTTTTGATTATGTAACGTCTGCTTGGAAATTATTCCCTTTTC
>JZKD02S2285197.1:298796-321977 GCA_000966675.3 Picea glauca | reverse complement strand
TATGTGCAATTTGTTAACTTAAATTTGAATCTAATGATGTAAAGAGGGAAAATAAAGGAAAACATCTCCCTTGCTTTGCGATTTACCCTAAAGTTAATTGGAAAAACATGTTTTATAGGATTTGTATAGATAAGGATCATTCATTTGTCATTCTCATCATATCTCTCCCATTTGGAGAAGACTACTTGGCTGAAATTTGCACCCTCTTTAGGTAATTTCACTTGACTCTCTTTGATGCTTTCTCTTGTGATGGTTTATCTTGGCTATTGGATGAATAAGTGATTCATTGTCTCTTATGGAGGCTTATTATTTCATTTGTGGTGGAATTTTCTTGGTTAAGGAGAGTTTATCTTGTTAATTCTTATACTAGGTATGGAAATTTTGTTTTTTTATTGCTTTTTTATTGGGTACAAGGTTTATTTTCTAAGATCTTGGGGAGTATAAGGTCATACAACCCAACTAAGCCTATATTAATTTTCTTGAATAAATTGTTGTACAAGGGTTACTAGGAGAAGTAAAATGGCTTATACCCTCCTAGTAGTTCCTTGCTAGCCTTGCTTGCCTTAGGGAGTAAAAGGGTTTACACCCCTTAGGGAGTGGCAAGGATAGATAATTCATTAAAGGACTACATAACCCAATAGTTCAAGGCATTGATCTATTGTATTGGAGAAACAAATCATTGCATTGGTATACGTGAAATCATGAGATATTGAAATTGTTTAAATTGGAATCTTTTCTTGGTGCTTTAAGCTTGCTAAGGCCACTAATGCATCTTATTTATCTAAGGATTTATTATTGATATCATAAATTAAAAGCTACAACCATTAGGGATGCAAAAAAATACTTCATAACTTTCAAACTTACTCCTCTTCTTACCATCAAAGTTTGCTAGAAAGCTACCAAAATAATCTACTAGTTGTTGTCCTTCTTTTGGGTGGTTTAATTGCAAGGTTCGGCAGTTGGATTTTTCTATTGTAGCACGTGTTTTCTACAGAAATAAGGATGCAATAATATATCTTCAATACTTGTATATAAAAACCTTTAATTGTTGTTAGAGTCTTCTACTATCATACTTGAGTTACACTAGTAATTACTAGTTAGTCTCTTGCATATTTTCTTGGACTTGTTTAGCAACTCTTCTTATCATTTGATTGCTTATTTATATAATTACATACTACTACTAATTGTATTAGAAATAATCAATTTATTTTTTATTAGATTATTGGGATTGTATGTTGTGTTTTCTTGTGTCTCAAAGAGGTACAACAATCTTTCGTAGGTACTCAATCACTTGGAAACCATTGACCATATCTGAGACTAATTTATGAGGGATCCTCCACTTAGTAGTTTGAACTATAGGGGATTCACTTCCATAAGATAAATTTCCATCTCATTTCCCCCTAGGGTCACTCAGGATCCCCCCCTTGTGTTGGATTTATCTTTCACTAAATCGAGGGGAGGGTTTATCTAAGGTGACAATGGATAGACTCTCCCATAGGTATTACCATCTCATGGATTGGGTTGGGATTTTCACAACCTACATATTGTGTGATAACATTTTGGCGTCATTGTCGGGGAGGATTTTGAATCCTATTTCATACCCTAACGACACTTTGTCAAGCTATCCCAAAGCCTTTCCCTAGGTTTCCTAGCGACTCCCCTTGAGGGAAGTTCCCTCTCCCCTTTTCTTTGATGAAAATTTTAGGTTCATCTAGTGACTCCACATCCCAATAACCAACCTTTCCCTAGTTTCCCCCTTTCCATCTTTTGATGAGTCTTGATCTCATTTGGTGACTCCATTGAGGTGTCTTTTTAGTCAATGGAATTATGGCACCATGGGGTGAAACCTTTCCCAAAACTTTTCATGTCTCGAGGAAGGAAATTTTACAGATTGAAATGGAAAAAGTTGCTAATGAAGCTTCTCAAGAATTGATGAATCTTGTAAAAAGGTTATCTCAAAAATCTAGTGAAGAAGTATCCCTTAAGGACGAAGATATGCTTGAATAACATATATATGAATAAAGTTACCAAGAAGATCCCGATGAAGTTTCTCATGTTGAATATCTAGACGAGACATGTGTATCCATTCTCCCACTTAATGAAGATGAAGAAATCCAAGAATCTATTCCTCCTACACATCAAGAATAGAACAAGATGAGATTTAACCCTTTCGAATATATTAATGATACTTTATTCCATGATTTTGGAAGTGAAGAACTATTAGTAGAACCCTTGAATGCAAAATATCCTTTTTGGAAAAAAGAAAATAAAGCGTTATGTATTAAGGATCAAACCCCTTGTGATGAAGATGTTATGGAGGTGCATGTCCATGAAGAGAAAGTAGATTTTTTATGAGGTGCAACATGTTGAGAAACCTCATGAGACATTGTTATCTTTTCTTCTGCTTAATGAAGGTGAGGTTGTCCAACCTTTGTTGCACATGAAGTTGAAGAAGCAACTAGTCTTGATGATGAACAATTTGAAGATCCAATTGAATCCACCCTAACCTTTGTTCTGCCTGCACACAAACACAAAGAGATGGTCATTTTTAGTCATATTGATGGTCTTATGAAATAACCCTTGGATATGGTTGATGAACATATATATGCTTTCATACAAACTGGGAGATGTAGATAGGATGTTGGTCATTTAATTTTTCATACAGACCCCATTTACAACATTGAGGATGGGTCTCGTGCAAAATGGATTGTGTTATCATATCCAGGAAACTGGTTCTCACTTGCATATGATTCAAATTATTAGCATCCCAGTGATGATATGATCACAGATTTATTTCATCCATTTGAGGATGACCTGTCACCATATACTTATGATGATTCTC
Organism: Picea glauca; assembly: GCA_000966675.3. NCBI lineage: Eukaryota > Viridiplantae > Streptophyta > Pinopsida > Pinales > Pinaceae > Picea > Picea glauca. The sequence continues at coordinate 319,135 of JZKD02S2285197.1, read as the reverse complement.
ATTCATCCCTTCAAAGTTGTCACTATTACCCTTTTGGGGATTTATTTTTTTTTATGGAGGTTTCCAACCACATTTTTCCTCATATTTTGATGGATACAAGGTTGTGTTCATCCCAGAGCAGCCAAATTTTCACATTGCAGAGTGACAATATTTTGTTCCTAAGGATTTTTACAAGATGAAAGGGAAAAAATATTTCAGTAGTAGGAAGATTTCTTCCTCTAGGCATGAGGTTATCCCTTACCTCTTATATTTTTCTCCGGGAAGCCATGCAGTCTTCTTCCGATCTCTCATCTCCTCTTAATATTCAACAAGCATTAGACCTTTGTGCTAAGATGAAGATGAACCATCGTCTATATACGATAGTCCTCTTCAGAGATGGGTTGAACAAGCTTGTGGCTATCACTTTAGGAAGGATTTCATTGATGACCAGGCTTGCAGTTTCTCTTTCTGGGAGGATCTCCTCCTTCCCACACATCTCCATGAGTTTCTTTCCATGATTTATTATATGTCTATTTGTACTCATAATTATTATGTGTTGAAATTTTCTTTGTGGTATTACATGATTAAGAACAGGGGGAGATACCTTGATGACATGATGGACAGGTGGTTGCACTGGTTGTATGAATTTAGTTAACATCACCTATCACCTGATCTTTAGGGCCCGAGGGCCCTAGATAAGTAGGTAAGTCATATCTCTTTCTTGAATTTTCATCTTGATTTCTCATGGTAGCTTAGTCACATTTCATCTTTGATTTTCATTTTTCTTTACTTGCATTATTTTATTTTCATGCTTCTCTTTTTCATCATATATATGAAAAAATAAAAAATAAAATTCTTTTCTAGATTAGTTTTCAATTTTGGTTTTGATTATATGGAAAAAGGATGAGTAATCCATCCTATACTTAACAATTTGTTGTTTCAGTGTGTGTAGGCACAGATCTACTAGGAGATGTCGTGGTTCTCATGCAATATATGACAAGTACATGTCCCCAAGTAGGAGCCAGATGTTATCCCCATTTCCTAGGGATAAATAAGGAGATGATGCCTCCGGGCCCTCAGGTTGAAGACATAGAGTACTGAGAGATAGATGGTTGACAATGTCCATTTGCATAGACAGAGGCCTACCTCACCACCACATATATCATGGTATCCACCACATCATCTTGCTTCTGGAATACATTGGGTCTTGCTCCATGAGGTACAAGCAAGGTATTATGGTGATCGTCATTTCAATATTTGAGGCATATGAGTATGTTTCATTTGAGACTTCTTTTGATAATGTAACATCTACTTGGAAAGTATGATCTTTTCCTTGTTTCACCTTGGTGGTTGACGTTGCACCCTAGTAAGTGGTCACCCTTAGGGATGGGTTTACTACTTGGAGGTCCCCTTGATGAGTCATCATGCCATTCTTGACCATACTTGTAATTTTCCACACTTCATCCCCTCATCTCCTTATCTTTTGGTATTTTGAGGTGTATTGAACCAAGAATTTATTTTCCCTCATTTCATGGGAAGAAGAGGCTAAAGGCCTAGAGGGATGTAGCTGGAAAAAGATAGAATTCAAATCATAATATTCCATATGCTCACCCAAAGAGGTCTTGAGAAAAAATGAAATTTTCTCCTAAAAACACAAAGACCTGCATAAGCGTTCACATTATATATATGTCTCACTTGTTGAGGTGTGTACACTCATGCGGTGTCCCTTTCTTTCCATGCATATGGCACACTGTGTACCTCTAGCTTCAAGTGACACTGTGGTACTGCCCCCCAAGTTAATTAATTAAATCATACGGATTACTCAATGTTTGGACCTTAATTAATTAATGGCAATAAATGGGCTTGGGAAAATGATGCATTGAAAATGAAGGTGCAACACACCCTCTACAAAGGAACCCATAAATAAGACACTACAATCCCTTGTATGTCATGAACCCAATGCCAAAATGTCTTGAATCTTACTCCTATCCATGTCACCTTCTCCACATGACTTAGAGAGGGGTCCTGTTTAGAAACACTCCTTGACTTGAGGTATGATTCACCAAATAGGTCGCTTTTTCAACCCTCCCATACCTAAACTTGGAAAATTGCATAGGATCTCTGAGAAATTGTTTAGTTTGATGAGGTTCTTTTTTATGCACACGCTTAGGTGGATATTTTATTTATTTTATTTACTTATCATGATACATTTCACTCGATATCCTTGGATGGTTTATTCATTGTCTTTGCAGGACCTTTCTTGGTGGATAGTTTTGGAGAAATAAGCCTAGCTTGGGATTCCTGGGAGCCTGAATCCCACAAGTTGGATACCATGGCCCGCACACCGGAGGATGTTGATAGCCTTTGAAGGCTTGAGATTCACCTTGGAGGACCTCACCTATCCCCTACTAGCCCAACATGTTTCCTTTGGAGGCCAAAACATCACATTTTGAGGGCTTGATGTCACCCTGGGGCTAGGATTTTGGTGGTGAAGATGGAAACTTGGATTTTTTAAAGAGGAAGACCCATTGCATTCCAGAGATGAGCCTAGAAAATAAATAAGGATCTCTAGGAGGCCTAATGACCTCCTCCCTTGGCTCAACGATTTGCTAAAAATTTCAAAATGTTACCGTAGAGAGGCATAACACCATCTTTAGGGTTTCTTATGTGCAATTTTTTAAATTAAATTTGAATCTAATGATGTAAAGGGGAAAATAAAAGGGAAACATCTCCCTTGCTTTGTGTTTTACCCTAAAGTTAAGTGGAAAAATGATTTTTATAGGATTTGTATAAATAAGGATCATTCCTTTTTCATTCTCATCATAACTCTCCCATTCAGAGGAGACTACTTGGCTGAAATTTATGCCCTCTTTTGTAAATTTCACTTATCTAACTTTGATGCTTTCTCTTGTGATGGTTTATCTTAGCTATTGGATGAATAAGTGATTCACTATATCTTTTGGAGGCTTATTCTTTCATTTGTGGTGGAATTTTCTTGGTTAAGGAGAGTTTATCTTGTTAATGCTTGGACTAGATAAGGAATATTTTCTTTGTTATTGCTTCTTTCTTGGTTACAAGGTTAATTTGCTAAGCTCTTGGGTAGCATAACTTCATAAGGGCATACAACCCCACTAATCCTATCATAATTGTCTTGAATAAATTGTTGTACAAGGGTTACTAGGATAAGTAAAAGGGCTTACACCCTCCTAGTAGTTCCTTTCCATTGTTTCTTGCCTTAGGGAGTAAAAGGGTTTACACCCCTAATGGAGTGGCAAGGCTAGGACATTCATTAAAGGAATCCATAACCCAATAGTTCAAGGCACTAATCTCTTGCATTGGTAAACATGAAATCACAAGATATTGAAATTGTTTAAATTGGAATATTTTCTTGGTGCTTTAGGCTTGCTAAGGCCACTAAGGCGTCTTCTTTGGCTAAGGATTTATTATTTCTGTCATAATTTAAAATCTATAGCCATTAGGGCTGCAAAAAAAGACTTCATAACTTTCAAACTTACTCATCTTCTAACCATCAAAGTTTGCTAGAAAGATACCAAATTAATCTACTAGTTCTTGTGCTTCTTTTGCATGGTTTACTTGCAAGGTTTGGTGGTTGGATTTTTATGTTGTAGCACTTGTTTTCTGCAGCCATAAGGATGCAATAATATCTTTTCAATACTTGTATCTAACAATGTTTAATTGTTGCTAAAGTCCCGTGCTATCATACTTGAGTTACACTAGTAATTACTAGTTAGTGTCTTGCATATTTTCTTGGATTTTTAGTGACTTGTTTAGCAGATCTTCTTATCATTTCATTGCTGATTTATATCATTTTATACTGCTTCTAATTGAGACAGCAAGATTCACTTTCTTTTCCATTAGATTATTGAGCTTGTATCTTGTGTTTTCTTGTGTCTTGGCCAAGTACAACAATATTCCGTATGCACTCAATCACTTAGAAACCATTGACAATCTCCAAGACTCATTTGCAATTCATCCTCCACTTATTAGTTCTAATTATAGGGGATTCACTGCCATATTCTCACTTTCCATCTCATTTACCCTAGGGTCACCTAAGATTCCCCCCTTGTGTTGGATTTATATTTCACTAAAGAAATGGGAGGTTTTATCTAAGGTTAAAGTGGGTAGACTCTCCCATAGTTACCACCATCTTGTGGATTGGGTCAGGATTTTCCCAACCTACAGATTGTGTGGCAACAGAAACTCCCAGGATTTCTCAACTATGAAATATTTTTTTTACAACTATCACTAGTTTAATCCACACGTGCATCCATTATCTGCTAGAAAACACTAGTAGTTCCTACAACCAACGATCCATGTCTCACTACTCCAACAATTCATTTTCCCCATGTCGAAACCCAGAAAAAGAGTGAGAAAGAATGGAAAAATTGCTAATGAATAATTAAGTAACAATGAATGACCAACCCCCACACAACCAAGAACATGGTTTAAATAATCACCTCTAATTCATAGCATGGCCTCAACAATGATCTCATGTGACCCCTCATTTTCTCACTAAAAAAATTGTGGTAAAATAAAATTATAAAAATAAAGGCTTAGCCCCTCATCTGCCCTGTCTTTTGGCATCATATCCCCTTATAAATTTTTCCTTGTCCATCTTGCAACCAACATTGTATTTTATTATTAAAAGTACTCAAAGTGATACATTTTCTAGTCTCTTCGACATTTTTCAACTTTATAGGAACTCTGACCCTCTCATAAAAAGGTACATTTTTAATATGGGACTCAAAAACAGGGTATTACATTATGTTTGGAACAATACAATCTTTAGTTGTTGGATTTTTATAGCCATAGTGGTGGATAAATGGTAGGAGGAATTGTACGAATACTCAACGTGTTGATTGTTCGCTCAACGCTTAACCGATGGTGTTTAATAGTAGGGTAGTCATATTTCAAGTTTTCATCCCATTTTCACTCAATAACATGTGACTTGTATATTTTTGGCCATGCTAGTTTGTAACCATGAATTGGTCAATAATTTTCAATCATATGTGCATTACTAGAGGCTTGAAAAAAATTGGAGACATTTTTGCTTGTCATCGCACTATTGGAAGAAAATATAGTAGCATAAATGTTGTCAATTAATTATTTGCAACTAAACAAATTGAAAAACAAAATGGCAACTATTGTTGGTTTTATTTTCAATGATGTACTAATTAATAGTTTTTAGTCCTCCATGCATTATGGTAGGATTGAAAAAAATACATGTTAGCATTTATGCTTGCCAATACATGAAAATAAAATTGGTAGCATAAATGCTACCAATTGATATAATTGAAATAAAAAATCAAATTTTAAATACAAATTAAAATTCCAATAGAATCACTATTTCCAGTGGAAAAGTTTTGATAAAATTGAATTATTATAATTTATTTAAAAAAAAACTCACCTCTCATCTTAGAAGCCATATGGAAAGGTTTTGGTTTGAATGGTGGTGGTGGAAATTGGGTTGAAATCTCAATCAAGGTCAATCTATGGGTCTATGCATCACTATTGCAAATAGTAAAATATGCCTCACTGAAAAACCCTAGAATAAAATATTTTAAATTATTGATATATTCACTTCCTAGACTTCAATTTGAAATTTCGTTTTTATTTTTATTTTTATATTAGCCTTTTTTTAATTTGAATTTAGATACGCAACTAGTGTCTCCAAATTATGCCTAAAAATCTATAGGAATCAATCTCAGTGTCATGGCCCTATTTTCCATTTGAAAACTTGCAAAAAGAAAACAAATCTTCCTTTTTGGCCCCGTTATCCCCATTTTGTGAAATAACTAAGGAGATCGTGTCTCGAGTCCCTCAGGTTGCATATATGGAGTGTTGAGAGACTACATGACCAACAATATCCACTTGCACATACATAATCGCACTCTATCACCACATTTGTTCCATTACCGGTCCATCCTCCACACCAGCTAGCTTCTGGAAGGAAGATAGGTATTGATCCATGTGGTGCAAGTCAAGTATCGTGGAAATTAATCACCCTAATATTTAAGGCATTTAATCATGTTGTATTTGAGCTACTTTTGATTATAAATTGCCTGCTTGGAAATTATGCCTTTGACCTTGTTTCACCTTGGTGAGTGTCATAGATTTACTAGTAAGTGGCCAACCTTTGGGAAAGGTTTTCCATTGGGGGTCCCTTGAGGATTTATCCTACCATTCCCGACCATATATACAACTTTTCTCTCATTCCATTCCCATCATATTGTCCTCTTCTAGGTCCTTTGACTTTAGTGAACCAAGAAGGGAATGTACCTCATTTCATGGGAAGAATGGGTTGAAGGGCCAAATGGATTTTTCTTGGCTTAAAAAAGATAAAATCCAAGATATAGACCTTCCAGATGCTTCACCCAACAATCCCCCGAGAAAGAAATGAAATGCTTCTCTGTAAGAAAAGGGGGAACTACAAAATAAATGATAATGAATGCTTAAGGCGTTAGTTGGAGGATGGGAGGTATCATCAGAAGCTAGCCTTTCATGATAATGGGTATTTAGTAGTATGAAATTACCATCACCTGGTCACCAAAACAGAGTTGTGGCTCTCAGTTACACAACTAAGAGAAAGGGGGTCTCATCACGAGCCAACCTTCTCATTTACGCAAGATATTTGTGAGTCAAATTGTCATTATCTCGACACCACACCAGGGAAATGGCCTTCAACTCATTCCTTAAAACATAAAAGAAGCAAATAATGGAAATAATACGGTCTTGGAAAAAATGCATTGCAAACGAAGGTGCCACACACCCTCTACAAAGACACCCATAAATGAGATAATAAAATCCCTTGTATGTCATGAAACTCATAGACCTATGAAGTCTAAACCACTACCACCTCATCATCCACTACATGACCTTGAAATGACATCCTTGGGAGAATCCCCTACTTGAGGGCTTTGGTCTACCCAATAAGACTTCTATGACACCCCCCCATACTTAAACTTTGTCAACTGTAAAGGGTTTTGAGCATTTGTTTAATTTGATGAGGTAGTTTTGATGCACATGTTTATATTCCTTGCTTATTAGATGTGATTTACACTTGTCATGATATCTTGGGAGGGAATACCCTTTTGTTTTGCAGGACCTTGCTTGGTGGACAGTTTTGGGAGAATAATCCTAGCTTGGGCTTCCATGGGGCTTCAAGCCCATAGGTTGGATGCCAAGGGCCCACATGCTGGATCATGATGACTTTCCTTTGGATTCATGGAAGAAAACATGGAAGACATGAACTATCCTTCACATGCCAAATTTTTCTCCTAGGAGAGGTAAAATGTCACTTATTGAAGCTTGACGTCACTTAGAGGGCTACGGTTTGGTGGTGAAGGTGTTGTTCGATGACATATGGCCCGTTTTGAAGGAAGGATGCTTGAATACCATCAATAGAGGACTTGTATGAGTGAAAAGTGTCATTTGGAGCTCTATCCATGCATCTACTACCACAATGACTTCTTCAAAGTGCCAAAACACCCCCTCAAGGGGTGGCATCACCTTGTTCTATGGTTTCTTTTGTGTAAAAATGAATTTTAAGATGAATTGTTTAATGTTATTTTGATGCAAGGGGTAAGATAAGGGTTGTTGAACCCTTATCTTATGTGTTACCCTTGCTAAGTGGAAAAACTATGTGATAGACATTTTGTATAAATAGAGATCATGAAATCTCATTTTAAAACACAACTCTCCCATTGTGAAGAGCTAAGGACTGAAATTTTTTCTACCTTCAGGATTTTTGTTCTCTTGTGCTATGGTATGGTGTTTTCTTTGGTTATGGACTACATGATGACGATGCACTATCTCTTGGAGGTCTTTTCTAGATATTTGTGGTGGTTTATCTTGGCATGTTATGGTTTATCTTGTTTCTATTTGGATTGGTAAGACATTTTACTCATTTCTATAATTTGTAATTCAAGCTCAAGCTTGATTTTGTCTAAGGATAAGTAGGAATTATAAGTGCATACACCCCTACTTTAGCTCCACCGTAAATTTAAGCATATAATTATTGTTTGCAAGGGTTTTCTAAGGAAGTATAAGGACATACACCCCTTAGATTAAACCCTAGATAGGTTACTTGCGTTGGGGAATAAGAGGATTTATACCCCCCAAGGATGTAGTATCTCCATCGCTTTACTTTATGACCCCATTAACCCATTAATCAAAGGCACTAGTTGTTGCATTGGAGAAATAAAACATTCCATTGGCAAATGTGAAAACTTGAAGTTTTGAAGTTCTCTCACTTTGATATTGCTCTTTGATCCTTAGGCTATCTTGACTCATTGAGGCATCCTCTTTCACCCACTAAATCTTACTTCTGTAATAAAACTAACCTACAGCCATTAGGGTTGCAGATATCTAACCCTTTAAACCTAGATAACTCCTAAACTAACCCTAGAAACTTGCTAAAACTTTGCCCTAACAAAATACTAACCTAGGTGCATATTTTAGGCTACTTTAGTGTTGTTATTGTTGGTTAACTTTTCTGTTATAAGGCTTGGTTTGATACAGCCATAAGGCTGATAAATATCACTCTAGTAAACTTTTTGTGAAAACCTTGCTTTTATGCTAAAGTCTTGCTCTTTCATTATTGAGTTGAACTAGTCTTTACTAGCTTGTCTCTTTCTTATTCAACTACACTTTTAGCACTTATTTTTCATCCCTTATTATCTTTTATATGCTTATATATATCACTGATTTTTTCTGCAATTAGGGACAGCAATATTAATTTTTATTTCCACCTAACATACTGCATTGTATACTTGGTTTTCCTTGTGTCTCGGGCATGTGTTTACTCTTGGAAGGTCACTCAAAGCATTGACAACCTCAAGAAAACCTAAAGAATCATTACCAAGTTCCATTTACCATCTAGAAACTTGAAATTTAGGGGAATCCATTCATACTTCTCATTTTCAATCTCAATCCCCCCTCGGGTCACCAACATTCCCCCCTTGAGGTAACTACCTTACCTATAAAGTGACGGGACCACCTGTCTAAGGTGAAAGTGGTTAGGTTCTCTCTAATTTTTCACTATTTGGTGGTTGGTTTGGGCTTTTCCCAACCTACAACTTGTGTGATAACAGGCCCAAAAAAGATATTTGGTACCACTTGTTATGATCCTTAACCCTTAAATTTGAATAAAAAACAATATATTAGGAATTCCCAATACTTTGTTCAATGTCAAACCCTTGAGGTAGGGAAACAACATACAATGATCCTTTAATGGAAGGATAAACTACTATTCACTTTCAATTTCGAGGGGTAACTTCCTAATGAGCTAAGTTACAACACAATATTCTTCCAATACATGCTCCATAAAAAGGACTGTGTCCATCTTTATATATGGATAGAGAAACCTAATCATAACCACCTCCTAACTACCTAGTGGACATTCTTTAATGAGTACATATTACATTTATTCAAAACTAACTACCTATTGCCTTATTTAATAATAACAAATATATGGGACATAATTTACCATACATTAAATAACCACCATAACTACACTATTAATATTGTAAAGGACCCTTCAACCCATCATTACACCTCTAGGGAGGATCCTAACATTACCTAATTTTTGTTGACCCAATGGAGGTTCCTAGTAGGGATGCATTTGATTGATTAAAATGTTTAAATATAACTATTGTGTAATTTGGGGAAATTATTTTATAAATACTATAAGATAATTGATGCAAGATTATCCCAATCGCCCTCTTTTTGAAATAGTTACATGTATCATTTATGTTGGTTTAACATGTATAGAATCAAAGTTAATTTAGATAATGAGTATAGGATGTGTATGTCATTCACTTAAAGGGTTAGATTTATGCATAATGAATCTAAAAAAATATGAGATGAGTGATATAAAAGGTTAATGGAATCCTTTGAAAGCAATGTTGTGTGGAATAGGCTTCCCAGTTGATTGGGAAAGTGTGAAACAAAAAAATAAAAAGAAAGTGATGCATTTAGAGCCATGGATAATTGTTTTCAATTGGGATTTAGAACCAGACACACATGCGATTTAATTGATGAGATGTTTAACTTGTGGGGAGTATTGGTATAAAACTTTAGAAGGTTAAAATGTGTAAGACCGTTGTAGTAAGCACTAGTAATAAATGTCCCAAATTCAAGAATATACCAAAAGTGATGATTATAACACCTTGGAGATCAATACAAGAAGTGAAGGATTAATCATTTATCATGGATATATTATTACATCTAAGGTAAAATGAATTATCAATGGAAGAAATTGCTACTGAGTTTGAGAAGCAATTTTGTTGATTTATGTTTGATTGATGTTAGGTTTATAAAAATTATTTTTCCAAATCAATGTATTAGTGTTTTAATTATTTTGTTATAGATATCAATATAACATAATTTATTCTATTATCTAGTCACAAGGTTTATATGATAATAAAAGAACACATGGTTAGATTGTTGAATGAAGAGAATTAGAATGATGTTAGATGCAACTATCCAGACTCAAGCTCTATAGTATCCTTGAGATAATATTTTGTTGCATTGAAACACATATGTTAATTTACTATATTTATTTTATGTGGATTTACTATATTTATTTTATTAATTTATTTATATTCTATTAGTTGTGTGTGCATGTTATAAGAGACCTTTATAAGTTATATTCAAAGATCGATGTTTGAAAGACAAAGAAAGAATCATCTTGAAAATGTTCAACTTGATGATACCCTTCATCATGACATTTAGAATAATTTCGATAGTGCAATATCAAGTAAAATTTTGTGATTATGAAAACATTGCAAATGTTGTTCCTAAAAGGGAGTACCCTAGTTATTACATATATCCCTCATGTTTACAAAATTCAAAACATTGGTTAAATGAATGTGAACATTATACTTACCAAGCATTCAATAAGGTGGTTATGGGATTTGTTGATATCACAATGTCATCACTTTAGAGATTTGTTATTTTTCATTCAAACAGATAAGTAGGATTAAATCTATCAACCCTCAATATAAAATTATTAATTTGACATATTCAATATTATTGAATAATTTTAATATGCCCTCGAAGAAAATGCTAAATTTGACGTATTATCGATGAGTTATCTTTTACACATTTTAACTTTGTCTGTGTGTGATGATTTTTTTTAATATATTCTTAGCATATTATCTGGTTTACTTTTTGTCTTTCATTTTTATGTGAATTGTTATTTTATGGAAAATAACTTTAAACATTATCATTTTTATACATGAAACCTATAAAAATATGTAAAAACATGTGATCTTTTTCTCTTCCCCTCATTTTGACCATAATTTTATTTATTTGACATGAAATTTTGAACAAAAATATTCTAAAATGTATACATTTTTCATTGTCTGCGTGTGTTTTAAAGTAGTGTTATTTAGCTACATCTATCAACTATGCATTGAAATGCAACTAAACAATTGTTTAAAAACAATATTTCACATTATATTTAAAGTATATGGCATTCAAAATTAATTAAGGTCATATAATTAGATGAAAATCAATATTTTGAAAAAATAAATGACATATAACACTTTTAATAATGTTAAAAATGTCAAATTTTAGGTTGAAAAAAACGTTTAAAAAAACAAGAGAACGAACAATTAAAAATCAGAGATTTAAAAAAAATGAAAAAATAAGAAAATTAACATTTGATAAAAATTTTGATGCTTTATAACTAATAAGATTAAAAATATCAACAAACTACCTCAAAAATAGGGTGCTACTAATAGCACCACTTTTTGAAATGAGGATAAAACAATTGCTACAAGATACCTCTAAAAAAATGAGAACTTTGGAGTGTTCTCATCAATTTTGAAACCATGTTTTAATCATTTATTCTTTTTAGATGGCATTAACAACTACATAAACACCTTTGTGGTAGTATTTAACACATGTGTGAAGCCTTTGGTAGCATTACAACCTTTACCAATTACTACAACTATTTGTATGGGCATTTCCACAGATTTTATTTTGGGGCTACTTAAAGCATGAAACAAATTGGTCATCATGATGGTTGTTGACTATCCTTCCAAATATTCTCCTTACAACATCTCTTAAAGGCCTTAACACTTGCACAATACTTCATGGCTAATGTTTTCAAACAACATGGCATGTCTAATTCAATTCTTTCATATCATAATAATACATTCACTACCAATTTATGGATATATTTGTTTAAAATACAAGGTACATAATTAAAAACATGCATGTTACATCATGCCCAAATAGATGGTATGAAAAAAGTGGTTAATACGTGTCTAGAAACTTATTTTAGATGTTTCTCCTTGGAAAGGTAGGCATGATGGGTTCAATGCCCACCCCTTGTCGAATGGTGGTACAATATCACCTATAATGATGCTACCAAATATCATCCTATGAGGTGGTCTATGGATGAAACTCCCATCTATGGTGTCATACTTATCAAGCACATCAAAGGTTTAGGAGGTGGAAAACACCCTAAATTCCTGTAGTGACATTCTCTGTATAGTCAAGGAAAATTTGTTATTTTCTCAGTACAAAATGAAGAAACAAGTCATTCAACATCAATTCAAGCACCACTTAAATAAGGAAATTAGATGTTCCTTTGTATATAACCCTATAAGAAAACATTGCTTGAGGAAAAGATAAATTAGAAATTTTCACCTAAGTTTTATTGACCCTGTCCATTCGTTAAATGTATACAATTTTTTCTTACAGGTTGACTCTTTCAACCCACTCTTAGATCCACATAGTGTTTAATGTGTCATGCTTGAAGAAAGTGGTAGGGACAAATATTGAGTTAGATCCACATAGTGTTTAATTGGTCGCGTTTGGTTGCAGCTAGACTCGGGTATTATTATACAAAAGAGAGTGTTGTATCGGAACCAATGTATTATATATGAATTCTTGATCTAGTGAAAGGATACATGGTCCAAATATGCCATGTGAGAACTGTCTATGATCCCACAATTTTTTTTACATTGCTAGCGTCCCGCTGCAAGTCCCCTAGTTCAAGGAATAAGTTGTTACTTAATGTATAGTGCCCAATTTTACTAAATAAGATATACTAGGTAGTTATAGTGTGTAATGAATAAACGTAAGGTGCCATTGTTGGTGTGAAGTTTTAATGCACTAGGTTCAATTTATCTAACAAAAAAAACCCTTCAAATATTGGCCCTTTTAGCATCACCTGCATGGAAGTGAAGTCTCACCCAAGGCATTTACTGGGAATGTAGGAACCATGTTTCTTTAGAGGTGAAGAGATGTGAGTTCATCAACATGTTCATGGATACTTATATACCTTGTGCGCAACATTTTGTGTCTTGTATCCCTTGATTAATTAGTAAAATCAATTATACAACACCATTATAATGTAGATTGTGACATAGACCATTCACTAGAACATTCATAATTATTGCACATCACCCATATAAGAAACAGAGCTAGATATAATCATGCATCAACAGAATATCCATGAACAATCATATAATAAGACACATTTAGACACAGAATTTAACATGGTTCACCCAATCCTTGGGCTATGTCCACAATGACTAGATTCTTTATTATTATTTGTGCAATTCATCTCAGGATTGCGCATTGTACTACAAGAGATACATCATGATATCATTCCCCATCCTTCCTATCTACTCTACAGTGAAAGCATGCATCTGCAAACTCTCCCCTAAACCTTTAGACATAGACTTTCTCTCATTCTCAACCTATTTTCTCAGTAGCAACAACAACCTATTATTTAGTATCATATTCTCCCCAACCCATTACATATTTATACATGGATTTTAGGGCTCAAACCCCTACAATTTTATCCCAAAACCCTATGACAACTCATTATGACTCATTACAGTTCATGACAACACATAGTTCATCCGTTCTTTTTCTTCCTTCGCACCTGCATGTTGCTTTTCCTTCCTTTTCATTTGCATGTTGTTTTCCCTTCTTTTTCGTCTACATGCTACTTTTCTTGTTTTATCTCCTTGCTTTATTCCTTGATTTATTTCCTTATGCACTGCTAAATCCACTTTTTCAATGCACTCCAATCCTGGATGTGCATTTACTGTGCACTCTATTCCTGGATCCACCTTTACTGTGTACGTTGGTTCTGGATTCTCTTCTTTCCTCTACTACTGTGCACCTCTTCAACCCTTAGGTTGTTTCTCAAAATTGCATCCAAAATTCCTATCCAATAGGCCCCCCACACTCACTTGTGGCTCATCCTAAGCCACTCAGGATTGTTGCATCCCACCCTTCCATGAATCCATAAATGTTTGCAATGTCTCTCTGGCTATAGTGACCTCTTTCTTTACCTTAGCCTCCTTCTCCAAGATTTCTTCTATGGTCTGTGATATTAGCGTCACAATATTATCCTCACCGTCTTGCTCAGATTGCTTCATCATGCCCTATGTCACTGCCAATCCCCCTATTATCTTCAGTGCATCGTCCTGCAAGGGTTCCAATCATTGTACAAAAATATTCTACTCTTCCCTCATCTGCTCTATCTCATCGTATAATTGTATATTTGCAAGGATGGTCAACATGCATTCCATTGGTGGCAGAGTGTTTATGTTTTCATTGGACTTATGTGTCTTCTCCTACGCATTTCTTACTTTGTCCTCGATTACCTTCAGCTCTGAATTCACCATCAATTGTGTCCAAATTCGTGTGATTTCTTCACATAGCCTCGCACACTCCTCACCAAGACTCTTAATTCTTACGATTGAGGTTATCATTGTTTTGTCTCTTTGTTCCTTCTTCTCGGGTGGTGTACCTGGTGTGGTGAGTGCTTCAAATTTTTGAATCTTGTTGTGGAATCCTTGAATTACTTCATTGATTTTTATATATGCTCTTCTATTGTGGCTTTTATTACCACCGGTATCTCAGTAAATTCCCTATATATATTTTGGACGGCTTGTTGTACCCTCTCAACCTTGTGTTCGACCTCATCCTTCTCCTACAATACTTCAATATGAAACTTATGCAAGTCTACCTTCTTTTCCACTACCTGGGTTAATTCCTTTGTCATTGATTCTATTCAGAACTGTATTTCTGATGGCACCCCTTCCTGCAAGCCTTGTAAGGCTTCCATTGGTATCTATGACAAGACTAAGTCTAGGTGACTTAGTACTTGTACCTATTTCACATATCCAACATAGGGAACTCAATTACTTTTGGTGAGATATTCAAAATCCAATGCCCTACTCTGATCTCTGGCAGGTACGAAGTGGTGGCCCTTACTTCTCTAGCTGCACATGCTAGTTGGCCTTCAGTGGATCTTATTTTTGGCACTATGTTCACTACCTCCAACCGTTGTTGCAATTTCATCAACTTATCTTACACATTTTTTTCTATATCTTCCTGTAGTTGTGACACCTGTTGAATTTCCTCCTATGTGTCATCCCTCACTTGCTAGTCGATTCTATCAATACCATCATTTGTCAGAGTGTAGATATTTGGATCCGTGTGGGATTTAATCTTCTTGCGTATGGATGGTGTTGGCCCCTTACCCTTGTATTTCCTCTTGTGCCCTACTTTTAGGACTATCTATTGTGCATCCCCTGCTTTTGGGACTGACTGTTGTGCATCCCCTATGTCATTTCCTCATTCACCTCCTTGTGCCTCATCTATTTCTTCATCTTCGTTGTCTCATTCCTCTTCCTCGTCAGGGTGCTTTGTTTCTTCATGTGGTAGTTTCCATTCTTCATCCCAGTCATTGGAAATAAGGCATATATCCTCCTTTATCAACTTATATCTTGTTGGCAACGACTGGTACAACGAGTCTCTTTTAGTTTGGATATACATGTGGTGCATCCATGTTTTGAAGCACACAATATCCTAATATTTATTCATATTCTGGGCAGTGATGCATGATGTGTGCTCTACGATGTGCCTAATCATGTCAAAGTAGACATAGAAGGTGACATTGTTGTCTTGTTGTCTCCGCTTGTGTACAATATGCCATAAGTTAACATATTGCAACACTACATGATCTCTTCGTGATGTTTTAAAAAACTAGCACTCGTCAAGCTCCCTCTAGGTGCCCAATGTTATCAGTATGATAAGCTATGAATAATGAAATTTTGTTCCTTTCTCTTGGGATTCAGTGCAATCTATCAAAAACTTTTTGACCAAAAATGTGGCCCAATTCATATGGACCCCTTTTGTGCACTTCTCTATAACTGCTATTACTCTAGATGACACCTCATCCTTCCAAAATTTCCTTTGTAATTTGCAGGCCAAGATATGTGTTACAAATATAACTACATCATCACTTATGTTGGTGACATCCAACCCTCTTATTCCTCTAAAGGTGTTGAAATTCTCTTTCATATTTTCATATAATGCTTTCTCCCAAGTATTATTTGCAAATAATGTTGTTGGATCCTCCCCTACTGTTGGAAAGCCTGTTATCTGCACAATCAGTTGTGTATCGATAGATACTAGTGGATCTATCCATAAATTCCCACTGTGGATGCAACTTAATAATATATTAACACAATGATTTATTTCTATACTTATGCCAAAGTGTGGGATTTATAACAATTTTAATATCCTTGATTTTTATGTCCCAGCCACCTAACTCTATGGCTCGACCAATATTTCACTTGTCCCTGGTACACTGTAGTGTGTAAACACTTGTCCTGTGCTAACTCAGGAAACTTCAGTGCATCTATTATGTCATGGTTCGAAAAATTCAAAGCAACGACCTTGCCCATCAAGTCCCCTTCAATAATGACACCAGGTGGTATGTCTGGTGTAACCAACGGGTACTTCATGTCCTTGGGCATTCCATCGTGTGGTGCACTTTCCTTTCTTAGTGGTATGTAATCCCTACGAAATATGAGATGCAAAGATGAAGCTCTAGTCATTTCCTTGAATTCTGGTGTGATCAATGGTCACGTTCGAGATGGATTTTGTGCTTCATAAACTATTGCCCCAATGTTTGGTGGTGCCATTGGTCTCTTCGACTGATGCTCCCCTTTTTCTTCTCTACAACTTCTCTATGTTGGCTCTGGTTCACCTGTGGTCTTCTTTGTATTCTCACAATGCTTATTCATGCAAATACCCTTTCCTTGTCAACCCCTGGTGTGCATTTATAACCCCTCTACAGTTTTTCCTGTATATACGCACTTGAACTAATGGTCTAATCCACCAGTTGTGTATGAAATGTGTGATTTAATGTTGCTTTGTTAAAAACAAAAACAGTGGATTTTTTCCTTGTACTGCTAGTCTGTCACGATCCTCAATGAATCTTTCCATTTATGAATACTCATCGTCTTCATGCCTTGTCATTCATGATTTTTAACCATCATTTACACCTTTTAATGTCTTTAACGGTCTAGTCGGTCCTATCCTACGTAGTTTTATGGCTCCTGCATATAATCTCCCTACTAAGTGCAATGTCATTCATCTATGCAACAATCACTTCTTCTGTGCACTTACTCTCATTGTAACTTCCTATTGAGTCTGCATCCCTTTGACCTTGAAATTTTGAACTCCTTGTTCAGTCCCCAAGCTCTTCCTTATTTGTGATGGAGAACCTCATTGACTCTGGTATATGAGCTTGCCTTTGGTGGAGGATTGAAGTGGTGGAGGCCCAACTGGAGGGAATTAGCTTCTTAATTCAGATACGTGTCGTTACAAAAGTTTTTCACCTATGTAATTCTGCTCATTATTTGAATAGAAATACTCTTTTCTTGTCCATTTGATATCTTGCAAATATTTGAATTATTATTCCATGGGCGTATTTTTCATGTATGTTAATGGATTATGCTGATCTATATGCTAACATTATACATTATCACCACATGCTTGAATATATTAGTTGTTGAGGACAAGTTGTAGGTATAAATATTTGAGTTGCGTGCTCAATAGTGGTCTTCATCGAACGTCCAGACAAGGTAGGCTCTTGGCCTTGTCTTGTTAGCATTTCATTTATATAGTGTATTTGGGATTAGAGTTGATTTCTACATGTCATTCTGTCTATTGTGGTTTACCCCATGCCATAGAGATATTTTCCTCGTAATAAAATTGACAACCATACTAGGGATTGATCTTGTTTTTGGGGGTTTGGAGTGTTTTCTCCTTGATTTTCTCTCTATTAGCTTGAGTTTCCTTGTTGCCTATAGCTTGAAAGCCTATTTTTACTTTGCATCTGAGTTTCTTGGCTTAACCCTTGCCCTGACAGTGTTTTACTAGGTATACATGGGTTTTCCCTTGACAAACGCGTACATACGAGAGTTGTATTCTTTTAGGGTGCGTACATACGTGATTTTTTCTCTTGAACAATCACGTACATCAGCTCTTTAGTATTTGTGGCTGAGTTTGGTGTTTGTTGGGTGAGTTTGGGTGGTTTTTGAGTCTTCTTGGGTCTCTGTCCTGACTGTTAAGTGCCTATAGAGTGCTAGGAAGCCTTCTTATTGTTGAGTTTTTGGGTGGTATTCTTTCTTGCCATCTTTTTCATTGGTTTTCCTTGCACATTTGTCGGAGTGTTTGCTTCTTGGTATCCTACTTGGATTGTCTTTTTTTTCTTGTAGTAGGGTCTTCCTATGAAGTTGTTATTCAGTACTTGCATTTTATTTTCTTCAGATTGAAAATAAAAAAAACATTTGCTCATTTTTCATTATGGCATTTTCTCTTTTAATCACTTTCATTGATTTTGACACATGTGGAGAGATTACATTTCATTGAAATTGTAGATATTTCATTGGAAAAACTGCATTTAGAAGTATACCATCTCTTTGAAATTCAAGACTAGTTCTTAGCAGTGTTTTTATATTTTTTTCTTTTTATATGTTGAGTCGTAACACCATCAGTTTCATGACTGCACCTCTTGAGTAAGTAGAATCCATTAAAATTAACGATGTTTAATTAGAATTGATTAGAAATGATTTTATTTTTCAGTGTACACAAACAAGTATAGGACATAGGGCCTTGGAATAGTACTTTGTGAGTAAACTTATCCAAAGCTATTAAACTAGACATATGTGTCTGACCAGGGAGTGGTGAAACCCATTTTGTAATTAGTGACATCAGGAGGCTCCACTCACACCAGAGTTAAGCATAAGGTCACGTGAAGTTGGTTGCAGACATAGCCCTCTAATACCTTCATAGCGTCAGAGATATTTCCTAGGTTCTATTTTTATTTGGGGGTCTTTCTAGTACATTTACCTCTGTGAGAGGAAGTGCTGTCAATATTTGGGGATTTGTTACCCTACCCATAGGGTGGACCAGACTTACGACTATTCGCTTGCACATTACTTATATTGTGTTGACTCTATTTTCTTGACATAGGTAGCCACATAGGTTACTTGCAGGGGTTTTTCTGTAGACACCTTGAGTTGGATAAGGGTCGGATAACACACAACATTTATGGAGGATTACCTCTCAGAGGGGATCTGACCAACTACGTTGCTAAGCCCATGAGGGACCTTATAATTTATTATGATACCTCCAATATTTTGAAGGGATTCTCAGGCCCCTCTTGGGAGAGACACACCTACTCTAGTGAGGGAGTCCCCTTTTCAACCATTATATCTTGTTTGTGTGCATTGACATTTTTTCTTTATTTTGGTGTGCTCTATGATTATTAGTTGGCCCTAGGATTTGGTTTTATATATATAGTATTGAGTCATCATGGAGAAATACCAACCTCCTCACAAGTCTCATTGTTTTTTGAAGTTACCACCACGTCTTGAGTCTCTACCAAATTTTCCTTCTAAAAGGCATAAAGTTAATAAACATGGTACATATATCTCTACCTCTGAGACTTGTTATCATCCAGTTATGAGTATTGATTCAAACTCGAACATCACAGGGATTCCCGCGACTCCTATATATTTTTTTAATAGTGGGATCCCTTCAACTCCTTCAACCTCAATAGTTGGGGTGATGGAGATCCCCTCCTCTACTACTACCCAACTTGTGGGTTCTACTCAACCCATAGGAACAAACCCTTTCAGATCTCTTTTTGGTATGCCAGGTTACAATTCTCAGTCAATACCTTCGGTCTCTAATCCTTTTTCTTTTGATATTCCCAACATGATGTCACAACTCTCATCCTCCATTCCAGCGACTAATGTGAATCCTAGTTTTGGACTTAGGGGCATGGATCCTCTGTATAATCCTCTCTCGTTTGGTGCAGGCCATATTCCTAAAATGAATCCTACATATGGAGGTTTTCCTCCTCTTTCTTCCGGGCCTAATCCCAATCTCAATGCTCCTGGATGGAGTGCTCAACCGGGCGGACAAGTCACTTCCTATATTTCATCCTTTATCCCCTCTTCCTCCATGTCGATTCCGACAAACACATTTATTATGGAAAATCC
>JZKD02S2285197.1:227636-248541 GCA_000966675.3 Picea glauca | reverse complement strand
GCCTATAATTATAGGACCCTAACAATTCCTACAATAAACCATTCTTGTTGCTATTGATCGGGAATATGAAATTTCAATCTACCCATCAAATCCTTAAATCTTTGATCATAGTACCAAACCGACTTACTCTACACTTGTTTGATTTCCTTCAATTCTGTGATGTATTGTGACTCGTATTTTGGCTTCTTGAACTCTTTCAACAATGCTTATCTAATTTCTGCTAAAGTCCTTGCTTGTCCTGTAGGTGTGGTACTTTGTAGTTTGTATACCAGACAAATGCATGACCTCTAAATGTTGTTTCCAACTTCAAAAACTTTACAGCCTCATCCTGGACATTCTTCACAACCCAAATTTTCTCACATACAAATAGATGCTATTTTGGGTCCTTTGACCCAACTCCCTGAAACTCGGTTAGTCTCGATGTGTTGTCTAAACCTGTCATGTTGTTTTTTGTAGTACCTACCTTTGGTGATGTTGGTTGACTCTGACTTGACGCACTGCTCCCACTACTCTGAATACTACTATTTTTACTTCACATGCTAACTATAAGTGCTTTTGAAAAATCTTCAAATGTTACCCCATATCTTGGTGATGCACAAGGGGTCATGGATTTGACATAGGATTCAACCTTAGTAGGACTTATCAATTCTTCTATTATGGGACTGTATTGAGAATCCTCATCCTCTCCTTTTGTATGTGGTACGTCTATGATCTGGACTAATGCGCAAGGTCCTCTCCACTCATACTCATTATGTGGCTCTCCTTTCTCAGCCCTAGTCTTCAACCTCCTGTACCTTCTTCCACTATACAATACTCCAAACCCACCTTCCTCTTTTGATATACCTTCCTCATTTCTTTGCATCCTCACTCCCTCCCTTCTATCTTCATTTTTTTCCTACCTTCAGACTATTCCCTATTCATTCCCCAACTTCGCTATGTGTGTGAAACCCCTTAGCATTTAGATTCCATCATCATCACACACTTGTTGCACAACAACATCTTTATCCAGGTACCCAATGCTTTCATAAACCTTTCATGCAGACCCTTGAAGAAATCCCTTTATGCAACACTGTATGAATGGGTACAATATATTGCAAATTCCATAATAAAACCCCCCGGTATGATGTTCAAGTAGAAATAAAGTGTGTTGGAAGTATTATTACTTACAAAATTCAATTGTCTTACCAACTCAGGAGCCCAGTTCCTCAACGTTGCAGTACAATATCTTCTGGTATTCTACACTAATATTTCTAACCATTTAGTCAAAATAATCAGAAATTCACCAAAGAAAATCTCATGCAACGCTATAAACACATATCATTGCATCCATTGTTCTTCTCTCATCCGAGGGTTTCAATTCTCTCCTTGGGAAAATTATTGTTCCTTCCTTTCCATCCATTTGACGATCTCTTTCTTAGTTGGCCTCCAAAAAATTCCTTCAATTACAAATTTTGGGTCCCGGAAATGGAACCATTTGTTGGTGTGCAATTGTAAGACCCTAGGTTCAAGTTATCTAACCAAAAAATCCCTTCAGATAACGGTCCTTTCGGCATCACCTGCATGCAAGTGAAGTCTCACCCGAGGTATCTACTACGACTACATGAATGGGATTTCTGCAAAGGTGAGGGGATGTGAGGTCATCAACATGTTCATGGATACTTATATACCCTATGCACAATATTATGTGTCTCTTATCCCTTGATTAATTAGTAAACTCAATTATACAACACCATTATAATGCAGATTGCGACATGGACCATTCACTTGAACATTCTTAATTAGTGTGCATCACCTATATAACAAACAAATCTAGATCTAATCATGCATAAACAAAATATCCATGAACAATCATATAACAAGACACATTCAAACATATAATTTAACGTGGTTCACCCAATCCTCAGGCTATGTCCATAACGACTGGATTCCTTATTATTCTTTGTGCAATTCATCTCAGGCTTGTGCACTGTGCTACAATAGATACATCAGGATATCATTCCCCATCCTACCTAGCCGCTTTGTAGTGCAAGCTTCTCTCTACATACTCTCCCCTAAATCTTCAGACATAGACTTTCTCTCATTCTCAACCTATTCTCTCAACAAAAACAACAACAAAGTATTCTTCAGCAGCCTACTCTCCCCAACCCATTACATATTTATACATAGATTTTAGGGCTCAAAACCATATTAGTGTATCCCAAAACCCTATGACAACTCATTATGACTCATTACAACTCATGACAACACATAGCTCACGTGTGCTTTTCCTACCTTCACGCATGCATATTGATTTTCCTTCCTTTTTGTCTGCATGCTGAATTTTCTTCTTTTTCGTCTGCATGTTGTTTTTCCTACTTTATCTACTTGCTTTATTTCCTTTCTTTATTTCCTTATGCACCGCCAAATGTGCTTTTACAGTGCACTTCAATCCTGGAGGCGCCTTTACTGCACACTCTATTCTTGGATGTGTCTTTACTGTGCACTATGGTCGTACCTTCTCTTCTTTCCTTTGCTACTATGCATCTCCTCAACCCTTAAGATTTTTCTCAAATTGCATCCAAAATGTCTGTCCAACAAGCATCATTAAGGAATTTTCATTAGGTAGTTTATGTAGCCTCATCAGTAAAGGTCCACTAGGTGGTTAGGGTTTGTGATAGATAGAGAGTACTTGTAATAGTAAAATCTATATAATTGGGTGCTAAACAATTAATAGTGTATTGGATCTTTGTTCAATTAGAGGTTTCCCCTTGAAGAAGAAAGTGAACATTGCTTCATATTTAGAATATCAATAAAGGTTTTTCTATTAATATTACTTCGATAGTTTGATTCTTTTTTATTTACTTTCTACAATTGCATTTTTATCAATCTTGCTTTATTTTTTTCAATTATTTAAAATTCACCACATACACCATATAATATAGTGTATCAAATCTATTATTATTATTATTATTTAAAATTTTAAAAGAAAATTTATATAAAGCTTCAAAGTTTAGATTATCTTCATCCTCTTCTCATTCAGTTAAGAACACTAGCATCATATTGATAAATATAAAATAATATTTCATCATGACATTCTTATTTTTTGTGCACCCTTTTGGGGGAGCCTTGGCCTGCTTGAGAAAATTTTGGGTTGTTGAGGAGAATCAGGGGAAAATCCCCCTTATCTGGGAAATCAGTTGGATTCGAATCTGAGCTCAAGGTTACATCTTAGGGAGGATCCACAACTAATGGAGGAAGATCCTCAACCTATCCCAAGAATCTCTAAGGTGGTTGGGTCTCTCCAAGCTTATATAAGGAGGCCTTTTCATGGTAAAAATGGATGGAGAAATAGATAGATATCAAACTTATGATCTCATAAGGAAGATATCAGTGAAGCATATTTAGTTTGTGGATCATTTGAGCAAAGGGTTTGGACAAAGAGATCTTGGTGAAGCTGTTGCATCTACATCTATGGTTGTAAGCACTTTGCTTTGTTTTCATTAATATATATGTGCTTGGCCTATTTCCTTCAAGTTTATGTGTATTTCTCATGGACTTGTTCCTTTTGGATAGCTCTAGTGTGAAGCTAATTAAGGTAGAATAGGAAAAATTTATTGTCTTTGTTGTTCATTGGATTGCAGGGTTTGTTGAAGAGCTTGGAGATCAAGATCAACCCTGATCAAGCGAGGACAAACTTCATAAAAGGTACTCATACCTTCTTCCCTTTCTTTTTGGTTAGTTTAACTTCTTCTAGAGGGATGTCAGTGACCAATGTTAACACCTTTCTATCTTGGTCTTAGGAGTTTAGAGCCCAAGAGAGAATCCACTTGTCCACAAAGGGATTCTCCTATAACAGTAAATCTTTTATGATTTTGTAAAAAATAAAAAATTAACATATTATATAAAATATAAAAACTTAACATATTATAAAAAGAAACATTCTTATATACTTATCTCTAAATAAGATTAATATGGTATCACTATGAAAACAAAAACATATATAAACATTTTTTTAAAATCTTTTAAAGAAAAATCAAAACAATATATAATCAAGGAATCATGTAATTTTAAAGCAAACTTCACTCTCACATAAGTTGTTTGACAAATTTCAGTAATGGATTCCTTGTCCAATAAGTTGTTTAACACAATCCACTAACGAGAAATCACAATATTGATAAGGAAATTTTGCACTTCCACTAATTAATTTTACAATTTCACAAATCCCTACACTACAAATGAATTTATAAACCTCTTTTATATTGGAACATCTCCATATTATAATTTAAGAATTAAAATTTGTAGTTCCAATAATACATTATTTTTTTTACCAAAATTATAAAAATAAATCATTTACTATACGATTAATTTATTTCTAGATTAATTTTTTTTATTTTATAGTTATGTTAAATGGATATCCAATAAATAAAAGCAAAGTTCAATTCAATCTCTCTTTTGAATAAGTGGTGGGCGGTCTTTCTTTGTTTTTAAATCACTAGTTTGTTTGATCGTAATTCTGTACGAGATTTTTTGTAATTTTCTTTTGGAAAGTAACTTCACGGATCATCAATTCCTTTCTTGAATATTGATTATTCTTAGATTTTAATATTAATTTAAGGATCAAACTATTTCATACGGCCGAAATTAAGAGTTTTGGATTTGGATGAAAACACATAAAGAAGAATTCATTTTTTAACATATTTATTTGTAATTTATTAATTTTTTAAAAAATGATTGTTTTTGTTAGATAATTATTTTTGTTTTGTTTTAATAATGTTTTATTATATTTTTTTATATAATGGAAAAACCTATTATAATTAGTTGTTAATTGCCGATAACTATTATTGGCTATTATTTCTGAATTCAAGCTAATCCATCACCTTATTAAGGAAAAACCATGAAACTTAGAATAATTTGTTGGTGATACTTAAGGGTGAAACTTTAACTCCTACAAGTGTTCACATGTTTCTTTGTAAAAAAAGAAGCAACAATATCCAATTACATACATGTCAATGTTTATTACTTTTATGGTTTTTTTTTTGTATTTTTTATTTTTATTTTTTAAATGGTAAACATTGAAAATTTAAAATTTTAAGATGAAAGCTTACATGAATCATTCTCATTTATTTATGTAAAAGTGCATATTCATGATTGTGGAACCCATATCCACTATATGAAACATATGGAAGAGATCTAAGATAAATTATTTCATAAGGATATTTCATAAGGATATAGTGGATTTTGTGGTATGGAAGAATCCATGCTTTAATTATATATCATTTTTGAGATTAACTAGGTAAAGTAAGTCATTAATCTATGACTCATATTCATGAATATTAGTAACAAGTGACTAATACTCATGAATATAGGTCATAAATTAATGACTTTGATTCCAAATAAATATTTAATATGTAGCATTACGAAAATTTCACCATGCTTTAAATATTAAATGAAACAAAGTGGATGAACCCATATTTTATCTTTTAAATAGAACGAAATTAATATATATATATATATATATATAAAGAGGTTGAGTTGCCGACCAAGATTGTATTGCTAATTTCAATTATTTTTTTTATATGTTAGGCATGGGTCAATCACCACTTTTTTAATTCCGTATACAATAAAATGTGTTTAATTATATGTATATTTCAAATTAGTTTAAAGTAAATAAACATCCATTATAGTTAAAATAAAAGTTATGATTGTGAGTGAGATGCACAATATATGCTTTTATATGATGTAAAATGATTGATTTGTTTATTTTTTATATTTTAGGCCATCGGTCTAAGTGGAATCGAGTACGAGTCAAATTAGTAGTTGGAACCTAGAGGCACGCGGAAGGCACCGTACCCTATTTGGCAAGCAATATTAATATTAAAATATATTCTCCAAAAATTTCTCGCCTACCAAATGGGCAGTCATCATTTTTTTGCAAAATGTGTATATATCACTATCATTTTATTCCCGTGAGTACAAAGTGGGAGGCTTTCTTCCCAAAGGTTTCATATTCTAATCTTAGTCGTTTCATTCCATCTAATCTAGTCATTGTTTTTTATGTTTATATGTAAAATAATCATGTGTTTTTATCTACCCACCCTCACTATCCTTTCCTTTAAGATTGGTCATCATCAATTTTGCTTCACTCAAAATCTTCCTCGACCTTTGTGGAGGTGTCTCATTCCTTTGTGTTGTGTCTTAGTCCTCTCCTTTTGATGCATGTTTCTTTAAAATAAAGGATGTATACTTAACAATTTTGTTGTTGTTTTTTTTTTCATTTACTTTTGGGAAATTTTGTAATATTTTCTTTTTTATTTACTTATTTTTATAGTGTTTTGGGAAATTTTGCCAGACTTCTTTTTTTTTCTAAAATATTTGGGTAGAGGGTGGTGTAAGGTTCGTGGTTAGAAGGGCACATGCACTTTTGTCTAAGTTTTCACGGAAGCGAAATTTGGGGTTGTTCCAGCACACAAGAGTCATACTAGTTCGACAAGTGGGCGCCTTGGGCACACATACATGCCAAGAGATTTTTCCAAGCTTCAAGCAGAACATAGCGCATAAGCGACCAAGAGAAGGGACGCACCGGGTTAGAAGATGAGTTAGCTCGACAAGGCGTACGTATAAGGTTGGACATGCCAAAGAGGTTGGGCACATCGGCATGAGGAGCACACCCAAGGTTGGGGCACGTTGGTCCCAAGGGACACAGAGGTTGACAAGCACATGGGTTCATGGGTGCGTCGGTTCGTTTGGGCACCTTGGTCTGCGAAGGGGCACAACACACTCAAAGGATGTGGTGGTTCATGAAGGTGACAATTGGAGTCCATATAAGAGAACAAGGCACATGACCAAGAATAAATAGTGGAAGAGAGGAAGAACAACACCAAAGGTTCTAAGGCATATTTGGAGAAGGAGGGGTGAGCTCCCTCAAGGAGCCAAGTCACTCCACATGCAAGGACTTATGCTTCTTTGAGGTGATTTTGTGGACAAACTGGGGCAACCTTCTTTGGATTGAGTCTAGTAGCAGGTAGCGACCTTTGGAGTTTGGGGAAGTCTTGTTGCAGGTCTGGGTGAGGCATGCCATGAGACAGAACCATAGGTCTGTGTGAAGTCTTGTGACAGAGAAGAGATGGTGAGTCAGTGGTGGATGCACATTTGGGGCACACCGCAGAAGATGCAAAAGTTGTTACGATGGACGAGTCTTGGTGTGACGAATCTGTGTATGCGTGTCTTCGTGAGGTGAGGCAAGTCGTGCGACTCTGCCCAAGTTGTAAATCGAGTCAGTAGTGCTCATATTGTAATTGTTTCACAATAATAAGACTTAGATGGATGTTAGGCACGTCTTGTGTCACCCACACTATATCTCTGTGTCTCTTGTTTGTTTCGTAAGTGTTCCCTTTGTTTCGCTTGTTCATGGATGTATGCTTAAATTACTAAGTGCTAAGCTATTAACAAATTGTCTAAGTATTCAAGTGAGTTGCACAACGTAGAAGTGTGACTCGTTCGTAGCCTAGAATGGAGTATGGGTATGCTCTAGGTGAAGAGGCATAGTCTGGACAAAGTATCCATGTAGCTAAGTGATAATTGTCACGGTGCTACACACCCTCAAGAGGTGCACGATGAAAAGATTTGGGAAGGCATCCTATGGGGATGTGATAAATGGTATCAAAGTTACGTAACTCTTGAATGAGGTACCTTAGTGCATTAATGACTTAGCTATAATTTTTGGGTCATGCGATGACTTGACAAGTCGCGACGTTAGTGCCAAAGTTGAGACACTTGCAGAGGACAAGGAAGTTTTGTTCTAGGAGATGGATGGAGTGAGCAAAGAAGTCGAGCAAGAATTGTTGGCATTCGACCTGAATGGAAATAATACAGACCAAGTGACTTGGGTCATGTTCTCTCACCTTTGGTATTGGACACTAGATGAGGCAGAGTGTACCTTGGTAACTTGCAGATAAGTGTGTGATGACTTAGAGATCTAGCAGGGTCATTGGTTGAGGTTGGAAAGAGTATTGGTTAGAACGTTCCTAGGACATGGAAGTTCTTTGGGGGTGATTCATTCTACTTTGAGCACTTTGGAAAATTTGTTGGGACGTTTTAAAAGTGTGGGTGCATTGGCCACACTCATCACAGATGTTGAGTTGCAGAGAGCTGACTCGACGAAAGGAGGAGAGTTGAGGACTTTCCTTGGTTTGGAGAATTGTGTGGATAGGAATATTGCAACATGAAGAGATTACTTGGGAAAGGGGATTTCTCTTTATTTGGGAAGCATGGTTGAGGGTGAAACCTAACCATTTCGAGGCATAGAGAGGTGCACACAATGACATGGTGTAACATACCCAACCATTTAAATCTTCTAAGGGGTGGGGTGTTGAATGTTTTTCTTTCTCGGTTTGTCTATCTTATCTTACTTTCTTCCATTCACATCTCCAATGTTCTTTACTTATTCATGGGATTTTTGATGAAAACACCTTTTTATTTGCAGTTTCGCGGACTCACGGACTCTCTCCTACATATCATTATAATTCTCCTTCCACAAGCCCGCCTGAAAAATCTTGACACTTAGTCATTTCTCCATCTTCGCGGAATTGTGGACCTGTCGACTTGCAGAGGTAATATTTATACGACCCTAACTTTCATGAGTCCAAGAAGTCTCAACACTTGGTAATTTTTCCCTTTGCATACTTCCAGACTCACGGAATCGTGGAGGTGTAGTTATACAACCCTAGCTTTCATGAGTCCGGGAGGTCTCACACTTAGTCATTTTTCCCTTCGCGGACTCAAGGACTCACAGGGGTATAGTTATAAGACCCTATCTTTCATGATTCCTAGAAGTCTCAACACTTAGTCATTTTTCTCTTCGCGGTCTTGCAAACTCACAGACTCGCAGAGGTGTAGTTCTATGACCCTAACTTTCATTAGTGTGAGAAGTCTCCATACTTAGCCAATCTTTTCCATCTTCTATTGGTGTGTGGAATGACACATAGGGTGGCGCATGACACACATACCACTTGAGACATGGCATACATCTCCCTGCGGCTCTTATCAAATTATGCCAAAACTGCGTGACACATGGCCTTCTTCTGTTAGGTCACGTGGTACTCACATGGGGTCTCCATCTCATGGGTCTGGGAATTCAATATTAGATGTTACCTGACTCATATGGTGATTCGATAAGGACTCTCCCTTGTCCCTTTCTCTAATCACCAAGTGGCACATACCCTTGTTGGGACACAATGGAGATACTAGTTAGCAGGTTACATCATGATGAGGTCACCCTTTTTCCTTGGTCCCATCCCAATGAGATTCATCAAGATCTACGACAAAGTTTTCATCTCATACTCAACCCAATGGATGGTCTAGGTCATTGCACAGGCTTCCAAGGTCATTCTGACCAAGAGGCCCCGACCATGTTAATCTCCACAGACCCAATGGTTCAGGATCATTCACGATCACTCCCTGACAGATCGACGACCCTTATTGATTTCAGAGTATGGATTTTTTCTCAGTGCCTATGAAGGGTCGGGATCTTTCCCTTTCATCCCAATCAACAGTTGAGGTCACATCTTGACCATGTCCCGATAAAGGACCTGAATTTATTCATCATGCAAAATCCATGACCATGATTCTTCTAAAACAAATTAGGTCTTCTCCACTGAATTAGCAGTCCGCGTCTGAAATTAGCCATTTTGTGGATAATTTTCTTTGATTTCTTCTCAAGACTTACCGAGCCTCGAGAATGCTCACACTTGACCAAGGTACTCCATGGTTTCTTTGCAGTACCCTATCCTTGAAGGACTGTTGGGTTCGGGGATTCCAACATCGTGGCACACAAAGATCTTATGCGGTGTGTGTGTGTGTGTGTGTACACGAGAGTACAGGCATATTCCATAGGATTTCAATGATACACACAGTGAGTAAGGATGCCTCTCCCCTCATGTTAGTACTAAGACCTTGAATTACACGCGTGCATGACAACCATACAAATTTGTATCATTTCCTATATATACCAGACACAGAACTTTACCCATAGGCACACATTCGTAATTAATTCTCATAACAACATGAAGTATTTGCAAGAAATAATGTAAAACTCTTCATGCAAGTAAATATTATGCGCAAGTTCTAGTGTCTCTAGGATACAGAATTTGATTTGCAGAGAAAATGGTTACATGAAAATATTATACTATTCATTTAAGCATACACATAATCATGTCGATACAAAAAAGTAGACGATACACTTATCCATAGAAAATTGAGATATGTTCAGTATTGTTGTAGAGAGAACCGCTCTCCACCCAATTGTAGGCAAGGTTGCATTCAACTTTCCTGCAACCAACCACCCTCAAGCCAGGATATGATGTCATGAGAGGCGTTCTACAAGATTTTCTCTGGTGACCCCTTCTGGCCTTGCCCTCCCCCTTTTTATTCTCGTTTTCTTCCCTCAAGACCTCATGGACCATGCCAGAAACTTTCTGAAGGTACTTGCCAATCTTTTCTTAACTCCTTCAAGAATTATTCCAACTACTATCTTACTGATAGTTAGTTTCTAGGGATAAGGACACTTTGAATCCATATCATTTTAATTAAGCAGGGTACTGTCTGGTAGATTCATTCAAAATAGTGATGGCCTCCTTCTCATTCACTCCTCTCATGACATTGTAACCTGTGAATGCCATCCCTTCAACAATAACTCAACATTCTCTTATTTTATTAAAAGCCAAACACACACACACACACACATATAGAAATATTACAAAATCTATCAAGGTCCATTGTTTATCTTTGATCACCCACGGTTCGACTTATTGTTTTTCCATAATAACACTTATAATTACAAACTGGGGGGAACAAGGGAGTTACAATCCCGTCCTCCTTAAAGGAACATTTCCCTCGGTG
Source organism: Picea glauca (assembly GCA_000966675.3). Lineage (NCBI taxonomy): Eukaryota > Viridiplantae > Streptophyta > Pinopsida > Pinales > Pinaceae > Picea > Picea glauca. The sequence goes on along the minus strand of JZKD02S2285197.1, from coordinate 237,666 downwards.
TTCTATTTAACGAAAAAATCTATGTATTCAACAATGAACAAAAAAGGGTATGCCCTTTTCATGGAATCTTCCATTTCCCAAGTTGCTTCATCGAGACCAAAGTGTTTCCATTGCACCTTGACCTCAGAAATGGTTTTGTTCCTAAGAGATATCTCTCTCCTATTTATGATACATTGTGGCTCTAGTTGGAACTCTCCCTCTGGCTCCATCTGTATCATAGACCAGTCAATTACATGAGTAGCATCATGTATATATATCTTTAATAAGGAAAAATGGAACACATTATGTGCCTTCACTGTGGGGGGGAAGGCTAGTTTGTAGGCTACAGGTCCCACTCTGTCCAAGATTTCAAAAGGGCCACAAAAACTAGGCACTAGCTTAGCACACGCCCCCATTCTTAAGGATCTTCTCCTTGGTTTAATTTGGAGATACACTTGATCTCCTATTTTAAATTATTTATGACTTCTTTTGTTATCTACATAATGCTTCTGTCGGTCTTGGGCCATTTTCATATTTTTCTTTATCTAGGTCATTTTTTGTTCTAATTCCATTAACATTTCAGGTCCAAGGGTAAATCTCTCTACTGGATTATCCCAGTTGATTGGGATATTGCATTTTCTTCCATAGAGGGCCTCAAAAGGGGCCATTTTCAAGGATTCTTGGTATCCATTATTGTAGGAAAATTCTACCAGACGTAGATACTCTTCCCATTTCTGGGGTTGATACATTACATTCATCCTTAACATGTATTCCAATATTTGGTTCGCTCTCTCTATTTTTCCATCAATTTGAGAGTGGTAGGATGTACTAAACAACAATTGTGTTACACATCTAGTGAACAAGGACTTGCAAAATTTCAAGGTGAATTTGGCATCCCTATCAGGTATAATTTCCTTGGGCATCCCATGCAGTTTGAATATTTCTTTCATGAAGATGTTGGAAATGTCTATTTCTTGCAAGTGGATCTTACCAGAATGAAGTGGGCAACCTTTCTCAATTTATCCACAACTACCATGATGACATCATTTTGTTTGGTCGTTTTGGGTAGTCCAGTGATGAAGTACATGGAAATGGTTTCACATTTCCATTCTAGAAATAGGAAGGGGCTACAACAACCTTGTTGGGTGTTGGTGTTCTACCTTGACCTGTTGGCACTCTAAACATTTAGTCGTATAATCTATTGTGTCCTTTTTCATTCTTGGCCAATACAATTTTTTTCTAAGGGATGTAATCATCTTCTGATAACCATGGTAACCAATATATGGTATTTTGTGCAATTCATCCAATATGAACTTTTTCAAGGTGTCACAAGTTGGGATATACAACCTCCCTTTGTATGTTAGTAGGCCATCACTTGTCAGTTGATAACCTGCATACTTTAACCCGGTGTGCTCTTGATCCAGGTGTATCTTCGTGGTTTTGAAGAACTCGTCTACCTCTTATGCACTTTTAACTCTTTCCTTGAGGTCTATTTCACAAATACTCATGGCTTCTAAATGGATTACCTTCATACTTGTACTAAGGGCATCAACCACTTGATTTTCTTTTCCTTTGATGTGTTTTATTTCAAAGTCAAAATCAATGATAAGATCCATCCACCAAACTTTCCTTACATTCAGCTTGGGATGGTCAAATAGATGCCTCATCCCACTATGGTCTATCATGAGGACAAACCTTCTACCTAGGAGGTAGTGCCTCCACATTTTCAAAGTGTGTATTATGGAATCTATCTCTAGGTCACGGGTCACATACTTTATTTCATGTTTACTCAATTTTATGGGTTCATAACATATTACATGTCCCTATTGCATGAGGACTCCTTCAAGTCCCTATTTGCAGTCATTGGTACACACCATAAATTCCTTGTTTAGGTATACAATTTTCAGGATGGGGGCATGTGTTAAGAGGTGTTTCAGCTTCTAGAAACTTTCCTCAGCTTTTTTTGTCCAAATAAATTTCACCCTCTTTCTCTGAAGTGAAGTGATTAGGTGACCAATCTTAGAAAATATTTGTATGAACCTCCTATAATATCCTGCTAAACCCATGAAGGATCTAATGTCAGTGAAATCCTTGGGTGTATGCCAATCTATAATTTCTTTGATCTTATCAGGGGTCAAATGATACTCCTTTCTCATAGATAACATGGCCTAAATAATGGACTTGCCATTGGAAGAAATCACATTTGATAATCTTAGCATAGAGTTTGTGCTATCTTATTACTTGGAGTACTAACTTTAGATGTTCTTCATGTTCTTCCTTAATCCTTGAGTAAACTAGGATGGCATCAATAAAAACTAATACAAATATGTTCAAGAATTTGTTGATTACACTATTCATCAAACACATAAAGGTGGTTGGTGCATTGGTGATACCAAATGCCACCACCACAAATTCATAATGTATATACCTTGTCCTAAAGGAAATTTTATAGATGTTTTCATCCTTGATTCGAGCTTGGTGATATCAATATCTCAGATCAATCTTGGAAAAGATGGTGGCACCTCTTAATTGGTCAAATAAGTCATCAATTCTGGGTAGGGGGTACTTATTCTTAATTGTCATTTTATTGAGTTTCTTATAGTCTATGCACAATCTTAGTGTGCCATCCTTCTTATTTACAAATAAGGTTGGTGCTCCCCAGGGAAACACATTAGGAAAAATGTACCCTTTGTCTAACATTTACTACAATTGCAATTTGAGCTCCACTAACTCTGGGGTAATCATCCTATAGGGTGATCTAGATATTGGCACTGCTCTAGGTACAATATCTATTGAGAAATCAATATCAATATCTCTCTTGGGAGGTAACCTTGGTACCTCTTATGGAAACACATCTCTAAATTATTTCAGTACAGGGTGCTCTTCTAGGCTTGGTTTTTGGTTCTTAACAAAATCTAATACCTATATTTCATACAAAGGGCACCCCTTCCTACAATACTTCTTCATTTGGATGGATGATATCTTTCTTAATGAGACAGATTTTTGAATTCCATGTAAAGTTCTTCTCTCCCCTTTGTCATCTTCACTTTCCAAGGTTTTGTTATAATAGTCGAGTTTAGCTTTATGGGAAACCAACCAATCCATGTCAATCAACATGTCGTATGGTCCTAGAGAAAGGATGTTTAAGGTGGATTGAGTAGGAAACCTATTTAAGATGACCGGGCATGTTGTTATGACCCTTGTTACTCTTATTTTTATTCCTGAGGCCAGCTGTACCGAACATGTCTTAGTGTGTTTTTCTTGTTGTAATTTACACTTCTCAACAGTTTGAGGATAAATATAAATCATATTGGAACCACATTCAATCATAATATAAATAAGATGGTTGGTGACCATACCTTCCATTTCCAGCACTGAGGCTTTGTGGTTTGATTGCTTATTGTCCAAAGATGCATTTTTTTTTGGTATTCTTTTGGCCACATCATCGACGTTAGTATCCTCTTGGACATTGTAAACTCCCTTGTTGTTTGGCTTCCTATTAGGACAGTCTCTGAACATGTATTCTTCTCCACAACCCCAACATTTCAATGGTTCCTTCTTTGTGCTTTCAATCCTACCTGGGGTTGATGCAATAGTATTTTCTCCACCTTGAGAAGGGAAGTTTTGTTGATTCACAATTTTGGTATGGAAGCCCATCTTGGGATTCCTCCCAAAATTATTGAACCTTGAAGGTTTTAATCCCATATTCTTGAATCCTATGTTATTTTTCTTCTTCCATTCCTTAGGGGGTTATGCTTTGTGGTTTATTTTCTTGTAATAATATCTATCCTTTTGAATGACATCTTTCATGGTTCTAGGTTCATCAAATTCAATCATATTCCGGAAGGATTGAGGCATCCTACTAAGAAATCACTTCATCTTTACATTTTCATCCTTTATGTAGGGAACATACCTCATTAGTTCCAGAAATTTGTTGATGTATTCATTTATAGTGAGTTGTCCTAATTTCAGCTCATAGAACTCCTTCATATTTTCATCATAGTACCGCTCCAAACAATACTTCTTCTTGAGGTATTTCTCAAACTTATTCTTGGAAAACCCCTTTTTTCAGATTCCTTTTACATTTCTAATGTCTTCCCACTAGATAGAGGCATTTCCATTCAATTTGAATATAGCTATTCGAGATTTCAAGTTCTAAGAGTAGTTATGAACTCTAAAATACTTCTTTAGGCCTAGTATCCAAGATTCTTCCTCTTCCCTTTTTTCATTTACCCATAAAAAGTAGTTGGCTTGGATTTCTTAAATTCCTTGAGGTCCCTACCCTTGGAGTACTTCCTTTTCTTCCCCTTCTTCTAGGAATGGTAATTGATCTTACTGCTAGACAGTCCAGTGGAACTTTCTACTCCTTCGCTAGATAAATCCTCAAATGAATAGTTGGTTTTGGCATGCATCTTGGCTCCATGGAAATCCTTCTTGAGAGGGTTTCTTCTTGCATTGCTACTTTCAGATCCGTGCTTCTTCATTTTAGGTAAAATATGGGTTTTCTAAGGCCGATTGTTTTCCATGTTTCTAGCAGCTGGCCCATGTTGCAATTTTCATTGTAGTTTTGACAGACTTTGCAACATTACCACATTTATCTTGGTTTGTTTTCCAACTCCTTCATTAGTTGGTCATTGTTAGTCTTAAATATTTGCAACTCTTCCTTGAGACTTCTCACGGTCCTAGCCAAGTTTGGAGGGGTTTCTACCATCCTCCTTTCATCAAACTCTTCTTATTTTTAATGGTAACTCTCCCCCCATTAATGGTGGGTCACCATCACTTTTCTTAGAGTTTGTTTGGAAAATCTCAAACTAGCTAAGTGATGAGAATCAACAATTCTTTGTTAGTCGAAATTTCCAATAATTTTCAATCCTATGTGCATTATTGGACGATTGAAAAAAAATTGACAACATTTTTTCTTTCGAGCACACTATTGGAAAAAAAAACAATAGCATAAATGTTGCTAGTTGATTAATTGCAACTAAAGCATTTGAAAAAATAATTGGCAACATTTAGGTTGCTAGTTTTGTTTTCAACAATATATTAATGAATAGTTTTCAATCCTCCGTGCTTTACAGGAGGATTGAAAAAAACCCTTTAGCATTTCTTTTTTCCAATACATAGCAGAAAATAAAACTAGCAACATAAATGCTATTGATCGATATAATTGAAATAAAAAATTAAAATTAAAAAAAAAATCAGTTGCATAATTGTTGCTAGTGGATTAAATTTGATAAAATATAATTGTTATAATCTATTTAAAAAAAACAGTTACCTCTCATCTTAAAATCCATATGGAAAGGTTGTGGTGTAAATGGTGGTGGGGGCAACTAGGTTGAAATATTAATTGAGGTCAATTTGTGGGCCTATGAATCACTATTTCAAATAGTAAAATAGTCCTCATGACTGATGTTTCACCATTCTATGAATAGTTAGGACCTCGATCAATCTATAGATCTCAATCAAGCTCTATACCTCCATCAATGTATGGAGCTTGATTGATTTGTATAGCTTAATCAACGTCCTAACTCTTGAGTGAGATCCATACCTTGATTAATGGTTTTCTTAACTAGGAAAAGTGCCTTTATCAAATGTTTATTTAAGCTTTGATTATTTAAGTGCTTGATTGACCAATTATTGCCTCCATTGATTGAATTAAATTAGTTGGATCGAGGGTCATAAAATATACTATTTCACCCTCTCTCTCACCAAAACGTGTTACCCAACTTCATGGCTTCACTCATAGCCAAACAATAATGGATTAGAAAGGGACTTGGCCATTGTAGAAGATTCATACTATAAACTAGTAGGTGTAATTAGTTTATGTCATCCCTTAATGATGATCTATTCATATGGTGGAGTAGATTCAACAAAGAGGAGCTTGAAGTAGTCATCTTCCCATAAATTCCAATTGTTGAAATGCCATTCTTCACAAGATACTTTTAAATCAACACATTCATGTACAAATTCATAGTATTCTTTGATCCTCACTAAATTCCACGGAAACCAAACCAATAGTTCAAGGTGAATCATGTGGGTCTACTAGGGTTTGGGGATGAAAACTTTCAAGTGCTATAACACATTGAAAATTTATAAGAAGTATATCATTAAATATACAAAATCAAAGCCCCAAAAATCATCTATCCAATTACTTTGGTATAATTGCAATTTGGGTGAATTGTTAAAAGACATATGTCCTACAATATCCATGGTTATCACTAGAAAAACCTAAAATACATTATTTTTAATCAAAGATGTCTTCACTTCCTAGAATCTAATTTTAATTTTATTTTTATATTATGTGTTTATTAAGATAAAATCAAATATACAACTAGTGTCTTGAAATTATAAGTAAAAATATAGAGTAATAAATCTAAGAATCATGACTGTTTTATCCATGTGAAAACTTGTAAAAAGAAAACAAATCTTCCTTTTTGGCCCAATAAAGAGCTTTGGTACCAGTTTTTATGATCCTCAACCCTTAAATTTGAATCAAAAACAATATATTAGGAATACCCAATGCTTTATTCAATATCAAAACCTCGAGGTAGGCTAAAAACATACAATGATCATTTAATGGAAGGATTAACTCTTATTTACTTGCCTCTTGAAGGGGAAACCTCCTAATGAATTAAGCTCCAACACAATACTCTTCCAACACATGTTCCATAAAGAGGAATTTTTCCATATTTATAGCTAGATAGAGAACCCTAATCATAACCACCTCCTAACTACCCAATGGACCTTTTTTAATGAGGGCATATTACATTTATTCAAAACTAACTATCTAGTGGGAATTATTTAACAATAAAAAACATATGGGAGATAATTTACCATACACAGAATAACCAACATAACTAAACTATTACTAATGTAATGGGCCCTTCAACCCCTCATTACACCTCTAGGGAGGATCCCAACATTACCTAATTTTTGTTGATCGGATGAAAGTTCCTAGAATGGATGCATCTGATAGATTAAAATGTTTGAATATAAATATTGTGTAATTTGGGGAAATCATTTTGTAAAGACTAGAAGATAATTGATGCAATCATATCCCAATAACCCTCTTTTTGAAATAGTCAAATGTGTCATTTATTCTAGTTTAACATATATAGAATAAAAGTTAATTTATAAAGTGAGTATAGGATGTGTATTCCATTCACTCGGAGGGTTATATTTATCCATAATGAATTTAAATAAATATATGATGTGTGAGATCAAAGGTTGATGCAAGCTTTTGAAAGCATTGTTGTGTGGAAATAGGCTTCCCAATTGATTAGGAAGGTGTGATACAAAAAAAATCACAAAGGAAGTCATGCATTCATAGCCATGGATAACTATTTTCAAATGGGATTTAGAATTGGACACACACAATATTTTATTGATGATATTTTTAAGTTGTGGGAGAATATTGGTATAAAAATTTAAAAGGTTAAAATGTGTAAGACCTTTGTAGCAAGCACTAGTAAGACATGTCCCAAATTCAACAATCTACCAAACATGATGATTATTACAACTTGGACATCGATACAAGAAGTGAATGATTAAACATTTATCATGGACATATTATCACATGTAAGGTCAAGCAAATTATCAATGGAAAAAATGGCAATTGAGTTTGAGAAGTAAGTTTGTTGATTTATTTTTTATTGATGTTATGTTAATAAAATTTATTTTTTTGATTTAACATATTATTATTTTGTTATAGATATCACTATAACATTATTTACTCTATTATCGAGTCACGAGGTTTATATGAGAATGCAAGAGCACATGGTTATATTGTTGAATGGAGAGAATTGGGATGATGTTAGATGCATCTATCCAAATTCAAGCTTTATAGTATCCCCGAGACAATCTTTTGTTGCATTAAAAAATGTATGTTGATTTACTATATTTATTTGATTCATTTGTATATATATATATATATATATATATATATATATATATATATATGGATGAAGTACTAGAGACCTTTATAAATTATATTCAAAGAGCCATGTTTGAAAGACAAAGAAAGCAATGTCTTAAAAATGTTCAACTTGTTGATACCCTTGATCACTACATTTAGAATAATATTGATAGTGAAATATCGAGTAAAATTCGATGACTATGAAAACATTGCAAATGTTGTTCCTAAAAGGAAGTACTCCCTAGTTATTACAAATATCCCTCATGGTTACAATATCCAAAACATTGGTTATGATTGTGAACATTATACTTACCAAGCATTCAATAACATGGTTAAAGGATTTGTAGATATCACGATGTCATCAGTTTGTAAATTTTTCGTTTTTCATTTACATGGACAAGTAGGATTAGTACTACCATCATTCGATGGTAAACCAAATTCAAAGAGAGAGGTTTATTGGTAAGGGATTTAAAGTGTATTATTTACTATTTAAATTTAGAAATCAATGTTAATTATTTACAAGTTCATTAAGTTATTATTTATTTCTGTTATAGGACAAACCTAATATTAATAGCTCCAATAGTAACCCATGTATGAGTGATATTGAAAGCATACATCTTTCATGTTGGGAAAATGATGATACTTATGATCCTATTCTTATGAATAACAATGTTGTAGGAAAAAATAGTCAATTATTGACTTGTAATGCTATGGTTAGATGAATTACATATGACAAATCGATACGAATGGAGAGATTGCAAACATTTTTCAAAATCCAGAAACATCGATTAATTATTTTATAGATACATTTTTAAGTGAAGAGGATATGGATTTGGATTTGTTCACGTGTTCAAGTAATATTTATGATATAATAGATATGAAATCATACTTCAATCTTTAACATTTTTATTTTATGTTTTTCTATGCGATTTACATAGATATATTTTTCTATTTGGTGATTTGGTACAACAACAACATACTACTTACAGACTTGAAAGAAATTGCACATCTTTCTCTATGTTTCTTTATGTGATTTACATTGAAAATGGTATACTACAAAGCAATTTTATCATGCAAAGAACTAATGCTATTAAAGTTCTTGCATATGAAATGTAAGAAGTTGGTTTCAAGAAAGGAGATTTTAGTGAATAACATGTGGAAAAAATGTCAAAGGAGTCTCAAACACCGTTCAAAGGTTTGTTTGGAAACGATCACTTTGGAGAACTTGTGGACATACAAGACCATATGGAAGCGCAAAATGATATCTGAGAAGAACGTCAAACTCTTGAAAATGATTATGTACTTGTTGAAAATGATGAATTTGACATATTCAATATTATTGATTAATTTTAATATTCCTTGAAGGAAATACTCAATTTGACATTTTATTGATGAGTTATATTTTTAATATTCTAACTTTGAATAAATATCTATATATTGTTGTTTTATGATGATTTTTTTAATATGTTCTTTACCATATTATCTAGTTTAATTTTTGGATTTTATTTTTATGTGAATCATTATTTAATCCAAAATAATTTTAAATATTATCATTTATATATATGAAATCTATAAAAATATGTAAATACATGTGATTTGTTTTGTCTTTTTTCTCTCAATTTTGACCATAATGTTTTTTATTCGACATGACATTTTAAACAAATAGATTTTATAATGTACAATTTTTTCATCTTCTGTGTGTGTGTGTGTGTGTGTGTGCATGTTATTTGGCTACATTTATCAACTATGCATTGAAGTAAAGATAAAAATTTGTTTAGAAACAATATTTCATATTATATTTAAAGTAGATGTTGTTGGGGAAAGAGGTGGAACCTATAATGAAAACAAGTAGACAATTCTATAGATAACCAAAGAAGAGATACAATTTTGAATACAAAGAGTGGTGTCTAAAGACATCGCCACAACACTTAAGAAAAGTGCATTGTGATAAAAACATCACAATGCATATTAGATATTGATATATCCATATGATATCAACTCGTTCGCTTGATGATAATGACCCAAGGGGTCTACTATTTATAGCCTCAAGATATAACCAACTTCAACAGAATTGGGAACATCTTTTCCACATATAACCATCGATTGTTATATTTGACTCCGACAAATATGTGTTGT
>JZKD02S2285197.1:204414-217447 GCA_000966675.3 Picea glauca | reverse complement strand
AGATGTATATATGAGAAAAAAAATTATTCAAAGAATAATTATTTGCCACAACAAATATTGAGACAACCAAGAAACAAACAACCATAGACTATAAATCATATGATGGTTGGGAGAAGGAAACAGGGGAAACATAACAACAATTATGAGCATAGAAATCGTTACGATCTGCTATTCAGTGAACCATAATGTTATAATTGCCATAATTATGGACATAAAGCTGCAGACTGTCACTTAAAGAACTTTATCCAGATCTGAATCCTGCTGCTGAAAATTTCAAGGTTTGGAAGAAGAAAGAAGATGACCAGTGTGGATTATTTTTATCACCCAAAGATAAAAGAATCCCTGGTATATTGACAGTGGATGTTCCAAACATATGATTGGAGACAAAAGTAAGTTTCTAACTCTAAGTGAAAACAAATCAGGGAATGTAACTTTTGGAAACGTTGCACTAGGAAAAAAAAGGTAAAGGAATGGTAAGCCTGAGTAATGGAAAAGGAAAAGATCAAGATGTGTTGTTTGTGGATGGTCTGAAACATAATCTACTAAGTGTCAGCCAATTTTGTGACAGAGGATGTGAATTTGTTTTTACTTCCAAAGATTGTAAAATAAATTCTGTGATTTTAGGAAAACTGGTTGCAAAAGGGATAAGAACAAAAAACAATGTCTATGTGTTAAAAGAAGAAAAAGAAGAATGCCACTTAAGCAAGTATGATTATAGTTGGATATGTCATAGGAGACTTGGACACCTAAATTTTGATCATATAATCAATCTTAGAAACAATGGGGGCAATAAAATATCTTCCAAAGATATCAAAGCCATATGACTATTTGTAAACCTTGCCAGATAGGAAAGTTTACTCGGACACAATTCAAATCTAAAAACTTTCCTTCAACAGAAAAACCTCTCCAGTTAGTACATATGGATTTATGTGAACCATCAAGAAAAGAAGGTATAGGAAAATAAAACTATTTTATGTTGATTATTGATGATTATTATAGATTAACATGGGTTGCCTTTTTGAAGGAAAAATATGAAGCATTTAAAAAATTCAAAGTGTTTAAGGCTCTGACTGAGAATCAAACATGAAAAATATTGAAGATAGTAAGGTATGATAGAGGAGGAGAGTTTAGTTCAGGGAACTTCAAAGAGTTCCGTGATAAACATGGAATCAAACAAAAATACACTATTCCAAGAACTCCATAGCAAAATGGAGTAGTTGAGAGGCAGAATAGTTCAGTTCAATAGATGGCAAGATCAATGATGAATGAAAGGAATATTGCTCAGACATATTGGGTGGAAGCAATCCATACAAATGTTCATATTCTTAACAAATCTCATCTCAGGCCACACAATGACAAGACTTCTTATGAACTATGGTTTGGAAGACCTTCCTTAATCAAGCATTTTAAAGTCTTTGGGAGTAAATGTTATATCAAAAATAATGATGAAAATATTGGAAAATATGATGACAGGGATGATGAAGGTATATTCTTAGGTTATCCTACAAACACTAAATGGTATAGATGCTACAATAAGAGGCTACATAAATTGGTTGATTATATCGACATAAAAGTTGATGAAGAAATCCTGGTCAGAAATGTAGGCAGTGTTGAACCAAGCACAAAAGATATAGTTGAAGATGAATATGAACAGGTCCAAGGATCAGAAAGGGAAGAATTTGAATCAGATGAAGATATGAATACTCAGGCTGACATAAATCAACAGAAAGAAACAAAACCACCTCTCAAAATTGTTAGAAAGAATCATCCTGAAAATTAGATAATTGGAGATATAAATAGAGTTCAGAAAAGAAGGAAATTGATTAAAGAATCAGAACAATCTCAGGTTGCCTTTTTATCTATGTTTGAACCTAAAAAAATTGATGAAGCCAAAAAGCATGATGACTAGATTAGACCTATGAATGAAGAGCTTGATCAGATTGAGAAGAACAATACTTGGGAGCTTGTTCCTAGACCCGAAGATAAGAATGTAATAGGTTCCAAATGGGTGTTCAAGAATAAAACGAATGAAAAAGGACAAGTTGTTAGAAATAAAGCCAAATTGGTCTATAAAGGGTATGCACAAGTTGAAGTTCAGGATTTTGATGAAACCTTTGCACCAGTGGCAAGATTGGAACCCATTAGAATGTTTCTTGCATATTCATGTCATAAGAACTTTAAAGTGTATCAGATGGATGTTAAGTCAACATTTCTTAATGGATATCTATAGGAAGACGTATATATGGAGCAACCTGAATGATTCTCATTGACAAATAATCCTGATTATGTTTGCAAGCTGAAGAAGGATTTATATGGACTAAAACAAGAACCATGAGCTTGGTACTATAGACTGGACAAAGTTTTACAATACAAAGGGTTCAAGAAAGGTATTGTTGAAAACAATCTCTACATTAAGTCTGAAGGTGATAATTTACAAGTTGTTTTGGTTTATGTAGATGATATTATTTTTGGATGTACTAATGAATCCTCTGTCTAGTGGTTTGCCAACTCTATGAAAACACATTTTGAGATGTCCATGATAGGAGAACTGCCATACTTTCTTGGTTTTCAAGTAAATAAAAGTTTTACAGGAATATTTATCTCACAAGAAAAATATTTGAAAGAGATGCTGAAGAAATTCCAGATGGAAGATTCTTATCTTGTTAGTACACCTATGGTGGTTGGTTGCATGCTCAGTAATGATGACATTTCACGCGATGTTGATCAAAGGAAATATCGATCAATTATAGGCAGTCTTCAGTACATCACAAAATCCCGTCCTGATATAATGCAAGCTGTTGGAATGATAGGTCGTTATCCGTTTGCTCCTAAAAAAAGTCATTTAGTAGATGTAGAAAGGATACTCAAACACTTGAAGGGCACAATGACCTATGGTCTTTGGTATCCTAAAAATCAGAATATTTAGTTAATTTCTTATTCAGATGTCGATTGGGCAAATTGTGTGGATGAGAGAAAGAGCACCAGTGGAGGTGCATTCTTCCTGGGTGACTCATTGGTAGCATGGATTAGTAAGAAGCAATGATCTATTTCCTTATCAACTACAGATGCAAAGTACATTGTTGTTGCTACTTGCTGCACTCAGATTTTATGGATCATCCAAACTCTTGCAGATTTGAAGGTAAATTATACTAATCTGATTACAATTCACTGTGATAACACCAGTGCCATTAATGTCTCCAAGAATCTTGTTCTTCATTCCAAGACTAAGAATATCCCAATAAAATACCATTTTCTCATAGAACAAGTTCCAAACAGAGTTTCTCAGCTAAATTATATTCCTTCCACAGAACATATAGTTGATATCTTTACTAAACCGTTAGCAATGATCCATTTTGGATATCTTCGTCAGAAGTTGGGGGTTATAACTTCTTTCATATAATCGATTCACTTGGTCAGGGGAGGTACCTATTGAATATCTATTGTATTTCTAAGCTGCTCATAGTTAACAGGGAGAGCATGTACTGCAATAGCTCAGGGGAGCGTGTTTCTTCTTTGACATTGATGTCAAAGGGGGAGAAAGTGTGGTAATGGTAAGGATGCTACAATGGTATGGTTGGATGTCTAGGCAGAGTAGTTTTCAGGTTCTTCAAGGTTTCCATCAATGCCAAAGGGGGAGATTGTTGGAATATTTATTACAGACATAAGGTAGAGTATTTATTTGTCAATGATGTAAAGCTTAGCCTGACAATGATGAACAAGAGAAAGTGGCAAGACCAAAAGTGAAACAATGATGGCATGGAAAGATCAGAAGCGTAAGCTCGGGAGGAGGAGAAACAATTATCATTGGATCACCCATCCCAAATTCTCGATGGCCGTCAGATCTGAATTAAGATAGGAGGAGCGCGCAGAAGAGGAGAACAAATCTCAGGCATCAGATCTGAGTGTGAATATCAACCATCGTCAGATGCAGAAGAAGGAGAACGATATTTAAGTACAATATGAAGTGGGATTACAAAGTCTCGAAAGCGAGAGGACCATTGATCCAAGAAGTACATGTGGTGAAAGATCACGGGATGACAAAAACTTAGTTTCGGAGTTTTGCAGATCAGGAAATCCAAAAGGAGGAGGTGCTCTAACCCCTCAAACTTGCGATATGCAAAATCACGATAAACAATCCTAATCATTGGATATAGACTACATGTGGCGAGAGGGCATCTTTTCACTGATTGGAAATTCAAAGGAAGGAGGAGCTCTATCCTTTGAAATCACGAAACATGAAACCACGATTCAATCAGAGTCGTTGATCAAGGGAGAGCGTGGACCCTTGATCTGACTCCATTTTGGAGTTTTTGTGATCGCGACATGGAGAGTCGAGACGCATCATCACAGGATTCCTGAAATCGTGATTCACGAAAGCAATTTATGGATAAGCACTTGGTCACAGCCGCGGGCATGTGAAGGAAGGAGCTTGCAAGTTGCAAGGCTCCATTTCTTGATCGGTAGTTGGAAGAGTCAAAGTGACTTGCAACAAAATTTGCGAAACGGGAAATTGCATAGCACCTGTTGGTGTAGCCAGTGGTCATCATCGGTGGTCACAAAAAGGGAAGATACTAAATTCTAAGCCCTATTTTTATATATCGCGACATGGAAAGTCGAGATGCCTCACCACAAGATATCCGAAATGTGAAATGAGAAATCACTTTCTGATTAGCCTGTGCTCACAGCCAGTGGATACATGGGATAAAACGTGAGATCATGTGGATGTAATCCAACGGTGCTGGTTATTTGGGAATACGATCGAAGCACCACTGTTTCTCTTCATGATTAACTATTTAGTTACGATTCAGTTAGCTGAACTGAATCATGATTCTTGCACGATTGGTGATTCAGTTGCTGAGGCATTTTTTCCCAAGGAGATTCGAGGTGTAACTGAAGAGGATGGTGTGGGTAAAAAGAGACATGCAGTGACTGTATTTTTTTTGGCTGTTTGAACTAGAAAAATGAATTGAACTGGGAGAAAGGAAAATCACAGTATGTGCAGAGTGAAATCAATCTCAGAGATGAGAAACATAATTTGAACAGACAGAAGAAAAGAATATTTCTAGAACAGAAAAAGAAGAGAAGAATTGTAGAACAGAATGAAGCATAGAAAATTTACATAGCAGAGAAGAATCAGTAAGAATTGATATATCTGTATTGTTGATTATTCAGCCAAAATTTATAATTAGGGAGGTAGGGTGGTGCTAGGGAGGATTGTGGTCCTTTGATATTCAAGTTGGTGCTTGAATATTGGAAGTTGTATCTTCCATCTAGTGGTGGCTAGAAAAACAGGGTGGCAGGGTGGTGCTAGGGAAAACACAGAGTTTTCTGTATGCAAGTTGGTGCTTGTATAAGTCTAGTTGGTGCTGGAACAATTAAGGAATTGAGTCTTCCTTCTAGTGGGTGCTAGAGAAGTAAGAGGGTTGGTTCTCTGAGCAAGTTGGAACTTGAAAAATAGAGGTAGTAGCCTCACTTTGATTTGGTGCTCAAAGATAGATTATGTACAGAACTTAAAAGACTGCCTATCATTCGAAGAATAAGAGGTTTTCTCCCTTTATGGGTTTACTCGTGAAAGTCTGTGTCTATGTATATCTTATGTGTGACTGATGTTATTTATTTATGCTGTTCATATCTTGTATAATATTGATGGTCACTTGGAAGAGATTAAAAATTATTTTAAATAAGTCATATATTGTTTAAGCTCAACAACAACTGATTCACCCCCCTCTCATTTGTCTTAGTAGTTTCAACACCGCATGCGAGGTCAACTGCCGAAGAATTATTTATGCATGCCATTCGACTGAAACCGGTCGAAGGTACAAGCCAAGAAAGATGGAATAGAACAAGAAGGACAAATATTGAAGGCACATATGTTCGTGAATCGTCCCAATAGATGAAGCAAGCATAGCTCGCTATTACCGAGCTTTACCAGGAAAATAGGGAACTAAGATGACAGTTGGCAGCAAAGACCCTTAAAGTGTCAGCATCACAAGGCCATGAATGAAACATGATGTGGCTCAATAGACAACTCATAGAGGTGCAAGATACAATCATATAGCTATGTGAAACATAGAGGCTTTCAGAAGAAAATAATGTGAATCAGTTTAGAGAATGTGAAGCGACCGAGGAGAAAGTTCACGTAGCTCTGGCCAGTGCACAGAAGAAACATGATTAACTGAGTTCATTCTCGTATACTCAAACGAAGTGTGGATCTTGATAGTTTTGAAGGAGGCATTGCCTTTAGATGGTTTTTTCATTTTGGTAATGGCCACAACAATCAACAACCACTCACCATGAACGCACCCCAACAAATGAGCACATGATAGAAATCAAGGTCGTTACAATGGATGGAGGGATTCTGACAAAATAATTGATCATTCAGATATATTTTTGAAGGAAGGCACACTCTTCCCATGATGAGACCTTACTGATAACCAAATTCCCATGGAAGAATACAAGCAGTCGTGATGCAAACATATGCATTTGTTTTCTATTTTTGGAAAGGTGTCATGCAAAGAGTCATTTAGCGCATAACAGTCAGTTTCCTAAATTCTAGGTATAATATCTAGAGAGAAGGGTAACCCAAGAAACACCCTCGCCTATATATTTGATCTTTTCAATGTAAGCTAGGTTGGTTGGAAAACTAGTGTAGACAATGACTATTAAATGTAGTTTGAGCTCGATCGAATTTAAATGCAAAAGTCTTGAAGCTTTGATGAAACGATTCTAATTGTAGCAGTCGAATGTATTGTTTCCTTTCGTTCCATATGTACTTCCTGTATTCTTTATTCATATCTATTTATGTCTAAATAGGAACATGTTTTCGAACTTGGGATTCACTACACAATGCCCTGGGATTCACGCCATTTAGAAAAACCATATTTCCTCTAAGTGAACTCTGAATTCATCCTCAGTGGTGCTCCAAGTGACTTCCTATATTTTTCCCCTGCCTCACACAATGATTTTGCACTGAATATTGTTTCTTGCTTAGCCTTTATCCTCTCAAGTTCAGTCACCGAGTCATTTATTTCTATTGTTTTCTCGAACCGACTCCATAGCCCAAGGTCTTACTCTCTTGCGCCAATATAACCATAACTTATTATTCAAAGGTGCTAAATCTAGTTGATAGCTCAAATCCATATCCTATACCGAGACAAAGTCTCCCGAGAGAGCCCTCTCTAGGTCTGAAAGGATAATTTTGGATCTCAAAGTTGGTTTGTAGGTTGCCTCTATCATTCGTTTCTCAGCCGAACGCAGTTTACAAAGATTTAACACATAGATTGATAAATATAGATTCAACTAAATTTTTGGTGAAGATATCAACAACCTAATCATTTGTTATACAATATTCAAGAGAGACAACGTTCTCATGAACCAACTGTCTTAAATAATGAGCATGGATCTCAACATTCTTCATCTTACTGTGGTAAATAAGATTGTAATCAATCTTTATGGAAATTTTATTATCATAGTATATTGTATTCAAGGCATGAACATGAAGGCCAAGTTCTCACAAAATTTGGTAGATCCAAACTACTTTAGTACCTACTTGAACGACAACATGATATTCTAATTTAGTAGTCGAAAAGGAGACTACCTTTTGTTTCTTGACAAACCACACCAATCGTCCCGTGCTAAAGTGAAAAAAATAGTTAGAATTGGATTTCTAATCATCATTTTCGCCAACCCTATCAGAGTCGGTGAAGACAACCAACGAATATGAACTTTGACAATACTTGATATCAAAATGAGTGGTACCCTTGAGATAGCAGACAATTCATTTTGTTTCTTTCCCATGTATTTATTTAGGGTCCAATTGTGGACCAATTGTTGATAAAGAGTAGCATCGACTGCGAGTGTTTGACAAGTTTTGGTGAGATTTACTCTAGATTGAAAAGGAGTAGCACAAGGCTTATAATTTTCCATATTAAAACATGTCAAAAGATCCATCACATATTTAAAATGAGAAATGGGAAATTCATCACATGGTGGTAATACTTGAAGAACCAAAAGATAATGTAAAGTATCGATATCTATCATGTCAAAGGAGTCAACAAGTTGTTTCTTCTATCTAAGGATGTGATCATTATTATTTCTAGTAATGACAAGATCATATACATATACAAAAAAAATCAAAGTGTTTCCATTGGTATGGAGTACATACAAGATGTGATCAGATTCTCAACGTTTGAAACCAAGTCAAAGAAATAAACTATCGATCTTAGCATACCAAGCTCAGGGAGCCTACTTCAAACCTTAAAGAGACTTATTGAGTAAAAAAACCAAGTCATAATCTGTCACAAAACCAAGTGGTTTTTCCATGAAAAATACTTCAGATATGTCTCCATGAAGAAAATCACTCTTCACATCTATCTGATGGATTTTTCATCCAAAACAAGAAGGAAGGGAAATAATTAGTTGAATATAGTTCATCTTTGAAATAAAGGAAAAGTTCTTAGTGTAGTCAATACCTTCTTGTTGAGAAAATACATTCTCAACTAGGTGTGCATTATGTCTTTCAAAAACACATTCAAAGGTAATTTTTTTTTGATAGACCCATTGACACTTCACAATGTTCTTTCCTTGCTATCGGGGAACTAAGTGCTATAGTGGGAAAAACCCCCTATGGACTACACTAGGGTTCTAAAGTGCAGGTAGATCTAACTGTCTAAAGTATCCTACTTTTAACAACTATCCCGACAACACCCCACATTCATGCATAAAATACAAAGTATAGGGATTTGGTAGTCCTACCTTAAACTCGACTTCCGGTGTCGATCCCTTTGCGCCTGGTCATTTCTCGACTGCAAATATCCTCCTAAGGATAAACTTCATTCACCAAAAGACAAACAAGAAACTACGAACATGCATTATATATATGAATTAGTGGGTTAGATGTCATAATAAAATGTAATTCAAACATAAAGATTAAACACATCATATGGTGGGATGACAAAAGTACTTCTTGATATTAATCTCACAAAGTCACTTACAAAACAAGATCGATGACTGCTCCTCGAACTCGGTCCTGGGATCCTCTTTACCAAGCTCCAACTGCTTCCACATGTCATTCTTCTCTCATACTTCTCTCTAGAGAATGGGCATAGGCTTATGGATGAGGAAAAAGGGGCAAGAATAAGGAATTCTGGCTCAAAACTCACAATGTGGCTACAAATTATTCTAGCAAGGGGGGAAAGCAAAATGGGAAGAGTTTCATTGTTTTTATGTTTCTTCTTGGAATGAGACCCCAACAACTCTTTTTATATGCGAAAAACATGGTTATTTGGTTGGGTGATAGGCTATATGAAGTCAATTGGTTAGGAAACCACCCAATAGCCCATAATATCAATGAATCCCTTGCATTTTTTTATTTTTTGCAACTTTTTTGAGTATACACGGGTTGTAGTGGAGCAGCCTGAGTACATACGTGGGCTATAGTGGAGAAATATGAGTACATATGTGGGTTGTAGTGGAGAAGGGTGCATACATCTTCTGAAAAATGGTTTTTAAGAAGAGCACTTAGTGATGGCTTGGCAAAAATAGAAAGTAAGAGGTCCAAGTGCCAGGTATGCATATATGGTGCAATTTAGGGTTATAACATATGCCCCCCTAATGTGTGAGGTCAAAAGAGCATCTGATGGCCAAAATACATTACAAATCTTTACTAACGTACGAAGCGAGTGAGCCCTAGACTAGAGTTCAGGAGGTGCCATCTGCAAAATAACAATTGTCTCACTGAGGTGGGCATACCCATGCTTAGGATGAAATAAATCATGGATGCCAATCAAATACATTGCATATCCATGTCATATAACTATATAATTTATAGACACAAGTAATACACAAAAGATATACATCTCAAAATCAAAGATATACATGTATAATATCCATCTTTAAGAAGCCAAATGATGCCCGATGGCTGGAGATGAGGCCTTTAGAGCTCGAGAAAAAACTTCAAGATCTTCAAAACTCAGGTAGGAGTGTATTATGAGTGTACAAATTCACTACCCAGAGGTCTTCGACAGCGCATCAGGGAACAAACAAGAGGATCTCGGTGATCAGGCAGAGAACTTCGGTGATTTCGAACAAGGACTTGATTGGGATTTAGGGATGGTCGAGCATGAGGTCAAGAGACAAGCTGCAGAGAGGCCGAATCAAGTTGGGTAAAACTTCCCTTGGACAATAGCACGATAGATGATCAGACTTAGGCAGCATGACATTGACATAAGTTCACGATGCAGGAGGCAATGCAAACTCCCCATATGAGAACAAATTCCTAAGGTCATATTAAATGCCAAATCTTGACGAGCAAATGGAAGGATGTGCTTTGTCCAAGGGTGACTCATTGTGCTGCCATGAAAAGTAAATACTTTTCCCATCCTCTTTTTGGGGTATATTTGATTTTTTTTTGTCTTTTTCAATATTTTTGAGAGCTTGAAAAAGAATAAAATAATGCTATGTTACAAAGGAGGAACGAGTGTCACAATCATACTAGTTCCAAGTGCAAGGAACACACTAATTCTCAGAGCAAAGAGACATGTGCAGGGAAAGGACACTTAGGAAAATTCCTCCATGGGTCAAGGTGTCAAAACACAAAGGCAAAGTGCTACAAGGCTTACCTATAAGGCATGCTTCAAAGGTTCAGCAGAGAGCAACATGGAGCCAACATTAGGCCAAAGACACAGAGATGCAAATGCGATTAATAAGAAACAATGATAACATCCTTCAATGTAATTTTAAACGAGCCCAGAGAAGGTAAGCTCGGTGGTTTTTCATTTTTAGAGAGTCTGAAAAAACATAAAAGAAGACTCCATTGGGGTACCTTTTTCTAAGGTAGTCTAATCGGCTCGAAAAGTGGATAAATTAGCATCGAAAATACGTCTATTCAAAACCATTTTAACAAGTGTGACAAAGACAATATCACTCGACAATATTTTCAATTTTAAGGAGTCTGAAAAGAGCTTAATTATGGACTCGCTGCTTTTTCTAGATTTAGTCTCCTTAGCCCGAAAAAGTAAAATTTACTTACGCGAACTCTCCTGGCGAGACAAATATCCTAAGGTGTACCTTTTTCCTCGTTAATATACAAGCTGGAAAAGGGGTAAACTCATGCCAGTAGATGTTTTTCTGAACTAATTAACGAGTGTGAAAGAACAAGCTCACTCGACGATCTTTTCAATTTTAAGGAGTCTGAAAAGAGCTTAACTATGGACTCCATAAGGGATGTTCTTCTTTACCAGTTTAACAAGTGTGAAGGAACAAGGTCACTCGGTTATCTTTTCAATTTTAGGGAGTCTGAAAATAATTTAACTATGGACTCTGTGGGGGTTCCTTTTTTGTAAATTTAGTCCCTCGGGCCCCAAAAGGGTTAAAATTATACTTGAGAATACTCTTCTAGTGAACCGAAGTTCCTAGAACGTACCTTTTTTCATATAATTGACCATCCGAATCGAAAAATGGGTAAACTACTGTCGAACAAACGTGCCTTCAAGTTTTAGTTTGGCGAGTATGATGGAAAACAAGATCGCTTGGCAATATTTTCATGTTTATAGAGTCTAAAAAGGGCTTAAAGAAGACTCTGGGGGGTTACGCTCATTAATGAAACTAGTTTAGGTAGAGCCCACTACTAGCCTCAGACCAAGAGTCTCTTCGATAGTCAACTTGGAAAGTCTCCCAAAAGGGAAGAAAACACAAGCCACTGTGTAAGTCGTCCCATGGTATAGAAACCATAGTCATGGATTCAAGGATAACCTCATCTGAACGCAATTCAAAATCCAAGAAATAACGCAAACGAGGGTCGACAGTCCCAAAGGGTGAAGTAAACTGACCATATTCCATATGACAATGGAGGCTCTGGCCAAGACTAGCAGAGTCTATCAATGAAGAATCACAAGCACGAGGGCTTGAGGATCTACAAACAACAATATCATACTCAAAAGGAGACTCAAGATCACTTGGACCAAGAGGGGGAAGAAAGGGATCCCATGCCCCCATTGGATAAACCAATGGATAAATTGTTGAGACCAAGTCTCGAGAAGGCAAACATGATTGCATAGGTTCCTACTCAGAAGCAATTGAACATCGAGGATAAGATTCCACATAATTAACCCGTGGTAGGGTAGAGTCTACACGAACACTAGGAACATATAAAGGGGGATCCTGAACTAACGTTGAATTAGGATGGTGATTATCATATGCCAGCTGGTTGATAGTGACAATTCTTCCATTGTGAGGGAAATGCATCACCCGGAAGATCATAGACACCACAACGTTCATATCATATACATAATCACGCCCGAGAAGCATATTAAAATATAACGGGCCTTGCACCACTATAACATCGACAAGGACAATCTTCCCAACTAATGAGATAGGTAACTAAGGAAGAACCCCCAAACATTCACTAGGACATCTGTCAAAAGCTAACAACTCATGCGAAGAAGACACAAGATCAGGAGATCCCAAGACTTTCCAAACCGAGGAGGATAAAATACTTGTAGAGTCTCCTTCATCCACAATACATTGATAAATGTTTGTTGAAATAACTTCAACCCATATTTGAATGGGTGCGGAAGAAGGAAGACGAGGCTCAACAAGGTCATTCCAATCAAAGGAAACCATCCTAGGGCTTGGAAGGGGTGTGCTCGAAGAGAGCGGAATGCCCCCTTGTTCTGAAGTACTGAACTGGAAATGCTAAAATCATATTTGGTAGACACATCACTCCCTAAGAGAAGAGTGAGATCAGCTGAAGATTGCATCGGTGTGACCACTTTGGTATAATCGACACTCTCCAACAAGAGTGAGATCATCCGAAGACTATATCGACGTGACCTCTTTCTCAACCAATGGTTGAATAGGCTACGAGACTACATGGTTGAAAGGCACCTCACCCCCCAAAAGAGGAGTGGGATCAACCAATGACTGCATTGACATGACCACTTTCTCAACCAATGGCTGAATAGGCTATGAGACTAGATGGTCTAAAGGCACCTCACCCCCCAAAAGAGGAGTGGGATCAGCTGATGACTGCATT
>JZKD02S2285197.1:129223-139977 GCA_000966675.3 Picea glauca | reverse complement strand
TATGAATAGTTGGATTTTGATGTATGCATGAGAAATGGTTATGGATATTTGAGAATTCTCCCTAGAGATACTACTGGCTGCATGGGATCTTTTGTTTAAGTTAGATATACAGAAATATAGTGTTGGTATATTTATCATTAATACTTCTTATTTAGGCACATCTTGTATTTATTGGCATATGGATAAGGTTTTTTTGTGGTACATGGTTGACAACTTGTATTGGTTGATGTATTGAGAGGATGAATATCATAAAGGGTTTGAAGTCTAGATCATGTGAGGGTTATTATACTTGTTCATGATTACACATATTTATGGCACATGACTAGAGAGAGATATAGAGTTTTTGGGTAAAGGTTATGTATGAGGATGCATGCACAATGTATAGATCAGTCTGGATACAGTGACAAGTTACAGATCTATGTGAAAGAAGCTACAAAGGGTAACAAATTTTCAGAAGAAAGAAAACCATTTTTTTCATAAGGCATACGCATGCTACATATCAATTTCGTCGTGTACATATGTAGGATGCACAACAGTTAGGGTGTGTACATACGTGTGCTTCGGAACTACGGGTCACGTATATGTTGTGTTTTCGTTGATACATGTTCAGTTCATGTACATGTTGATTGCAGGGCAGTAGTACATGTTGGTTGAAGGTCAGTGGTATAGGCTGGCATAGTTGTACAACAATATATGTCATAGTGATAATGTGACAATGGTTCCATCATTCTATTTATACGTCAAGGAGGTTGGACGGGGAAAGGACAGGTGGTTGTAGCCACCTTATAGTTGTATTCAGAGAACATAGGGGGTTGTATCCTCCTTTTGGTTGTAGCCAGACAATTAGGGAGTTTGATCTTCCCTCAGGTTGTAGCCCGAGAAACTAGGGGGTTGGAGCCTCCTTCTAGTTGTAGTTGGAAAAAAAAGGAAGTTGGTGCTTCCAATGAATGTAATTATTCAAGACATATAAGAAAAAGCATTATGTGGTTTTCTCCCGCTTTGGATTTCCACATAAAACATTGGTGTAATGTGTATGTGTGTGATTTATCATTTGTCCATTGTTTATTTACTATGCAACTATTGGATGATAATGCTACATTGATATAACACTTTCATTTTATGGTGAAAAAGGATTAAATTTATCTATTACTAATTGACCCCCCCTCTCAGTAATCCAACACTACTAGTCCTAATTCTCAAACTTATATCGTCTCCAATTAGACCTATGAGGTGAATTCGGTGTAGTCCATGCAACCAAAGAATCCTTAGAAACCTAGAGGAAAAAAGAATTAAAAGAAAAAGAAAAATTCCCACACTCAGAAAGGGACATCTCCCACCCACACCGAGAAAGAGGAAACAAGGAGTCATTTCTCCTGCACCATCTATGGGGAGGACCATCCTACTCATCAATTTCTTTGGAAGGATGAGGTCCATTAATTTTTGGCTCAACAAAAGGCCCCCAAACAACCTATTGCCCTAACTCATCCTTACCCCCCTCAACCTCAACACATGGTTGCAAACAATCCTACCCCTCTGCAAGGGGGCATGGTAGGTACCCCTCATCATGAGGGGTCCTCCTTGAATCCCATTATTTGCATTCTCGAGCAAATAACTACAAAAATTTTGAGCCTACCCCTATTATGAAAGATCCAACATATTCTTCTCATCCGGGTGTCCCTATTCATATTGAGAATCCATGCTTTGACACAACGCTTCACTCTCTAGATGGAATTCTTCGATGAATGACACACACCTCGACTACACAAGCTTCCCACAACTACAAAACTGTGGAATACTTGGCCCAGAAACCATGTGCCATGTTTGCACTCTAAGTCCTTCAAATCTTCCCTACATAGTGGAAAGCCTTGCTTTTTGTGATAGGAGGGGTTGATCCCTTGGATTTGAGATTGATAACCTTTGATTCTGATCAAGTTCATCATATTCTTTCCCATCAAATTTCTTTCTAGATCAAAGTGAGAATGATGGGGAAAAATATCATGTGAAATATATTTGATGAAAGAACCCAAACTTGCATTATGTATATAACATGTTGGAAATCCCTCAACTCTCTAAATCTAGAAACATCTACAACATTGTTGAAAGCATTCGGTGAACATATATCCCAACCCCATGGGATTATCATTGCCTTACCCATCGAGTTAGGTTGTAATATTGTCTTTATTGTTGTGGAGGTTGTTGGTGCACCTCTTGAGCATAATTTGTTACTAGGACACACTTGGTTCTACGAGATGATTGCAATTGTCCCATCCATCCTTAGGTTATTATGCTTCTCTCGTCAATAGAAAATATTTACAATCAATCAACTTGCGTTTTGTACCAAAAACCTTGGATCTAATGCGGGATCTAGTGTTCCCTTTGTTAGTGATGCCCAAAAATCCTATATGAGTGTTGGTGCAGGGATATTAAAATACTCTTAGTTAATGGGAACTTTCCCTCTTCCCCCACCACCTCCTATCACAACTATTTCTCCTATCAATATGATTTCTTTTCTTACCAATGGATCCTTCAGGTCTTCTAATCCTTGGGTGGTACCTTGTCCTAAATATGTTGATTCTTATGGAGATATTATGCTACTCACCATGGTGGATGTTTTTGATCTGAAAATCCCATCAACATCTATTGATACTGGTCAACAAGTCCATCCTCATATGGAGTGTGATCATCCTACACTTCCCACATGGGTTTTTGACTCTACACATTCACATGATTTCCTAGTTTTTGAGTTTCCTTCGAATAAGGCCATCCTGCATTTCATGGATTCCCTAGATAAGAAAAAGGATGAGGTGATGCATCGATCATATTTTATTGATTCAAAATTGATGAGAGTTATCATGATGAGTCTTGATCCAAGAATGGGGGTATTTTCTAGGGAATCCATTATCCCTCCTATTCTTTACCATTTTCTGCCTCAGAATTCCTTTTTAGAACTTGCCACTAAATTATTTTCTTCAACTTCTATTGAAGATTCGTGTTTCATACTTCCTTCCCATATTGATGGGAATCATCAAGGATCCTCTATAGCTCATGACACTACTCAAAATGAGTATCCTTGATTGCATGAATTCGTTAATATGTGGCATGCCCTTGGCATGGTGTGCCATATGATACCAAAAATGGCTCATGAGTTCATTGGTAATGATCAAGATCCTTGGCTTGAGCCTAGCAATGGGATACCTAGAGTAAATCATGTAGATTCATAGTTCCTTATGCATAGGTTTGTGGTGTGAATTCTTTTTTTTTCATATATCATATCCAAAAAATCCAAAAATAGTTTCTTTTTTGAGATTTCACTACGAGTTTTGGCCTTGGAATCTAGTTTACATGTGTTGATTGGATTATAGGGATTTTTTTACGAACATGGAAAGTTCCATTGAACTTGAGTTATATGTTTCCAATATGGCATATAGGGATAGTTTTTTCCAGGTATCCCCAATTTTCATTATTAACTGTCCATTTTTCCATCACAATTCCTTATGATCGATCCTGTCAGGTTGGAACATTAGCCACTCCATTTTTCCCATTGTAACTTGTTTGATAGTTCCTACCTATCATGGGAACCCTAGTTAGCACCTAGATTTCCATTCAATTCCCATATTTCGATTTACCATAGGTCTAGGAACCCTCCTATAGTCCTGCATTGACTTGACATTAAGACTCATTTTCCTCTCTTCATCTATATTTTGGCCATATCCTAAGGGGGTTCCCAACTTTTTATGTTTCTTTATGGTCTCTTATGAATTTTCCGCTAGTGTCACCTACCCCATTGTTTCATTTTTGCTTTCCCAGATCCCACTTACATCCATTTCAATATCCTTTTTCCATCCACCTCTTGCAATATTCGTCCTTCATTTTGCAACCACCTACACATGGAGAGAACCACTGCTAATAGTGGACCTCATTCGAGTACCCATTTTAATTCACGTTTCTTAGGTTAGTTCCATGCACTTGGAACATAGAATGATGTTGTTAAGCCACTCATTCTCTCCAAACGAGCTAAATTTTACCCTTTTTTGTACTTGTTAAACCATGAAAAAGACACTAGGAAAGCTCACTTTTTAACTCTTTTTCGTTCTTTCTAAACCATGAAAAAAACACCTTTCAAGTAAACTTTTACCTCTTTTTCAGACTCGTAAAAAGATACGAAAAAGAAACCCTTTCGAGTAAAATTTTACCTCGTTTGAGGACTTGTAAAAAGACACAAAAAATACACCATCATGATTATAATTTTAACTCATTTTTGGTCTTGTTAAAAGTCAACAAAAAAGACACTACTCAGCATACTTACATCCTTCTTTTTTTCTCGTTAAACCATGAAGGAGACAAAAAACAAAAAAAAGAATTAAAAAAAGAGTGGGTTTTTTTACGATTGATCTATTTATGAAATGATAGTGTCAATCGAGTAACCCTTGAACATGGAACCTATTTTGATTCATCATATTATAGTTGGATTTTAAATTTCCTAGGAGTCGTCCCAGTAATATGTGTCACATATACTCCTCTGGTTGGTTACTCTTCTAGTCATCATGGGGAGTGCTTAAATTGCTCCTGCATTATTGCACTATATTTGTCTAGCTATTGAGTCTTGCTGCTAAGTCACCATTGTTTCATGTTATATGTTCAAGGTAACTTTAATCTTGTGTTGGCCATCTGTTGTTTTTTTGACTTTCCAAGTTGGCCATACCTATGTTAGTTGTACTTAGTGATTCTATCGCTTCACATCATATCTAAATGTATTTTTTTTGTCGATTGATGGGGGATACATTAAGAACCTCATTTGGTGGACCTTTTCCTATTGAATTCAACACATTATCTAAGAGAGGGATCTAGAAACCATATAGCACCTTGGAGCTTACAATCCTCAGTGGCAGAGCTCCTCATGATCAACATTGATTTTACATCATTGACTCTTGATCGATTGATTCTATGAGTGTTTGAAAATAGATAATATATTCACACTCTCTAGATTGTACTAGGTATATTGGGTGCCATCTTCCCCATCGGTGGTTCCCCTCACGCCTACTAATGATATAGATCAATGACCAATAATCAGAAAATTTCTACCATGCTTGACATCATCTCATGTATTTGCATGTTGTAGAATTGTACCATCAAGATTTCAGAAAAAGACCTTGGGTTTGGGGCCACATCATTACTTTACAACATCCCCTCCCAAGTTTCAATGGATTATATCACTTGTATATGAGTACTTTGAAGAATTTAGAGGAACTCTTCTCAGTGTTCATTTTTTTCCTGATGTATATGTTTTGAAATAGATCCACATTGTATTTTCTCGTGGCTATGATCTTATTGATGCCATGGATTGTTGGATGGGAATTTTGGCTAAGTTTTGAGATCTGTGTTAGATGAAGTCAAAGAACAAAAGGAAGTTATAATATGGACCAAAGTGCATGACAAGGTCATATTTTAAGGAGTCAAAGTGTGCGATAGAAAGATGTGCAATGGAGAAGCGCGAAAAAGGAGGAAAATGGTTATAGACCATTGGATTTTGGGGGACATTTTTTTCCACTTTGTAATGAGGTTATCCCTATTTTGATGTATAAATATGTAAATGGTTTTTGGTTAAAGGGGTTTTACATAGGAGAAGTTATTGTTGTTTTTTTGGTAAGTTGAGTCGAGTGAAGGAAGAAGTTTGAGGTGTGATTGAGGAGTGAAGCTCGCACTGCAGAAGAACAACTAGGAAAGTTTGGGTAATGTTATTGTTGAAATTTTTTTAGTGCAATGCACAGTTGTAAGAGAATTATCAATGAATAATAAAAGAAGCCAATCATTGTGGACATAACCCAAGTTGGGTGAACCACGTTAAACCTATGGGTTGTGATGTGTTGTCTTTTCATTTTATGTTTTTTAATGTTATGGTGCAATGATGATATATGTTGAATGTATTGTTCATGTATGGTGTTATAATATCGCGCACTGAAGTATCTAGTAATTGAATAAATATTAAGAGGGATAATGTCGCGCATAGAATATGTTGAATGTTAAGTAATGAGAATTGTGCACATGAGTAAATGGTATTAAGAACATGAAGAATGAATCACTTCCCTTCATCATTGCAGAACCCTAGTTCCTGCAACCCCTTTAGATACCTCGGGTGAGACTTTACTTACTATGCAGGTGATGTTGAAAGGTCCGGTGTTGAAGGGTTTGTTGTTTTATAGATGATTAATCCCAGGTCTATGCACTGTGCGCCAACAAATGGTTTCATTTTTGGGATCAAGAGCTATAATTGAGGGGAATTTTTTGGATTTCAAATAAGAAGGATATCACCGAATGGATAGAAAGGAAGAAACGAGAATTTTCCAGAGAACATAATAGGAACCCACAACTCAACGATGAACAATGGTTGCAATAGTATATATTGACATATCTTCATGAAACATTCTTTGGTGAATTCCCGATAATTTTGACTAAATGGTTAGAAAGGATAGTAGAGAACATTGGGTGATATAGAGTTGAAGCTCTGAGAAACTAGACTTGGAAATTGATAAAAAAAACTCAATACAGTAAGTAATAAGGTTTCTCATGCAATTGATTTATGGTTGAATAGTATACTAGGGGGTTATATTATAGAGTTTGCAATAGATTGTACCTAGTCTTATAACGTCGTAGAGAGGGAATTTTTCAAGGGTTTGCGTGAAAGATATTTGAGTGTGATGTCTACTTGAATAAAATTATTGTTGTGCGACAAGAATTTCATGAAGATGGAATATGAAAACTAGGTTCCTTCACACATATAGGGGGATTCGGGGATGACCAAAAAATGGTATGAGAGTGGGAAGGATGAGTAAGGATTGGATTGACTGAGGATGTCAAGAAAAGAGGATACCGAATCATACCGAGTGATTGGAGTATTACGTTGTGGGAATTTTTTTAGATATAGTAAGGAGGAGAATGTGGCTAGGAAAGAAGAGCGACACAAAGAATTTGAGGAAAGTGACCCCTACTCAATACTTCAAATAAAATCATATGAAGAAAGGAAAAGGAAAGAAATAGATCCTCAATATTGTTCGGAAAAATAAGGAAGTCCATCTTAGATCAAAATTTGTGTCGAACCCATGACCATATGTGCGTCATTGAGAATTGAAGCAGGGACTAAGAATTGTTCAAGAGAAATTGTAGCGAGTGGAGTAAGTTAAAGAAATAGTCAGAATAGTGGAAGTAACACAAAAAACCAGAGTCAATCATCATCGCCAAGGGTTAGTACAACACTGAGTACAATGGAAGGGATAGATCATACACTAAGAATTCCTGAGTTTCAAGGAGCAGGGTCGGAGGACTCTGAGAAACACTTGTTTGTATGCGACACGATATGGAATGCGAAGAATGTCCAATATGAGGAGTCAAATATCATGCAGTTTGCCAGAAAATTCAGAGGTCATGCACTGCTATGGTATATGAAGTATGAGACAACTACATTGGCCATACAATCCAGAACTTTGGCAGAGATTAGACAAGCATTGTTGAAGGAGTTTCATAAGCTAAAATATGAATCACAATATATTACAGAGCTGAAATAGATTAATAAAGTAAAGAATGAGACAACGTGGGATCATGAATAGAGATTTAAAGATGTTTTGCGTTGATCAATATTTCAAATTCCTAGTGAGCAACATTGAGAATTATTTATTACAGGTTTATTGACACACATTCGTTGTCCACTAGCACAGCATAGGGTCACATCGCAGTCAGAAGCATTGGAAATCACAATGAAATTGGAAGCATATTATGTAGGATATGGCACAGGTATGGCACAAGTATAGTCACAGTTGGCTACACTGATCATTCAATTATCAAATATAATGAAGGAAAAGGAAAAGTGTGAACATGTTTGGTGTATACCATGTAAGAAAAAAGGCCATCAAAAGGAAGATTGTAAATCATTCGCATAGTATATGGCCACAGGATCACTAAAACCTTTGGAAGGATGGGTAAGGTATTGAAAGATATGTAATACATGGGGACATCATCCGACTACTTTTCCCTTACTATAGAAATACTAGAGTACGCCCAGGTTGTTATTTCGTAATTTTTGCAAATCGATAGGACATGATCAGAAATACTATCACACATTCGACTTAATGAGAGAGCACACTTTAGATGTGTACATAGTTCAAGAATAAACTTTTACAAAAAAATGAGGAGTTCCATAGTACAACACTCCACAATGCTTTAACCAAGGTGGACATGGAGGATTCAGAAGAGGTCGAGGACGTGGAGGATTTGATCAAGGAGGAAGAGGGTTGATAATTTGTTATAATTGCAATAAAACGAGACATTTAGTGAGGTATTTCCCGAATCCTTGCACAACATGTAGATAATTGGATCATGTGACATAAGACTATCCTCAACTAATAGAAAAGTGGCAGATAAGAGGGAACCAAAACTAGCGTCAGAACCAACATAAAAAACAGAACAAAAACATGAAAATGATAGTCGCTAAGGAATGTGACGATCATCCCAGAGTAGTAGTTGTTATGTGCGACATAAATAGAATTGGACACTTTGAAGAATGTTGCAGATTCATTAACAAAATCTGTGAGCAATGAGAATTTCTCTTGGTGTAGAGGATCCATGGGCATTGTTTCCCTAGATTGTTGACTATGTAACCCTGTAAGCCCCTGTATGCAAAGAAAAAAACAAGTGGGAGAATGTTGGGTATGTGTTATATTCTTTTCATGAGTAGTAGTGTTTGAGCATTGTGCCAAGTGCATAGGGGGAAGAATTCTCCCCGTGCGGGTTTTCATGGGAAGCACCCTTGAGAAAACATTTTCTACCTCGGAAAACATGTCACATATTTAGGTGGTTTTTCGGCACATGGTTTCTTTGTCGATGGTTTTCTATTTCCAATTAAGGAATTAGGGTTGTTGACTAATCCAGGTCATTGGGTTAGGGTTTTGGATGTCATTGTATCCTATATGTATATTGTATTGTAAACAATGTATCACTATGAATGAATATAGAATATATTGGTTTTCCCATTTTGGGTTTCCAGGGGAAAAATATCTGTGTAATGTTTGTATTTTCCATTGTATCTTTTCTATTCTTGAGATGAAAAAATGTTTGCAGTAAATATTGTACAAGGTTAAAATCTCCATTATGTGTACTGGTGACTCCAAGAAAAATGAAGTTGCAGTCGCTACTCCAACCAAATATTATTCTCCTTCTAAAGAGAAAGTTTATGATCCACCTCCTGCGTTGGCTCAAACTCCTCCATCGGCTCTGCATCCCAATGGCCCTCTTCATATTGGACAACCTAGTTCTGATACACTTATTTTTCCATCACATAAGGGCATCGTTCGTAAGTTGTCATTTAACCCACATGCACGTGTCGCTCAAAACTACATTATTGTAGAAGATATTTCATAGGCACCTTCTGCAATGTCGGCTCTCTAAGTCCTTCAAAGTTTTCCTACTCAACAGAAGGCATTGTTAAAGGATATTGGTGGAATCGATCCTACTGATATGAATTTGATAGTCTTTGACTTGGAAGATCACATTCTAAGACTCCCTCATCAATTAGCTTTTCAAATACAAGTAATTGTGGAAAATAAGAATATTTTTTGATGAAGGAGCTTCGACTTGTGTCATGTTTGTCACTTATTGGAAAGACATTTTCTCTCCTTCCCTTACCGAGTCACACAACAGTTTAAAATATTTTAATGGTATAGGGTTTAAACCTTATGGTGTTCTTCCTACGTTATCTATTGTGTTACAAGGAAAAGCGGTTACTATTGAGGTTGAGGTATTTGATGCACCTCTCGATTAAAACCTTCCACATGGCCGTAGTTGGATCGATGCTATCTGAGCAGTATTTTATACCATTTTCCATGTGATACATTTAACTCACCAAGGTAAAGTTGTTATGGTATATCAATTCACCTTTTTTAGTTCTGATTGACACACTAGTAATGTTCCATTCATAGAAAAAACACCTCCTTGTTATGAGAATGTCTGTGTGGGTATTTTAAAGGATTCATCATTAATGGGTACTTTCCCCATTCCACCACCCAATTTTCCTCCTCCTTTTGTTGTTTCTATTAACATTATTTCGACCAGTGTTGGTGAAATATATGAGTCCTATGACCCTTGGATAGTACCTATCTTGGAAGAATGTCCTTGTTATGGCGACCAAATGCCTTTAAGTCCAGTGGAATTGGCCTATCAAGATATTCAATTGAAATATCCTTCTCCTCACTCTCTCTTTGATATGTCTCCTGATCCATTTCACATGATACTTCCAACTGATGAAACGATCATGGAAATTATGTCTATGGAAGAAACACCTTGGGATGATGGAAATCATCGTTCCATCCTCTTTCTTGAACTCAAGACTATCAATAGTTATGAACGAATTTCAAATCTGATGCAGGAGCATCACTCCATGACAGCTAGCCAACTAGCCAGCCACGTCAGCGCGCATTCATTCAAAGATGAGGGGAGGC
Organism: Picea glauca; assembly: GCA_000966675.3. Classification (NCBI taxonomy): domain Eukaryota; kingdom Viridiplantae; phylum Streptophyta; class Pinopsida; order Pinales; family Pinaceae; genus Picea; species Picea glauca. Next base: position 129,493 of record JZKD02S2285197.1, on the reverse strand, counting down.
GCAGCCTCATTTGAATTTGAAATGAATGTAATTTAATATGCTTAGGCTGGTGAGCCATAGAAGCCATGCCTTTGCGCATGCTATAGATAAGATAGGCATTTAATGTGTGTATGGCTGAGATCTAGATCCGATTCTGGACTAGACATCCCATTGAATGTAATTTATTAGAGTAGGTAGACCTAGAGGGAAGCGCTCGATGAGCCCCTCAGGTAAAAGAGATTTTGAGATCTCATTTTGGGGGGAATGATTGGATGAGAGAGCCAGAGAGAG
>JZKD02S2285197.1:96071-119989 GCA_000966675.3 Picea glauca | reverse complement strand
ATCATCCTTCAGATCAGATTATCGGAAACAAATATGCAGGATTTGAGACTAGAAGAAGAATCTGTTCACCAGAACAAATGCACCTAGCACTCTCATCTACCATTGAACCAAATAGGTTTGAAGAGGCTAGCAAGGATGAATTTTGGAATAAGGCCATGGATGAAGAATTAGATCAAATAGAGAAGAATGACACTTGGGAATTGGTTCCAAGACCAAAGAATAAGAATGTGATTTCCACAAAGTGGGTATTTAGAAATAAATTGAATGAAGATGGACAGGTTACAAGGAACAAAGAGAGATTGGTATGTGAAGGATACACACAGGTTGAAGGAATCGACTTTGAAGAGACATTTGCTTCAATTTATAGAATGGAAGAAATCCAATTGCTCCTAGCTTATGCGTGCTCCAAGAATATTAAAGTGTATTAGATGGACATGAAATCAACTTTTCTGAACTAGGAACTTGAAGAAGAAGTCTACATTGAACAACTAGAAGGATTTCAGTTGTCAGAGAATGTGGATTATGTGTGTAAATTGAAGAAGGCCTTGTATGGTCTAAAATAGGCTTCTAGAGCATGGTATTATAGACAGGATAAATATATACAACATGCAGGGTTCAGAAAGGAAGTGCATACAACAACCTCTACAGCAAGGAAACTCAGGATAGTATTTTAATAATTTAAGTTTATGTTGATGATATTATTTTTGGAAGTATCGATGACAAGTTAAGACAAACATTTGCAAAGGATATGCAGAATGAATTTGAAATGTCATTACTTGGAGAACTATCCTTCTTTCTGGGTCTTCAGATACATCAAAGAAACCAATGAATTTTTGTTTCTCAAACTAAGTAGATCATAGAAATGCTAAAGAGGTTCGGAATGGAATATTGCAAACCATTTACAACTCCTATGCAAAGAAGTTTCAAGTTGAGAAAAGATGATGATTCAAAGTCTACAGACCAGAGGCAATATAGGTCAATGATTTGTAGCTTACTATATGTGACATCATCCAGACCAGATGTAATGTAAGCAATTGGATAGGTGGCATGATTTCAAGAAGCACCAAAGGAATCACATGTATTAGCAGTGAAGAGGATTTTCAGATATCTCAAAGGAACAAAATAGTTTGGTTTATGGTATCCAAAAGGAAAGGATCTATCACTTATTTCCTACACAGATGAATATTCAGAAGGTTGCATTGATGACCGACAAAACATTAGTGGAGAAACGTTCTACTTGGGTGAGTGTTTAGTATCATGGTTAAAAAAGAAACAGTCATCAATATCCTTATGTACAGCCGAGGCAGAGCATATTGAAACATCATCATGTTGTACACAGGTTCTATGGATGAAACAAACTCTGACAGATATACACGTTGAGTATGATGAGCCCATTCCAATATATTGTGATAATACAAGTGCCATCAGTATCTCAAAGAACTCGATGATGCACTCCAAGACGAAGAACATTCCAATAAAGTATCACTTTCTTCGAGAACAAGTTGCAAAGAAGAACATTAGAGTTGAATATGTGGGAACAAAAGAACAAGTGGAAGACATATTTACAAAACCACTTCCAAGGGAAGCCTTTGAGTATCTTCGCCAAAGAATCGGAGTAATTTCTACTCCAAAATGAATTATTTTGAATGTTTATCTTATATGTCTTAGATATACATGAGGAAGCACCATAAAGAGGAAAATTCAGGTCAGGAGATCAATTTCAGGAAGATTTCAGTCAGAGAGAGTATCCCTAAGGACAGTTCAGTTAGGGGGAGCAGCCCCAGATGGAAAGATACCATTGACATTGATGACAAAGGGGGAGAGATTTATTATATGCAGAGCACAGAGGCATGGTTCCAGGGGGAGCGATGGTCACAAAGGGAGCATGAGTGATATGACTTCATTATTTCATGACATGACTTCAGTATTTCATTAGAGTGTTTCCATCAATGCCAAAGGGGGATATTTTTTATTAATTGGGTTGGTTTTCATTGATGTCAACCCTTGAAGAAAGTTTGGTAGCAAATTTCAGTAGCACAATGGTTTGGGTAATGGACCCAAGTTTGGTTTATGGATAATGGTATGATTTTTAATATATTTTCAGGTAGGACTATTCCATATTGATAGTACATGTCATGCAATTTCCGGTGGTATGTGGAACGTCACATAAATCCTCACGGTTAGAGAGTTATGGCCATGTGAAGTTGGAGAACCCTCATGAGTCATCTAGAAGCCCCAAAAAGTTAAATTGTTTGCAAAAGAAATTATTTAAATAATAAAGTTAATGGAAAACTCCCTAAAATAAGGAAAGTGGAATGCTACATGAAAGTATAAATAAGAGTCAAGTCTCTCTCATTTAATCACACTTGAACATATTGAATATCTTTTGTTGTGTAAGACTTATTGAAAGTACTCATTGATACATGTGAAGTTGTGAAATTCTGAGGTAGTACGAAGGGTTGACGACGCAAGTTTTGGAATTACAACAAATACTAAAAAACCCTAATTTCTGAGGCGTATGCAGGCTGACAGTGTATTAGGGTGTGTACATACACAGGCTGAAAGTGTATTAGGGTGTGTATGTACACATGATGGATGTGTATTAGTGTTCGTACATGTTGGTAAAGCCATGGAAACTTGAAAAGATGAAGATGTAGAGGTTCTATATTATGAGATCAAGCTCCGAGGAAGGTATATAGTACTCAGATACATCAGATCTATCCATTGGTTCAAAAGGTATGTCTTATTTCTATGAATAGTTGGATTTTGATGTATGCATGAGAAATGGTTATGGATATTTGAGAATTCTCCCTAGAGATACTACTGGCTGCATGGGATCTTTTGTTTAAGTTAGATATACAGAAATATAGTGTTGGTATATTTATCATTAATACTTCTTATTTAGGCACATCTTGTATTTATTGGCATATGGATAAGGTTTTTTTGTGGTACATGGTTGACAACTTGTATTGGTTGATGTATTGAGAGGATGAATATCATAAAGGGTTTGAAGTCTAGATCATGTGAGGGTTATTATACTTGTTCATGATTACACATATTTATGGCACATGACTAGAGAGAGATATAGAGTTTTTGGGTAAAGGTTATGTATGAGGATGCATGCACAATGTATAGATCAGTCTGGATACAGTGACAAGTTACAGATCTATGTGAAAGAAGCTACAAAGGGTAACAAATTTTCAGAAGAAAGAAAACCATTTTTTTCATAAGGCATACGCATGCTACATATCAATTTCGTCGTGTACATATGTAGGATGCACAACAGTTAGGGTGTGTACATACGTGTGCTTCGGAACTACGGGTCACGTATATGTTGTGTTTTCGTTGATACATGTTCAGTTCATGTACATGTTGATTGCAGGGCAGTAGTACATGTTGGTTGAAGGTCAGTGGTATAGGCTGGCATAGTTGTACAACAATATATGTCATAGTGATAATGTGACAATGGTTCCATCATTCTATTTATACGTCAAGGAGGTTGGACGGGGAAAGGACAGGTGGTTGTAGCCACCTTATAGTTGTATTCAGAGAACATAGGGGGTTGTATCCTCCTTTTGGTTGTAGCCAGACAATTAGGGAGTTTGATCTTCCCTCAGGTTGTAGCCCGAGAAACTAGGGGGTTGGAGCCTCCTTCTAGTTGTAGTTGGAAAAAAAAGGAAGTTGGTGCTTCCAATGAATGTAATTATTCAAGACATATAAGAAAAAGCATTATGTGGTTTTCTCCCGCTTTGGATTTCCACATAAAACATTGGTGTAATGTGTATGTGTGTGATTTATCATTTGTCCATTGTTTATTTACTATGCAACTATTGGATGATAATGCTACATTGATATAACACTTTCATTTTATGGTGAAAAAGGATTAAATTTATCTATTACTAATTGACCCCCCCTCTCAGTAATCCAACACTACTAGTCCTAATTCTCAAACTTATATCGTCTCCAATTAGACCTATGAGGTGAATTCGGTGTAGTCCATGCAACCAAAGAATCCTTAGAAACCTAGAGGAAAAAAGAATTAAAAGAAAAAGAAAAATTCCCACACTCAGAAAGGGACATCTCCCACCCACACCGAGAAAGAGGAAACAAGGAGTCATTTCTCCTGCACCATCTATGGGGAGGACCATCCTACTCATCAATTTCTTTGGAAGGATGAGGTCCATTAATTTTTGGCTCAACAAAAGGCCCCCAAACAACCTATTGCCCTAACTCATCCTTACCCCCCTCAACCTCAACACATGGTTGCAAACAATCCTACCCCTCTGCAAGGGGGCATGGTAGGTACCCCTCATCATGAGGGGTCCTCCTTGAATCCCATTATTTGCATTCTCGAGCAAATAACTACAAAAATTTTGAGCCTACCCCTATTATGAAAGATCCAACATATTCTTCTCATCCGGGTGTCCCTATTCATATTGAGAATCCATGCTTTGACACAACGCTTCACTCTCTAGATGGAATTCTTCGATGAATGACACACACCTCGACTACACAAGCTTCCCACAACTACAAAACTGTGGAATACTTGGCCCAGAAACCATGTGCCATGTTTGCACTCTAAGTCCTTCAAATCTTCCCTACATAGTGGAAAGCCTTGCTTTTTGTGATAGGAGGGGTTGATCCCTTGGATTTGAGATTGATAACCTTTGATTCTGATCAAGTTCATCATATTCTTTCCCATCAAATTTCTTTCTAGATCAAAGTGAGAATGATGGGGAAAAATATCATGTGAAATATATTTGATGAAAGAACCCAAACTTGCATTATGTATATAACATGTTGGAAATCCCTCAACTCTCTAAATCTAGAAACATCTACAACATTGTTGAAAGCATTCGGTGAACATATATCCCAACCCCATGGGATTATCATTGCCTTACCCATCGAGTTAGGTTGTAATATTGTCTTTATTGTTGTGGAGGTTGTTGGTGCACCTCTTGAGCATAATTTGTTACTAGGACACACTTGGTTCTACGAGATGATTGCAATTGTCCCATCCATCCTTAGGTTATTATGCTTCTCTCGTCAATAGAAAATATTTACAATCAATCAACTTGCGTTTTGTACCAAAAACCTTGGATCTAATGCGGGATCTAGTGTTCCCTTTGTTAGTGATGCCCAAAAATCCTATATGAGTGTTGGTGCAGGGATATTAAAATACTCTTAGTTAATGGGAACTTTCCCTCTTCCCCCACCACCTCCTATCACAACTATTTCTCCTATCAATATGATTTCTTTTCTTACCAATGGATCCTTCAGGTCTTCTAATCCTTGGGTGGTACCTTGTCCTAAATATGTTGATTCTTATGGAGATATTATGCTACTCACCATGGTGGATGTTTTTGATCTGAAAATCCCATCAACATCTATTGATACTGGTCAACAAGTCCATCCTCATATGGAGTGTGATCATCCTACACTTCCCACATGGGTTTTTGACTCTACACATTCACATGATTTCCTAGTTTTTGAGTTTCCTTCGAATAAGGCCATCCTGCATTTCATGGATTCCCTAGATAAGAAAAAGGATGAGGTGATGCATCGATCATATTTTATTGATTCAAAATTGATGAGAGTTATCATGATGAGTCTTGATCCAAGAATGGGGGTATTTTCTAGGGAATCCATTATCCCTCCTATTCTTTACCATTTTCTGCCTCAGAATTCCTTTTTAGAACTTGCCACTAAATTATTTTCTTCAACTTCTATTGAAGATTCGTGTTTCATACTTCCTTCCCATATTGATGGGAATCATCAAGGATCCTCTATAGCTCATGACACTACTCAAAATGAGTATCCTTGATTGCATGAATTCGTTAATATGTGGCATGCCCTTGGCATGGTGTGCCATATGATACCAAAAATGGCTCATGAGTTCATTGGTAATGATCAAGATCCTTGGCTTGAGCCTAGCAATGGGATACCTAGAGTAAATCATGTAGATTCATAGTTCCTTATGCATAGGTTTGTGGTGTGAATTCTTTTTTTTTCATATATCATATCCAAAAAATCCAAAAATAGTTTCTTTTTTGAGATTTCACTACGAGTTTTGGCCTTGGAATCTAGTTTACATGTGTTGATTGGATTATAGGGATTTTTTTACGAACATGGAAAGTTCCATTGAACTTGAGTTATATGTTTCCAATATGGCATATAGGGATAGTTTTTTCCAGGTATCCCCAATTTTCATTATTAACTGTCCATTTTTCCATCACAATTCCTTATGATCGATCCTGTCAGGTTGGAACATTAGCCACTCCATTTTTCCCATTGTAACTTGTTTGATAGTTCCTACCTATCATGGGAACCCTAGTTAGCACCTAGATTTCCATTCAATTCCCATATTTCGATTTACCATAGGTCTAGGAACCCTCCTATAGTCCTGCATTGACTTGACATTAAGACTCATTTTCCTCTCTTCATCTATATTTTGGCCATATCCTAAGGGGGTTCCCAACTTTTTATGTTTCTTTATGGTCTCTTATGAATTTTCCGCTAGTGTCACCTACCCCATTGTTTCATTTTTGCTTTCCCAGATCCCACTTACATCCATTTCAATATCCTTTTTCCATCCACCTCTTGCAATATTCGTCCTTCATTTTGCAACCACCTACACATGGAGAGAACCACTGCTAATAGTGGACCTCATTCGAGTACCCATTTTAATTCACGTTTCTTAGGTTAGTTCCATGCACTTGGAACATAGAATGATGTTGTTAAGCCACTCATTCTCTCCAAACGAGCTAAATTTTACCCTTTTTTGTACTTGTTAAACCATGAAAAAGACACTAGGAAAGCTCACTTTTTAACTCTTTTTCGTTCTTTCTAAACCATGAAAAAAACACCTTTCAAGTAAACTTTTACCTCTTTTTCAGACTCGTAAAAAGATACGAAAAAGAAACCCTTTCGAGTAAAATTTTACCTCGTTTGAGGACTTGTAAAAAGACACAAAAAATACACCATCATGATTATAATTTTAACTCATTTTTGGTCTTGTTAAAAGTCAACAAAAAAGACACTACTCAGCATACTTACATCCTTCTTTTTTTCTCGTTAAACCATGAAGGAGACAAAAAACAAAAAAAAGAATTAAAAAAAGAGTGGGTTTTTTTACGATTGATCTATTTATGAAATGATAGTGTCAATCGAGTAACCCTTGAACATGGAACCTATTTTGATTCATCATATTATAGTTGGATTTTAAATTTCCTAGGAGTCGTCCCAGTAATATGTGTCACATATACTCCTCTGGTTGGTTACTCTTCTAGTCATCATGGGGAGTGCTTAAATTGCTCCTGCATTATTGCACTATATTTGTCTAGCTATTGAGTCTTGCTGCTAAGTCACCATTGTTTCATGTTATATGTTCAAGGTAACTTTAATCTTGTGTTGGCCATCTGTTGTTTTTTTGACTTTCCAAGTTGGCCATACCTATGTTAGTTGTACTTAGTGATTCTATCGCTTCACATCATATCTAAATGTATTTTTTTTGTCGATTGATGGGGGATACATTAAGAACCTCATTTGGTGGACCTTTTCCTATTGAATTCAACACATTATCTAAGAGAGGGATCTAGAAACCATATAGCACCTTGGAGCTTACAATCCTCAGTGGCAGAGCTCCTCATGATCAACATTGATTTTACATCATTGACTCTTGATCGATTGATTCTATGAGTGTTTGAAAATAGATAATATATTCACACTCTCTAGATTGTACTAGGTATATTGGGTGCCATCTTCCCCATCGGTGGTTCCCCTCACGCCTACTAATGATATAGATCAATGACCAATAATCAGAAAATTTCTACCATGCTTGACATCATCTCATGTATTTGCATGTTGTAGAATTGTACCATCAAGATTTCAGAAAAAGACCTTGGGTTTGGGGCCACATCATTACTTTACAACATCCCCTCCCAAGTTTCAATGGATTATATCACTTGTATATGAGTACTTTGAAGAATTNTAGAATGGAAGAAATCCAATTGCTCCTAGCTTATGCGTGCTCCAAGAATATTAAAGTGTATTAGATGGACATGAAATCAACTTTTCTGAACTAGGAACTTGAAGAAGAAGTCTACATTGAACAACTAGAAGGATTTCAGTTGTCAGAGAATGTGGATTATGTGTGTAAATTGAAGAAGGCCTTGTATGGTCTAAAATAGGCTTCTAGAGCATGGTATTATAGACAGGATAAATATATACAACATGCAGGGTTCAGAAAGGAAGTGCATACAACAACCTCTACAGCAAGGAAACTCAGGATAGTATTTTAATAATTTAAGTTTATGTTGATGATATTATTTTTGGAAGTATCGATGACAAGTTAAGACAAACATTTGCAAAGGATATGCAGAATGAATTTGAAATGTCATTACTTGGAGAACTATCCTTCTTTCTGGGTCTTCAGATACATCAAAGAAACCAATGAATTTTTGTTTCTCAAACTAAGTAGATCATAGAAATGCTAAAGAGGTTCGGAATGGAATATTGCAAACCATTTACAACTCCTATGCAAAGAAGTTTCAAGTTGAGAAAAGATGATGATTCAAAGTCTACAGACCAGAGGCAATATAGGTCAATGATTTGTAGCTTACTATATGTGACATCATCCAGACCAGATGTAATGTAAGCAATTGGATAGGTGGCATGATTTCAAGAAGCACCAAAGGAATCACATGTATTAGCAGTGAAGAGGATTTTCAGATATCTCAAAGGAACAAAATAGTTTGGTTTATGGTATCCAAAAGGAAAGGATCTATCACTTATTTCCTACACAGATGAATATTCAGAAGGTTGCATTGATGACCGACAAAACATTAGTGGAGAAACGTTCTACTTGGGTGAGTGTTTAGTATCATGGTTAAAAAAGAAACAGTCATCAATATCCTTATGTACAGCCGAGGCAGAGCATATTGAAACATCATCATGTTGTACACAGGTTCTATGGATGAAACAAACTCTGACAGATATACACGTTGAGTATGATGAGCCCATTCCAATATATTGTGATAATACAAGTGCCATCAGTATCTCAAAGAACTCGATGATGCACTCCAAGACGAAGAACATTCCAATAAAGTATCACTTTCTTCGAGAACAAGTTGCAAAGAAGAACATTAGAGTTGAATATGTGGGAACAAAAGAACAAGTGGAAGACATATTTACAAAACCACTTCCAAGGGAAGCCTTTGAGTATCTTCGCCAAAGAATCGGAGTAATTTCTACTCCAAAATGAATTATTTTGAATGTTTATCTTATATGTCTTAGATATACATGAGGAAGCACCATAAAGAGGAAAATTCAGGTCAGGAGATCAATTTCAGGAAGATTTCAGTCAGGGGGAGTATCCCTAAGGACAGTTCAGTTAGGGAGAGCAGCCCTGGATGTAAAGATACCATTGACATTGATGACAAAGGGGGAGAGATTTATTATATGCAGAGCACAGAGGCATGGTTCCAGGGGGATCGATGGTCACAAAGGGAGCATGAGTGATATGACTTCATTATTTCATGACATGACTTCAGTATTTCATTAGAGTGTTTCCATCAATGCCAAAGGGGGAGATTTTTTATTAATTGGGTTGGTTTTCATTGATGTCAACCCTTGAAGAAAGTTTGGTAGCAAATTTTGGTAGCACAATGGTTTGGGTAATGGACCCAATTTTTGGTTTATGGATAATGGTATGATTTTTAAGATATTTTCAGGTAGGACTATTCCATATTGATAGTACATGTCATGCAATTTCTGGTGGTATGTGGAACGTCACATAAATCCTCACGGTTAGAGATTTATGGCCATGTGAAGTTGGAGAACCCTCATGAGACATCTAGAAACCCAAAAAAGTTAAATTGTTTGCAAAAGAAATTATTTAAATAATAAAGTTAATGGAAAACTCCCTAAAATAAGGAAAGTGGAATGCTACATGAAAGTATAAATAAGAGGCAAGTCTCTCTCATTTAATCACACTTGAACATATTGAATATCTTTTGTTGTGTAAGACTTATTGAAAGTACTGATTGATACATGTGAAGTTGTGAAATTCTGAGGTAGTACGAAGGGTTGACGACGCAAGTTTTGGAATTACAACAAATACTAAAAAACCCTAATTTCTGAGGCATACGCAGGCTGGCAGTGTATTAGGGTGTGTACATACACAGGCTAAAAGTGTATTAGGGTGTGTATGTACACAGGATGGAAGTGTATTAGTGTCCGTACATGTTGGTAAAGCCATGGAAACTTGAAAAGATGAAGATGCAGAGGTTCTATATTATGAGATCAAGCTCCGAGGAAGGTATATAGTGCTCAGATACATCAGATCTATCCATTGGTTCAAAAGGTATGTCTTATTTGTATGAATAGTTGGATTTTGATGTATGCATGAGAAATGGTTATGGATATTTGAGAATTCTCCCTAGAGATACTACTGGCTGCATGGGATCTTTTGTTTAAGTTAGATATACAGAAATATAGTGTTGGTATATTTATCATTAATACTTCTTATTTAGGCACATCTTGTATTTATTGGCATATGGATAAGGTTTTTTTGTGGTACATGGTTGACAACTTGTATTGGTTGATGTATTGAGAGGATGAATATCATAAAGGGTTTGAAGTCTAGATCATGTGAGGGTTATTATACTTGTTCATGATTACACATATTTATGGCACATGACTAGAGAGAGATATAGAGTTTTTGGGTAAAGGTTATGTATGAGGATGCATGCACAATGTATAGATCAGTCTGGATACAGTGACAAGTTACAGATCTATGTGAAAGAAGCTACAAAGGGTAACAAATTTTCAGAAGAAAGAAAACCATTTTTTTCATAAGGCATACGCATGCTACATATCAATTTCGTCGTGTACATATGTAGGATGCACAACAGTTAGGGTGTGTACATACGTGTGCTTCGGAACTACGGGTCACGTATATGTTGTGTTTTCGTTGATACATGTTCAGTTCATGTACATGTTGATTGCAGGGCAGTAGTACATGTTGGTTGAAGGTCAGTGGTATAGGCTGGCATAGTTGTACAACAATATATGTCATAGTGATAATGTGACAATGGTTCCATCATTCTATTTATACGTCAAGGAGGTTGGACGGGGAAAGGACAGGTGGTTGTAGCCACCTTATAGTTGTATTCAGAGAACATAGGGGGTTGTATCCTCCTTTTGGTTGTAGCCAGACAATTAGGGAGTTTGATCTTCCCTCAGGTTGTAGCCCGAGAAACTAGGGGGTTGGAGCCTCCTTCTAGTTGTAGTTGGAAAAAAAAGGAAGTTGGTGCTTCCAATGAATGTAATTATTCAAGACATATAAGAAAAAGCATTATGTGGTTTTCTCCCGCTTTGGATTTCCACATAAAACATTGGTGTAATGTGTATGTGTGTGATTTATCATTTGTCCATTGTTTATTTACTATGCAACTATTGGATGATAATGCTACATTGATATAACACTTTCATTTTATGGTGAAAAAGGATTAAATTTATCTATTACTAATTGACCCCCCCTCTCAGTAATCCAACACTACTAGTCCTAATTCTCAAACTTATATCGTCTCCAATTAGACCTATGAGGTGAATTCGGTGTAGTCCATGCAACCAAAGAATCCTTAGAAACCTAGAGGAAAAAAGAATTAAAAGAAAAAGAAAAATTCCCACACTCAGAAAGGGACATCTCCCACCCACACCGAGAAAGAGGAAACAAGGAGTCATTTCTCCTGCACCATCTATGGGGAGGACCATCCTACTCATCAATTTCTTTGGAAGGATGAGGTCCATTAATTTTTGGCTCAACAAAAGGCCCCCAAACAACCTATTGCCCTAACTCATCCTTACCCCCCTCAACCTCAACACATGGTTGCAAACAATCCTACCCCTCTGCAAGGGGGCATGGTAGGTACCCCTCATCATGAGGGGTCCTCCTTGAATCCCATTATTTGCATTCTCGAGCAAATAACTACAAAAATTTTGAGCCTACCCCTATTATGAAAGATCCAACATATTCTTCTCATCCGGGTGTCCCTATTCATATTGAGAATCCATGCTTTGACACAACGCTTCACTCTCTAGATGGAATTCTTCGATGAATGACACACACCTCGACTACACAAGCTTCCCACAACTACAAAACTGTGGAATACTTGGCCCAGAAACCATGTGCCATGTTTGCACTCTAAGTCCTTCAAATCTTCCCTACATAGTGGAAAGCCTTGCTTTTTGTGATAGGAGGGGTTGATCCCTTGGATTTGAGATTGATAACCTTTGATTCTGATCAAGTTCATCATATTCTTTCCCATCAAATTTCTTTCTAGATCAAAGTGAGAATGATGGGGAAAAATATCATGTGAAATATATTTGATGAAAGAACCCAAACTTGCATTATGTATATAACATGTTGGAAATCCCTCAACTCTCTAAATCTAGAAACATCTACAACATTGTTGAAAGCATTCGGTGAACATATATCCCAACCCCATGGGATTATCATTGCCTTACCCATCGAGTTAGGTTGTAATATTGTCTTTATTGTTGTGGAGGTTGTTGGTGCACCTCTTGAGCATAATTTGTTACTAGGACACACTTGGTTCTACGAGATGATTGCAATTGTCCCATCCATCCTTAGGTTATTATGCTTCTCTCGTCAATAGAAAATATTTACAATCAATCAACTTGCGTTTTGTACCAAAAACCTTGGATCTAATGCGGGATCTAGTGTTCCCTTTGTTAGTGATGCCCAAAAATCCTATATGAGTGTTGGTGCAGGGATATTAAAATACTCTTAGTTAATGGGAACTTTCCCTCTTCCCCCACCACCTCCTATCACAACTATTTCTCCTATCAATATGATTTCTTTTCTTACCAATGGATCCTTCAGGTCTTCTAATCCTTGGGTGGTACCTTGTCCTAAATATGTTGATTCTTATGGAGATATTATGCTACTCACCATGGTGGATGTTTTTGATCTGAAAATCCCATCAACATCTATTGATACTGGTCAACAAGTCCATCCTCATATGGAGTGTGATCATCCTACACTTCCCACATGGGTTTTTGACTCTACACATTCACATGATTTCCTAGTTTTTGAGTTTCCTTCGAATAAGGCCATCCTGCATTTCATGGATTCCCTAGATAAGAAAAAGGATGAGGTGATGCATCGATCATATTTTATTGATTCAAAATTGATGAGAGTTATCATGATGAGTCTTGATCCAAGAATGGGGGTATTTTCTAGGGAATCCATTATCCCTCCTATTCTTTACCATTTTCTGCCTCAGAATTCCTTTTTAGAACTTGCCACTAAATTATTTTCTTCAACTTCTATTGAAGATTCGTGTTTCATACTTCCTTCCCATATTGATGGGAATCATCAAGGATCCTCTATAGCTCATGACACTACTCAAAATGAGTATCCTTGATTGCATGAATTCGTTAATATGTGGCATGCCCTTGGCATGGTGTGCCATATGATACCAAAAATGGCTCATGAGTTCATTGGTAATGATCAAGATCCTTGGCTTGAGCCTAGCAATGGGATACCTAGAGTAAATCATGTAGATTCATAGTTCCTTATGCATAGGTTTGTGGTGTGAATTCTTTTTTTTTCATATATCATATCCAAAAAATCCAAAAATAGTTTCTTTTTTGAGATTTCACTACGAGTTTTGGCCTTGGAATCTAGTTTACATGTGTTGATTGGATTATAGGGATTTTTTTACGAACATGGAAAGTTCCATTGAACTTGAGTTATATGTTTCCAATATGGCATATAGGGATAGTTTTTTCCAGGTATCCCCAATTTTCATTATTAACTGTCCATTTTTCCATCACAATTCCTTATGATCGATCCTGTCAGGTTGGAACATTAGCCACTCCATTTTTCCCATTGTAACTTGTTTGATAGTTCCTACCTATCATGGGAACCCTAGTTAGCACCTAGATTTCCATTCAATTCCCATATTTCGATTTACCATAGGTCTAGGAACCCTCCTATAGTCCTGCATTGACTTGACATTAAGACTCATTTTCCTCTCTTCATCTATATTTTGGCCATATCCTAAGGGGGTTCCCAACTTTTTATGTTTCTTTATGGTCTCTTATGAATTTTCCGCTAGTGTCACCTACCCCATTGTTTCATTTTTGCTTTCCCAGATCCCACTTACATCCATTTCAATATCCTTTTTCCATCCACCTCTTGCAATATTCGTCCTTCATTTTGCAACCACCTACACATGGAGAGAACCACTGCTAATAGTGGACCTCATTCGAGTACCCATTTTAATTCACGTTTCTTAGGTTAGTTCCATGCACTTGGAACATAGAATGATGTTGTTAAGCCACTCATTCTCTCCAAACGAGCTAAATTTTACCCTTTTTTGTACTTGTTAAACCATGAAAAAGACACTAGGAAAGCTCACTTTTTAACTCTTTTTCGTTCTTTCTAAACCATGAAAAAAACACCTTTCAAGTAAACTTTTACCTCTTTTTCAGACTCGTAAAAAGATACGAAAAAGAAACCCTTTCGAGTAAAATTTTACCTCGTTTGAGGACTTGTAAAAAGACACAAAAAATACACCATCATGATTATAATTTTAACTCATTTTTGGTCTTGTTAAAAGTCAACAAAAAAGACACTACTCAGCATACTTACATCCTTCTTTTTTTCTCGTTAAACCATGAAGGAGACAAAAAACAAAAAAAAGAATTAAAAAAAGAGTGGGTTTTTTTACGATTGATCTATTTATGAAATGATAGTGTCAATCGAGTAACCCTTGAACATGGAACCTATTTTGATTCATCATATTATAGTTGGATTTTAAATTTCCTAGGAGTCGTCCCAGTAATATGTGTCACATATACTCCTCTGGTTGGTTACTCTTCTAGTCATCATGGGGAGTGCTTAAATTGCTCCTGCATTATTGCACTATATTTGTCTAGCTATTGAGTCTTGCTGCTAAGTCACCATTGTTTCATGTTATATGTTCAAGGTAACTTTAATCTTGTGTTGGCCATCTGTTGTTTTTTTGACTTTCCAAGTTGGCCATACCTATGTTAGTTGTACTTAGTGATTCTATCGCTTCACATCATATCTAAATGTATTTTTTTTGTCGATTGATGGGGGATACATTAAGAACCTCATTTGGTGGACCTTTTCCTATTGAATTCAACACATTATCTAAGAGAGGGATCTAGAAACCATATAGCACCTTGGAGCTTACAATCCTCAGTGGCAGAGCTCCTCATGATCAACATTGATTTTACATCATTGACTCTTGATCGATTGATTCTATGAGTGTTTGAAAATAGATAATATATTCACACTCTCTAGATTGTACTAGGTATATTGGGTGCCATCTTCCCCATCGGTGGTTCCCCTCACGCCTACTAATGATATAGATCAATGACCAATAATCAGAAAATTTCTACCATGCTTGACATCATCTCATGTATTTGCATGTTGTAGAATTGTACCATCAAGATTTCAGAAAAAGACCTTGGGTTTGGGGCCACATCATTACTTTACAACATCCCCTCCCAAGTTTCAATGGATTATATCACTTGTATATGAGTACTTTGAAGAATTCAGAGGAACTCTTCTTAGTGTTCATTTTTTTCCTGATGTATATGTTTTGAAATAGATCCACATTGTATTTTCTCGTGGCTATGATCCTTCACACACATAGGGGGATTCGGGGATGACCAAAAAATGGTATGAGAGTGGGAAGGATGAGTAAGGATTGGATTGACTGAGGATGTCAAGAAAAGAGGATACTGAATCATACCGAGTGATTGGAGTATTACGTTGTGGGAATTTTTTTAGATATAGTAAGGAGGAGAATGTGGCTAGGAAAGAAGAGCGACACAAAGAATTTGAGGGAAGTGACCCCTACTCAATACTTCAAATAACATCATATGAAGAAAGGAAAAGGAAAGAAATAGATCCTCAATATTGTTTGGAAAAATAAGGAAGTCCATCTTAGATCAAAATTTGTGTCGAACCCATGACCATATGTGCGTCATTGAGAATTGAAGCAGGGACTAAAAATTGTTCAAGAGAAATTGTAGCGAGTGGAGTAAGTTAAAGAAATAGTCAGAATAGTGGAAGTAACACAAAAAACTAGAGTAAATCATCATCACCAAGGGTTAGTACAACACTGAGTACAATGGAAGGGATAGATCATACACTAAGAATTCCTGAGTTTCAAGGAGCAGGGTCGGAGGACTCTGAGAAACACTTGTTTGTATGTGACACGATATGGAATGCGAAGAATGTCCAATATGAGGAGTCAAATATCATGCAGTTGGCCACAAAATTCAGAGGTCATGCACTGCTATGGTATATGAGGTATGAGACAACTACATTGGCCATACAATCCAGAACTTTGGCAGAGATTGGACAAGCATTGTTGAAGGAGTTTCATAAGCTAAAATATGAATCGCAATATATTACAGAGCTGAAATAGATTAATAAAGTAAAGAATGAGAAAATGTGGGATTATGAATAGAGATTTAAATATGTTTTGCGTTGATCAATCTTTCAAATTCCTAGTGAGCAACATTGAGAATTATTTATTACAGGTTTATTGACACACATTCATTGTCCACTAGCACAGCATAGGGTCACATCGCAGTCAAAAGCATTGGAAATCACAATGAAATTGGAAGCATATTATGTAGGATATGGCACAGGTATGGCACAAGTATAGTCACAGTTGGCTACACTGATCATTCAATTATCAAATATAATGAAGGAAAAGGAAAAGTGTGAACATGTTTGGTGTATACCATGTAAGAAAAAAGGCCATCAAAAGGAAGATTGTAAATCATTCGCATAGTATATGGCCACAGGATCACTAAAACCTTTGGAAGGATGGGTAAGGTATTGAAAGATATGTAATACATGGGGACATCATCCGACTACTTTTCCCTTACTATAGAAATACTAGAGTACGCCCAGGTTGTTATTTCGTAATTTTTGCAAATCGATAGGACATGATCAGAAATACTATCACACATTCGACTTAATGAGAGAGCACACTTTAGATGTGTACATAGTTCAAGAATAAACTTTTACAAAAAAATGAGGAGTTCCATAGTACAACACTCCACAATGCTTTAACCAAGGTGGACATGGAGGATTCAGAAGAGGTCGAGGACGTGGAGGATTTGATCAAGGAGGAAGAGGGTTGATAATTTGTTATAATTGCAATAAAACGAGACATTTAGTGAGGTATTTCCCGAATCCTTGCACAACATGTAGATAATTGGATCATGTGACATAAGACTATCCTCAACTAATAGAAAAGTGGCAGATAAGAGGGAACCAAAACTAGCGTCAGAACCAACATAAAAAACAGAACAAAAACATGAAAATGATAGTCGCTAAGGAATGTGACGATCATCCCAGAGTAGTAGTTGTTATGTGCGACATAAATAGAATTGGACACTTTGAAGAATGTTGCAGATTCATTAACAAAATCTGTGAGCAATGAGAATTTCTCTTGGTGTAGAGGATCCATGGGCATTGTTTCCCTAGATTGTTGACTATGTAACCCTGTAAGCCCCTGTATGCAAAGAAAAAAACAAGTGGGAGAATGTTGGGTATGTGTTATATTCTTTTCATGAGTAGTAGTGTTTGAGCATTGTGCCAAGTGCATAGGGGGAAGAATTCTCCCCGTGCGGGTTTTCATGGGAAGCACCCTTGAGAAAACATTTTCTACCTCGGAAAACATGTCACATATTTAGGTGGTTTTTCGGCACATGGTTTCTTTGTCGATGGTTTTCTATTTCCAATTAAGGAATTAGGGTTGTTGACTAATCCAGGTCATTGGGTTAGGGTTTTGGATGTCATTGTATCCTATATGTATATTGTATTGTAAACAATGTATCACTATGAATGAATATAGAATATATTGGTTTTCCCATTTTGGGTTTCCAGGGGAAAAATATCTGTGTAATGTTTGTATTTTCCATTGTATCTTTTCTATTCTTGAGATGAAAAAATGTTTGCAGTAAATATTGTACAAGGTTAAAATCTCCATTATGTGTACTGGTGACTCCAAGAAAAATGAAGTTGCAGTCGCTACTCCAACCAAATATTATTCTCCTTCTAAAGAGAAAGTTTATGATCCACCTCCTGCGTTGGCTCAAACTCCTCCATCGGCTCTGCATCCCAATGGCCCTCTTCATATTGGACAACCTAGTTCTGATACACTTATTTTTCCATCACATAAGGGCATCGTTCGTAAGTTGTCATTTAACCCACATGCACGTGTCGCTCAAAACTACATTATTGTAGAAGATATTTCATAGGCACCTTCTGCAATGTCGGCTCTCTAAGTCCTTCAAAGTTTTCCTACTCAACAGAAGGCATTGTTAAAGGATATTGGTGGAATCGATCCTACTGATATGAATTTGATAGTCTTTGACTTGGAAGATCACATTCTAAGACTCCCTCATCAATTAGCTTTTCAAATACAAGTAATTGTGGAAAATAAGAATATTTTTTGATGAAGGAGCTTCGACTTGTGTCATGTTTGTCACTTATTGGAAAGACATTTTCTCTCCTTCCCTTACCGAGTCACACAACAGTTTAAAATATTTTAATGGTATAGGGTTTAAACCTTATGGTGTTCTTCCTACGTTATCTATTGTGTTACAAGGAAAAGCGGTTACTATTGAGGTTGAGGTATTTGATGCACCTCTCGATTAAAACCTTCCACATGGCCGTAGTTGGATCGATGCTATCTGAGCAGTATTTTATACCATTTTCCATGTGATACATTTAACTCACCAAGGTAAAGTTGTTATGGTATATCAATTCACCTTTTTTAGTTCTGATTGACACACTAGTAATGTTCCATTCATAGAAAAAACACCTCCTTGTTATGAGAATGTCTGTGTGGGTATTTTAAAGGATTCATCATTAATGGGTACTTTCCCCATTCCACCACCCAATTTTCCTCCTCCTTTTGTTGTTTCTATTAACATTATTTCGACCAGTGTTGGTGAAATATATGAGTCCTATGACCCTTGGATAGTACCTATCTTGGAAGAATGTCCTTGTTATGGCGACCAAATGCCTTTAAGTCCAGTGGAATTGGCCTATCAAGATATTCAATTGAAATATCCTTCTCCTCACTCTCTCTTTGATATGTCTCCTGATCCATTTCACATGATACTTCCAACTGATGAAACGATCATGGAAATTATGTCTATGGAAGAAACACCTTGGGATGATGGAAATCATCGTTCCATCCTCTTTCTTGAACTCAAGACTATCAATAGTTATGAACGAATTTCAAATCTGATGCAGGAGCATCACTCCATGACAGCTAGCCAACTAGCCAGCCACGTCAGCGCGCATTCATTCAAAGATGAGGGGAGGCGCAGCCTCATTTGAATTTGAAATGAATGTAATTTAATATGCTTAGGCTGGTGAGCCATAGAAGCCATGCCTTTGCGCATGCTATAGATAAGATAGGCATTTAATGTGTGTATGGCTGAGATCTAGATCCGATTCTGGACTAGACATCCCATTGAATGTAATTTATTAGAGTAGGTAGACCTAGAGGGAAGCGCTCGATGAGCCCCTCAGGTAAAAGAGATTTTGAGATCTCATTTTGGGGGGAATGATTGGATGAGAGAGCCAGAGAGAGCTCGAGGAACACCATTTGTAAAATACAGGCATTTTCCATTTTAATATAACCATAGAATTTTTTCCTGCATTATTATGTCTTATATGCATGTCTGTGTGTGTTCTTTGTATATGCTGTGAATGTATGTTATGTGGATGCATTCTACAGGGGTTTGTGTGATTTTAGGCTTGAGAGGTCTTTGAGGCTTCATACCAGGAGGGTGTGACAGAACACAGAGGGTTCTGAGAGCCAGTGCACTGAGGATGCACTTCTGAACTCTGAGGAGTCAGACAAAGACATGTTGAGGCACAGGACTGAAGTCATCAACTCAGGAGAAAGACCTCAAGGTTATTGAATACCTTGGAGGAAAGGTTGTGTAGCTGAAACACAGTTGTAGACAGAACTTTGTTGTAAGTTTTGTGGAGCTCTACTAGGTGGGCATCGAGCATATGCACGGTGGTGTTGAAGAAGAACTCTGTTGAGAGTTTGAAGATAGAAGTCAGAAGCTCTGAGGAGTTCTGAGAAGCTTTGCCAGGTGGGCATTGAGCGTGTGTGTGCAAGGATTGCACAGAGGAAGGAACTCTGTCGTGAGTTCAAAGGAAACAGAATCATTGAGGATTCTGGAAGGCTCTTCCAGTTGGGCATCGAGTAAGTGCATAGGTGCATAAGGACCCAGAACTGTTGAACATTCTGTGGAGAAGAGACTCCGCCAGGAGGATGTCAAGAAAGTGTGCAAGAAGGCACAAGAGAACAGAGAAATATTTGAGTTCTTCCATGTGAAGGAAGAGTCCAAGGAAGGATCTTCACTAGGTTGCTGAAGAGTGAAATCCCAAGTATTGGGTTTTCAAAGTCGCGAGGTGCGAGGACGTGAAGCGACGAAGGAGCGAGAGGATTGTAGCCATCCATATGAGTAGGATAGGTGGCAGAGATCGAGAGATCTTGCGAACTTGGGAGTTCGCATGGTGAAAGCCCAAGTATTGGGTCTTCAGAGTCGCGAGGCGCGAGGACACGAAGTGGCGAGAGGATCAGGACTGTCCATTTGAGAGGAAACGTGTCAGATATCGAGGGCTCTCGCGAACTTAGGAGTTCACAGGGAAAAATCCCAAACATTGGGCACTCCAAGTTGCAAGGGCGCGAGGCGCGAGAAGGAGAATAGCCATTGGATCTGGATCATAGGAGGATCGTTGGATCCACACGTGGGATCGTGTATCGGAGCCTCGGGAGAAAAGACTCGAGGATTTGGGCACGGGGATTGCGAGGTTGCGAGAAGCAATATCCCGACAGCTGGAGGTAGTGTGGGACATAGCGGAGCATGAGTGGAATACAAGTGGCATGGAAGCCTCGGGATCTCACCACGAGAAGTCCCAAAATTTTGGCATTAGGATTTGCGAGTCGCGAAGTGCCGAGGAGCCAAGGTTCGTGTGGGTGCGTGGCAGAGCATAAGGTGGGACCGTGGGGTCGATAGGTGGACACGTGCTACCTAGAAATAGAAGTCAACATTCCATTGAATTATCGCACCTCGGGGACTCGCAAAATAAGAGGGTGAAATTTTTAGGATTCAACCTGCGAGGTTGCGAGGTTGTGAGATCGCGAGGTTGCGAGTAGCAAAATCCCTCAGGGAAAAGTCAGTGAGTTGACTGAACATCGGGTCTCGGGGATCTGAGGACCCAGTGTTCAACCTTTGAACTCGCGAAGTCACGAGTTTCGATTCCCCAATAAATCAAGGAAGGGGGATCGCACGAGAGAACTATGGGAGCAAATTTCCCGATAGGGAAATAGAAGAACCTTGGAGTTCTTCGAGTTGAGAAGAAGAAGATCCTGTGAGAGCGGACGTGCCCGAGGGTGGCGCATTCACGTCAAAGTGGTATCAGAGCGAGAATCTGTTTGTATATTGTAGATAGAGGAGACAGAGAAGGAAGTCACTCTGATACTCATGTCAAAGTGGTATCAGAGCGGGAATCTGTTTGTATATTGTAGACAAAGGAGGAAGAGAAGGAAGGCACTCTGATACTCACGTCAAAGTGGTATCAGAGCGGGAATCTGTTTGTATATTGCAGACAGAGGAGGCAGAGAAGGAAGGCACTCTGATACTCACGTCAAAGTGGTATCAGAGAAGGAATCTATTTGTATATTGCAGACAAAGGAGGTAGAGAAGGAAGGCACGCTCATACTCACATCAGGTGGTATCAGAGCGGGAACTTCATCTGTATATTTCAGGTGAAGCTAGAGGGAAGTAGGAAGAAGACATAGTTGTTGAGGACTCTGTGAGGACTTGTTTGCAGGTAGGCAGCAGTCCATAGACAGTCAGGGAGGCTGTAGGAGGATGAAGCTGGGCACTCAGGATTTCAGGGGTGACAGTAGCAGATCTGTCAGGGAGGCAAATAGACCCAGGAAGATGGCTACTGAAGGCCATAGAAAGAAGAGAAAGGCAGAAAAGCTTGCCGAATTTGATAAAGAAATGACAAGAGAAATCTATGAATTAAAGGAAGACATAGAGGAGTTCGAACTGCGGATGCGGCAGGATAGGAGGATGAGGCGAATACGAAATTTTCCCATGAAGAAGGAAAAAGAAAACTGGCCAATCAAGGAGTTGATGGTCATAGGGAAAAGCAGGTTGCTAAAGAGATGGTTGAGGTATGCTGAAAACCTCAGGGCCATAGAAGAAAAGATGATTTGTCACTATTGTCCAGAGACTGGGAGAGGTCTCGATGATTGGGATGATGAAGAGGATGAATTGGGATCAGGTGAGGATCTCAAGGACTGCCAGGAAGGCATAGAAGAAGAAATTCTAGTTTTCTAGGAGGGAAACGAGTTGAGGTCGCTGAGGGATATCACGGACTGTCAGGAGGACAGCGAGGGAATTTTGCATTGCCAGCTGGGCAATGAAAGGAGATCACAGCGGGATCTCAAAGACTGCCAGGAGGGTAGAGATGAAAAATTGAGACCATTTGAAGGTCTCATGGAGAGTTCAATTCAGTAAGGAGTGTTGATGAAGATGGGATCGATTGATCTCATAGTCTACCAGGAGGGCAGTGAAAGCATCCCATATTTCCAGGTGGGAAGGGATGAGCAGATGAGACTATATGAGGGTCTCATAAACTCAGAAGTGAGTTGGAATCAACCAAGGGAGCTGACAGAGAAGATGAGCTCAAAGATGAATTTGGATCAGCAGGTGCAGCTGACAGAGGAGGAAGATCAGGATGGTCTTTTGATGGTTGGGGGAATTGGAGTATTCCTACCATGTGCCCAGGAGGAGGCAAAAATTTGTGTTGCGGATAATGCAACAACATAATAGTCTCAGTGGATGATGACTGTCAGAAAAGAGGATGAATGGGAGCAGACATTGGAGACTGCCCAAGAAGAAGAAGAGAGTGAGCATTTTGAGGAATGGCTCAATAATTTTGGCCAGGGAGCTAAAAGGAAAGAAGTTGTAGCACTAAAGATAGCAGTGAAGGAAGCCAAGGAGCAAGAAGGTAAAGTTATCACTCCATGGGAGATGGAGCTAGAGATGCTGGAGGATTGGTTGAACAATCCAGGGCCAGCAAAAGAACTGGCAGAATTTGAGCTGTCAGGGAAGATGACTGAACAACAGGTCAGTCAAGAAGAGACTGCAGATCTGAAGTCTACAGCACAGTGGCAACTTGAGGCCACAGATGAAAAATAAGATGAAGAAGATGGCATGGGAGATCATAGTGATCTACCAAATGGCCAAAAATTTTTGTAGATGAGGAGACTGCAACAACAGGATCAACCACTGGAGAAGCTGGATGAAGTAATAGAGGACATCAGAAGGCTGATTTTGAGATCAACAAAGATTGCCAGCGAGGAGAGGCTGAGCAGAGAAGAAACAACAGCAGAGCAGCAGGACGATGGAGCGGATGGACAACTCCATAGATTCGTTTGGGATCCAGGAGGATTTCCAACAGCTACAGGGGAAGCTCATGAGAAGGAGCTCATGGTTTTTGCAGCTGTGGAGTATGATGTAGGAGCATCACTCCATGACAGCTAGCCAACCAGCCAGCCACATCAACGTGCATGCATTCAAAGATGAAGGGAGGCGCAGCCTCATTTGAATTTGAAATGAATGTAATTTAATATGCTTAGGTTGGTGAGCCACAGAAGCCATGCCTTTGCACAGGCTGTAGATAAGATAGGCATTTAATGTGTGTATGGATGAGATCTAGATCTGATTCTGGACTAGACAGCCCATTGAATGTAATTTATTAGAGTAGGTAGACCTGGAGGGAA
>JZKD02S2285197.1:52926-77034 GCA_000966675.3 Picea glauca | reverse complement strand
TTCGAGGCATCCTTATCCAGGAACTATAAATCCTACATGGGGTAAATATTTTCAATCTAATGCTCCTTTCCAAGGTGGAATGCCAAATAAACCAACAAATGTTGTCTACTTGACTCAAAACCCTACACAACTGAATTTGACTTGACCCTCTAATTATTACAACCTGCTTATGGTCCTACTGGTATACCTACGGGATTGCCTCCCCAAAATTACCAATTTCCTCAGGTAAATGGACAATTTCCATTTCTAGCTACTTTGGATTTACCGTATTTATCTAGGATTTTGAATGATCCCATATTGCATTCTCCTTATTGGCCAGTTATACCTACCAAATTACCATCATACATTCCTTAGTTTGATGGTCGATCGGGAGAAGACCCAAACAATCACATCATGACATGTCATCTTTGGTGTTCATCCAACTCCTTGATGGATGACTCCATTCGATTACATCTTTTCCAACACACTCTTATGGGTTCGGCTGCCAAATGGTACATTGAATTGCCAAGAGGATTATTCAATGTTATCAACACCTTAGCAATGGATTTCTTGACACATTACCAATTACCGATACGGTATGATATAGGAACGTAAATTTTAAGTTCATTTAAACAATCCTCTTTTAATCACATCTCAAATCATATTCATGAGTGGAGGAGGAGACAAAGATTAATAAAATTTCCCCTCCCTAGTCAATTATTGGTTGATTGGTTTACCAAATCACTCATCGGTCCTATATCCTGTGATGTTCCCATGGGAGGTGTCATCACTGAAGAATAGGTGATTAGTCGTGCTCAATACTTCGATCTCGTTTATTCTCAAATGGGCACGTTATATGACTTGATCCCTGATGCTCCTCGACTGTCTACAAATACAACCCCAACACCTCCAATAGCTTCTCATGTTGTTGATGGCGTGATTGGCACTTTTCATGCTAAGATTCAGTCAAAACAAGTCAATCATTCCAATCCCAAACCTACTACTGCTAATGTAAAAAATTATACTCCTCCTACTCCCTCTCCCAGTAGAACCTCTGAGGTCAATACGGTCTAGTCTACGACTACCAGTAAATATCAAAATAAAAAGAAATGAAAGGGTAAGAATAAAGAGGATTAAAATAATAATCAACAACTAGATAAACCCAAAACTCAACCTACAACTGTCATTTTGTCAAAACCTTTTCCTTCTCAACATTAGGCCCAATTGGTTATTCATGACCAAACCTCTCCCTCTACCACCTCTTATGTACTTATGTGTACTGTTGACTCTAAGAAAAACAAAGTTCCAGTCACTACTCGAACCAAAGATTATTCTCCTTATAAAGAGAAAGTTGATGATCCACTTCCTCCATTGGCTCAACCTCCTCCATTAGGTTTTCCTCCCAATGGTCCTCTTCATCTTCAATGATCTAGTCCTGATACAGTTATTCATCCACCTCCTAAGGCAATCGTTCATAAGTTGGCAGTTAACCCACATGCATGTGCCACTCAAAACTACAGTATTGCAGAAGATCTTGCACATGCACCTTCTGCGATGTCGGCTCTCGAAGTCCTTCAAAGTTGTCCCACTCAACATAAGGCATTGTTAAAGGATATTGGTGGAATCAATCCTACTGATATGAATTTGATAATCTTTGACTTAGCAGATCACATTCCAAGACTCCCTCATCAATTATATTTTCAAATACAAGTAATTGTGGAAAATAAGAATATTTTTCGAGCAATTGTTGATGAAGAGCCTCGACTTGTGTCATGTCCGTCACTTATTGGAAATCCATTGGATATCCTACCCTTACCGAGTCACACAACACGTTAAAATATTTTAATGCTACAGAGTGTAAACCTTATGGTGTTCTTCCTACGTTATCTATTGTGTTAGAAGGAAAAGAGGTTATTGTTGAGGTTGAGGTGTTTGATGCACCTCTCGATTACAACCTTTTACTTGGACATAGTTGGATCGATGTTATGTGAGAAGTTATTTATACCTTTTTTCATGTGATACATTTCCCTCACCAAGGTAAAGTTGTCATGGTAGATCAGCTCACCTTTTTTAGTTCCGATTCGTGCACTAGTAATGTTCCATTCATAGAAAAAACACGTCTCGGTTATGAGAACGTTGGTGTGGGTATTTTAAAGGATTCATCATTAATGGATACTTTCCCCATTCCATCACCCGATGTTCCTCCTCCTTTTTTTACTTCTATTAACATGATTTCGACCAGTGTTGGAGAAATCCCTGAGTCGTATGACCCTTGGATAGTACCTATCTTGGAAGAATGTCTTCATTATG
Organism: Picea glauca; assembly: GCA_000966675.3. NCBI lineage: Eukaryota > Viridiplantae > Streptophyta > Pinopsida > Pinales > Pinaceae > Picea > Picea glauca. Next base: position 74,745 of record JZKD02S2285197.1, on the reverse strand, counting down.
GCAACTGAATTCCTTTAATTCTGGTGGAATTGGCCCACCAAGCTATCCAATCGACATCTCCTTCTCCTCATTCTTTCTTTGATATGTGTACTGATCCATTTCACATGATATTTCCAACTAATGAAATGATCATGGAAATTATGTCTGTGAAAGAAACACCTTGGGATTATGGACATCATCGTTCCATCCTCTTCCTCGAACTCGAGACTATCAAGAGTTATCAACAGATTTCGAATATGTCCATAGCTATTAATGTTCCCCTAGTTTCTGAACCAACACATGATGTTTTGTATGAAGGGAACTTGGGAAATATTCCACCCACCATCCCTATAGATATTTCAATTAAGCTTGGAATTGTGGACAATGTTCATATAGGTGCCTCATGTTCTCCCAATGAGATCCAAACTTATAAGGCCCTTTGCCAAGAATTTTGTGACGTTTTTGCATGGACATAAGAAGAGATGCCTGGAATTGATCCACATATCATTGTACATAAAATTAAGACATACCTTGACACTAAACCCGTTCAACAATGGCTTCGCACAGTTCATCCACGAAAAGTTGTTGTGATCAAACTCAAAGTTGAAAAAAATATTAAAGTTTGTTTTGTCTACCCTATAGCGTTAATTGATTGGGTGTCCAATATTGTTTTGGTCATCAAGAAATAAGGAATGATCTATGTTTGTGTTGATTATAGGGATATTAACAAGGCTTGTCTTAAATATAATTATCCAACCCCTTTCGTCGATCAAATTGTTGATGATTGCGCCGGAAGTGAAATATTCTCTCTGATGGATGGATTTTATGGTTATAATCAAATCAATATTTTACCCATAGATCAACATAAGACCTCTTTTATTTTCCCTTGGGGTACCTTTGCATACTGTAAACTCCCTTTCGATCTCAAGAATGTTGGTGCAACTTTTCAACACACTATGTCTTATGCCTTTCATGATATTAATCATATTGTACAACCTTACCTTGATTATTTACTGACGCATTCCATGCATCATCAAGATCATTCAGCCCACTTGCAAGACATTTTCCTCCGATGTCGATATTACCGCATACAATTGAATCCACATAAATGTGTTTTTTGTGAAGATTTTGGGAGACTTCTAGAATTTATTGTTTCCATGCATGGGATCAGGGTGGATCCTTTGAATATTGAAGCTATTATCTATTTCCCTCCTCCTTCTACCTTACACCAATTCCAAAGTTTGCAAGGGAAGGCAAAATTTCTACGACGATTCATTCCCAATTATTTTGAACTAATGAAAGGTTTCACTTGAATTCTTAAGAAGGATCATGATTATGTATGGGACGAAACTGCCAAAAAAACCTTTGAAGATTTGAAACTTTCATTTACCCGCACACCACTCTATTTCCCCCTGATTATAGTCGATATTTTTTCTTATATTTGGCTGATTTGGATCATACCATATCCATGGTTCTAGTCCAAGAGGATGATTCACACAATGAAAATGTAATTTACTATTTAATTCAGAGTCTTACAACCACCGAAATGAAATACATGCATTTGGATAAATTGGCCTTGGAAGTTGTTCAAGTTATCCAACGTTTTTGTCACTATATCTTATTGTGCAAAACCACAATTATTTATGATTTCAACCCTATGTAGCATATTCTTTGATTTGGAGTTTGAGAGAGCCAAGTCAAATAAATATTTGGTCTTTGTTGATTTGATATGTGACCTTCCCTCCATTGATACAGAAAATGTGGCAGAAGATTCTTTTCCTGATGAATCTCTCTTTCTGATCAGTTCAGACGATATCTGGTATGGATACATTCTCATTTATATCCAAAACCAAACTTTCCAGACCAATATATCTCATGCAGATCATCATCGTATTAGGTATCAAGCCCGTCAATATATTATTCTTAATGATACCCTTTACCGTTGTGGTATTGACTCCATGTTTCAACGATGTCTGACATATGATGAAGTTGAGAAATCACTAAACGAATGTCATTATGGAGCATGTGGAGGTCATATGTATGGGTATGCCACTTCCCAAAATATCCTATGAGCTGGTTACTTCTGGCCTTCTCTTTTCAAAGATTGCATTCTTGTTGTTTAGAAATGCCATGCTTGTCAAACCTATAATAATAACATTCTATCTCATCCTTATCCTCTTTATCTTATAGTTTCTGTGGGTCCATTCGCTAAATGGGCATTGACTTCATGACATGTAGCCCTCAATCAGTTGGGGGGCATGGATACATCATTATAGTTGTGGATTATTTCACTAAATGGGTTGAGGCGATGCCTACATTTGATAACAATGGGAAAACAACATCATTGTTCATATTCAATCATAACATCACTAGGTTTGGTGTCCCTCAAGCCATCGTCACCAACCATGGCACCCATTTTCACAATTTTATGATGTTTGAGCTTACCGATAAGTTGGGTTTACAACATGAAAACTCAACCCCTTATTATCCACAAGCCAATGGCCAATTTGAAGCAATCAACAAAGTTTTAACCACTATGCTTCGATGGATGGTAGGGATTCATAAGTATAGCTGGAACACAATGCTTTTTTTGGCATTATGGGCCTATTAAATGTTAATTAAATCTTCTACGGTGTTCACACCTTTACAATTAGTCTATGGTATCGAAGTCATTTTGTCGATTGAATGTGAAATTTTGTCCTTGTAGCTAGTCATTGAACTTATCCCCAACACCACAGCCAAAGAAGGATGTCTCTTGTATTTAATGCAATTATACAAGACTCGTCATGATGTTGTGTTAGTAATAGAAACAAAGAATAAATGCGCCAAGGCTCAATATGACAAACATGTTAAACCTCTTGTTTTTTCTAAAGGCGATTTGGTTCTTCTAGATGAACAAGATCCTAATTTATTGGGGGTAGGTAAATTTGAGCCCACGTGGCATGGCCCTTATATCGTCAAATGAGTGTTATAGAAAGGGGCTTACGATCTGGTTGATTATGATGGAATTCCTTTGGGCGAACCCATAAATGGGCTTTACCTAAATAAGTATTATGTCTAATTTTTTTTTGCATGAGTGCTTTTTACTTTAATGTATCATACTCTAGTCTAATTTTTGTCATTTCTTTTTCTTTCCTCAAGATGCTCACCTTTCCTTGTGCTTGGTTTCCAGATGTCGGCATTCTCACTACCCAATATTGGCTTTGTTGATGGTGCTAGTCGCAGTAATCAAAATCTAGCATCTATTGCGTGGGAAATCTATGCACCTTCAGATGAGTTGATCAGTCTACACGGTATTTGCCTTGCTCGTGCAACTAATAACATTGCGGAATACATTACGGTTATTGAGTTATTAACTAATTCTATTTCATTTGGAATCTATCATCTAATTATACATCTTAATTCTCAACTCATGCTGCTACAATTAAGCAATGTTTATTACATCTGAAGTCCTACACTATTACAGGTATACTTGAGAATTTGCCTCTTGGAAAGAAATTTTGATTACATTGAATATAAACACATTCCTATATATCTAAACACATTAACAAATGCATTATCCAATTATGTTTTAGATATACATTTGTTCCATTTATAAATCCAAACACACATATAAGGACAAGTAAGCCAATAGAAGTTTTGTATTATAACATCAAAAGTTACAAAAAACTGTGTCCTGCGACCAAAATGTTGAAGAACATGGCTTCATATACATATGCAACATGGATGTTTCTCGTGATAACAAACCATTGTCTGTGCTACACGACAAAGTAGTCGACCAATGGATGTTGAAACGCTAATAGTATGGCATTGGTAACATCAAGGTAACTCATCAACATCAATGTCCGAGATATCCATATTCAACCCCTCGAGGTTGTGTTTTATCTCCTCGAGATCCTCAGCTTCTACTCCTTGACCTACCATTGCTCTTATCTCTCCATGCCTCTGGATTGGAGATGATCCCAGAGGCCTAAAAGGTGCCACATCTTCATTTTTGAGAGATCTTGATTAGTCTCGGATATATAACATAAAAAATTCATAATTAAAATACCAAAAACAACGTATAATGAAAAAGTCATTTTTACTTATCTCTCCCCATTGTGAACCCTTAGGTAGTGCCAAGTTAGTTTCACCATGAAAATCCATCCCGACATATGCATAATCCTCGATCATGACGAGTTGATCTCTTAGCCACTGGAAGAAGACAGGACCATATGTAACGGTTGGCACACAACCATGGTGTGACATCAAGTCTACCCATCTCTTCATCCAAGGACACTGTGGAGTGGGTACACCCAAATCCACATGTTGTAGGGGTAAAAATAGGACCCTATCGATGAAAAAGGATACCAAAATTGATCCATATCTGAATTGTTTCAATCGACCGGTCCAACACTTTTTTAATTGTTTTTTTATATTTTTTAGGAGGCCCTCACACCAGTTGAATACTCGGGGCTCCATGCACTTGATAACATACTGGAAATGGCTCTTCAAAGCCATGTGTGGAGCTGCACTCCCTTCCACATGAGTAATATTATAGAGAATGGTCCTCAATGATAAATCCTCAACATCCTTTATGGAAAATTTTCCACTATGTTTCTCTGTACCAGTTGTGCAATGATGTGCTACATAATAATCCATTGGTTCACCTCCTCCTCTGCTTCTTGATAGTGACATATGAGACCCACGATGAGATAATCCAGTCAAAAAATAGATTTCATCAATCTCTAGAGTGAGTGTATGAACCTCAACATGAAAGGCTTGTTCGTTTACATCCCACATACGGACTAAGTGCTCCAATAGAACCAATCAGGCTCTCATGCCCGACACTTTGAAAAACTTATGCATGACGAACTATGGAAAATCTGCCAAACAAAAATTAAAGATGAATTAGTTCATCAAAAATCCAAAATTAGGGGTTTCCCTAGTTCTTTCTCTCTTTTTATTTTTTGAGTTGCGGTTGGAGAACCTTCAACGATCTGGAGGCTCTATATCCCTTGGAAATTCGCCCATAAACTCAACATTTAACCATTAAAACTGAAGAAAAAAAATTGCATAGAAAGAGAGAGGAGAGGAAGAGAACCTACCTAATGGATATGGCTCTAAATATCATCCACGAGCACTCCAGAATCATCACTTGAAGGTCGGAGGAAAATGAGGGTTTTTGGCACTAGTTTGGTGAAAATAAAAATGAAATGGTAAAATGAACTTGTTTTGACCTATTTAACGTATTTATACCATTTTAACTTAAAATTAAGTTATTTTTTAAATATTTTGCACCTATGTTAAAAACCTAATGAGCTTTTCAAAGTGTCAATATTGCAGGATAGAGGAATGGCGAGTAGACTTTTGATATGGATCACCCCCTTTTTGGTTATTTTTGCATATTTTTGCAAACTCATATGATGTATATATGCTTTTAGGTTTTTTTCAGTAAAAAACACCGAGCATGGTCTTTATTCTTTCTCACGCTCATAAAACTATGAGAATGTAATCAAGTAAACTTTTATCACTTTTTTGGACTCGTAATGGCAATAAAAAAAAGGAACCCCCTATGGAGTCCCCTTTAATCTCTTTTCAAACTCCCTAAACATGAAAAGATGGCTGAGTGACCTTGTTATTTTCATGATCGTAAAAGTATTTGAAGAAAATGTATGATGAGCATTAGATTATCTCTTTTTCAGTCTCATCGGACTAATTTACGAAAAAGGACATTTTGGAGTTTTTTTTAAGTGTTTTTCAGACTCTCTAAACATGAAAAACCCTCGAGTTCTCTTTCTTTGGACTCATAAAACAAGCATCGAAAGGCCCATATGGGACCAAACCACTCCTTCCTAGGGTTCGTTAAACATACTCTAAGGGACTCATCTAAAGGATGATCTTACATTTCAAGAATATGTTATCCTCCTCAAGCTTGCGTAAAAATAAAGAGATACTCGCCAAAAATGGTGGGGGAAAATTGGGAAAAAAATGTATACTTGTATCTATGTTAGTGGCAGTAAGTCACTCTTGAACATGACACCCCTCTTAATTATTGAATCGAGGTTGGGAAATCCACTTGTATCTCATTTTGATCATCAAAAAGTCTGTATGTGGGGTCTTCATTGAGTCATTGTTGCCAAGAAAATTATCGTGTCATTCATATGTTCAAGAGAAGTTCAACCTAAACAATCCTTCTATCGATTCGACCATCTGTAGTCCTCAAACTCTTACCATGCCGACCTTCCCTGAGTCAGTTCTAAATCACTTTATACTCTTATCCACTTCAAATATTTTACATATTTTGTGTCATTGATGGGGGATACATTAAGGCCCTCCTATGATGAGTATTTTTCTATCAAATTCATCTCATTATCCGGGAATTAGACTTTGAAATAATTTAGTGTCTTGGAACCTGCATGACTCAATGGCAGGTTTCCTTGTTTTTAAAAGTGGGTTCACATCATTGGCCACTAATTGGAAAATTCCATAGAGTGTTTGACTTTAGCTCATTAATTCACATTCATTGGATTGTACTAAAGTACCTTGGGGTTCATTGACATCAATGGTGATTTCCCTCGCACTTGTTAATGATATTCATTAATGACCGGTAATAAAGTGGTTTCTACCATGTTCAACTTCGACACTTATAATCACATGGATAGATTTGTACTTTAGTATGATGGAAATAAATACCCTGGATACTATCACATTGATTGAGGTTGTGATGGAGTAATCATAAGTTTTGTACTGACACATAGATCCATCGTGTATTTATCATGGCTATGTCCAAATTTGAGTTGTTATAGCATAGATCCACAGTGCATTTCTCTTGGCTATGTTGAATCATGATGACATGGATCCAAAATGTATGATTGGTGGCCATGACTCACTTGAAACTTATTCTCAGAGTCACTTGTAATCTTATTATTGGAATTCCTACCTCAGTAAATGGTATATTATTATGCAGATGCTTGATTGTTTGCAGGTTTCTGAGCAATGTGCTCCTTGTTCTCGACACACACACTCTACAAAGTATTTCAGTTGTCACATGTTCCAACTTCATAATTTGGGGGGAATTATGTTACACGTTATTTTGACCATCCCCGTGATCACCAATGATATGTGTATTGCTTACTCCTATGCTCCCTAAAGCTACTGAAGAAATAAGAATTTCTCCCTGGGAATTAGAATCATCTCTCCTTTCTTAAAAACCCTACCAAAGAAAATCATCACACTTTGACAAATGATAAGGGTGAGATGATCCCTGATCATCGCATGCTGCACCACAGTGGATTTCGGCATCGTCATAGGCTTCTTGTGTTTAGGGTATGACGATGCTCAAGCAAAGGAAAAAGATGAAATTCTAGAAGGTTCTAGAATGGAATCTTTGGAAAGATGAGGTGCCTCTGATCGGTTTGGATCTCACTTGCTTCTTTGATTTAGTGGGATTATCCTAATCTCTTCATCAATCCCTCTTCACTCTATATAAAGAGGGATCTCTCATGGGAAAATTTAGGATGGCTTATGCATGAAGAATTATACAGAATATTTTACTTGTGATAGCTTTGCTTTAGCTTTCCAAGTCAGGTTGTGAATACTCTTCATCAAAAGCTTTGGAGAAAAGGTGTGTGTGTTGAGGAAAAGGGCCATTGGAAGGGACCTTGCAACCACAAGGAATAGGTTGTATTCTCCACTTTCATCAATATAATGTAGTGATACATTTCTTCCCTATAAAAGTGTCTCCATTTTTATTGTAAAATTCCTTTATCTTATGCATAGGTTTCATTGGAATATATATATCGTTGTTCTCTCTCTTTGTTGGTTTGTGATTCTTAATAGGTTCAACATCCCACAAGTCCAAACATGGAACAAGGACGACACTAATGAGGATAAAATGACATTTAAATGGTATGCCATTTGTCTGTCATTGATCTAGTTTACATTACAATGAAATCTGAGGAGAAGCTTGTATTCTGCTATGTTTTGTTCTAATTTCTTGTTGAATTTAGGGAGATTATTTTGTGTCAACACTTACCGATTTGTCTGATAATAGTGATACACTAAAGTTTGAGGTACTAACTGAGGTAAGTTATTTTGTTAATGAATTTGAGTTACAGATACCTGAACAACAAAGGTTGTTAGCATTAGATGTTGCACTGAGAGAAACTCCAATGAGATGGTGGAAAACCCATAAGGAAGGGATAGAGGATTGACAACATTTTAAAATACTGATGCAGATCATGTTTGGAACATAAGACACTATGAAAATGTATACCTGGATGGGTGATCTAAAGGATCATGTTGCGTGATGTATTATAACTTGGAGGAAAGTGTCGAAACATGATTGGACACACAAGTTCATACATACACTAGAGACAATTCCCAAGAATTGGTATTTAGAGCTAGAAATGTGTAGAGGGACAATGAATTGGGAAGGGCTCACCCAAAACTTTAAGGTAACATTTAATTTTGAAGATGAGTTACCTTTATTAGATGCATATTTACAAGTCACTAGAGGTAAAAAATTTATGGAAGAAGGTCAAGTAGAAATAGTAAATACATGTAGTGCACACAGAGAATCTGTGACAACCCATGAACTATTAGAATGTTATAATGTTACCGAGGAATCCCAAGAAGAAGAAGACTCAAGAAATGTATAGGTACCAAAGACTGAAGGGAATCACGATGTAGTAGGTCTAGCAGTTGAATCTGATGCATATAAGAAGCCATTAAGAATGCGTAAAGTGAACATTGGCAAAAACGATAAACTGAAGTTTGCAAACGATGAGATTGTGGAAAATATTGTAGACCTATTTTGTGAGTATCAAGATCTATTTTCGAAAAACTTTTCAGAGATGAAGGGAATAGCCAGAGAATTGGGAGAGATGAAGATTCCTTTAAAATCAGATGCTAAGCCAGTAAGATAGAGACCTTATAGATTGACTCTGAAGTACAAGGAAAAAGTGAAACCATATCTTGATGGAATGATAGAAGCTGGTATAATTGAACTCATCGCAGAGTCCAAATGGACAAGTCCAATGGTAGTTCAAGATAATAAAACATGGGGTATTAGAATTTTTATATACATAAGGAAGTTGAATGATGCATGTTTACATGACCCATTTCTAACCCCCTTTATAGATGAAGTATTAGAAAACATAGGAGGGAAGCAGTCCTACTCATTCACTGATAGATTTTAAGGATACCATTAGATAAATATTATGCCAAAAGATAGACATAAGATGACATTTGCGATAGAATGGAGAAGATACTAGTACATAGTGATGTTGTTTGGGATAAATAATGCACCTGTTCTGTTTTCTAGAGTAATTTTCTTAGCCTTTAAGGAGTTTATTCATAAGTTTCTTGAAGTGTAATTAGATGATTGGACTTCCTTTAGCCTATTGAAATATCACATACAAACTCTAAGTTTGATGCTTGATAGATGTAGACAATATCATATTTCATTAAACTTGAAGAAATGTATTTTTTGTAAATCGTTTGGTATATTGTTAGGTCATGTGGTATGCAAGCAGGGTTTTTTAGTTGATCCTACCAAGATAGTAGTAATTGTTAATTTTTGACCATCTAAATCAGTGTGACAATTGAGAACAATTTTGGGTCATATTGGATATTATAGGAAATTTATTAAATGTTAAACACATATTACAACTCCAATGGAGAAGTTATTAAAGAAAGAAGCTAAATTTTAGTGGAACAAAGACTAGCAGAAGGGTCTGGACATATTGAAACAAAATTTAGTAACTATGCCCACTCTAGTGTTCCCATATTGGAAAAAATAATTTCGCGTTCATGTGGACGCATCCTCGATAGCTCTCGATGTAGTGTTATCCTAGCTAGGAGAGGGAGAGATAATCTTATTTATTTCACTAGAAAGAAGTTGTCAATTGCTGAGAAGAATTACACGACAACGGAATGGGAAGGCTTGGAAATGGTGTATGCCTTGCAAAAGTTTAGACACTATTTGTTGGGGTCTCATTTCAAGATGTTTAGAGACCACTCTGCACTCAGACATCCAGTGAACAAGCTAGTGTTGGGGGGGGGAGAATTTGTAGATGGTTATTGTTGTTCCAAGAGTATGATTTTGAAGTTATTGTGAAGCCATGGAAAATGAATGTAGGACCATACCATTTTTCATAGATACTAATAGGAGAAGAGGAAGGGAACCTAGAAGATAGTTTACCAAATGTGCATTTATTCTCAATTAAAATGATAGACAACCATTTTTCAGAAATTGTCCAATATTTGAGCACAAGAATGGCCCCATACAATATGACAGTAGAACAAAAGAAGAAGCTAGTGGTTAAAGTAGCAGATTATCAGTTGATCACAAAAAAATTATACAAGTTGGATATAGATGGGATACTATGATGATGTGTGCTAGAGCATGAGAGACCAATGATCCTCACAGAGGTACATGATGGAATTGCAGGAGGTCATTATGCAGGAAAGGATACTACGTAGAAGATATTACATGCAGGGATATCGTGGCCCATCCTCCATAATGATGCAAAGGAATATTTTTCAGAGCTATGACATTTTCTAGAGAGTAGGAACACCGTCATGAAGAAATGATATTCCTTTGAATACACAAGTTACCTTGCAGGTGTTTGAAAAATGGGTAGTGTATTTTGTCGAACCGATTAATCCACCAGTGAGGAGAACAAGAGACAGGTACATAATTATCATGACAGACTACTTGACAAGATGAGAAGAGGCATAAATAGATATTGATTACATCATGGATACAACTACATGATTATTATTCATGAACATAGTTACAATTTTTGGGTGTCCTAAAGTATTGATAAGAAACTAGGGGACTCACATTTTGAACAAGACAATTGTAGCATTAACATAAGATTTCCATATTGAGCATTGGAAGAGGACTCCATATCACCTACAAGCTAATGGAATTGTGGAGGCATTAAATAAGATATTGGAGAATGTATTGACCAAGGTGTGAAACATAGGATATGATGAATGGGACTTAAGGATCCCTATAGTGCTTTGGGATTTCCAAAATACATGCAAGAGGTTGACATGACATACACCCTTTATACTAGCATATGGTCAGGAATCAGTCATGCCCATGGAGCTTCTTGTACCAAGTATATAAATTTTTGCCATGATAGACCTTATGGATTCCAACACAATAGAAGAAAGACTATCCCAGTTACTAGTTTTAGAGGAAGATCGATTTATTAGAAGGTTCCATCAGCGAGTACATAAGGCACGTGAAAAGGGATGGAATGATAGACACACCAAGTAGAAGAAGTTCCAAATAGGATATCTATTACTGGTCTATGACTGTAAGTTATTACAACACCCAAGAAAGTTCAAGACGCACTAGCTAGGTCCATAAGTGATCATACATGTGATTGACACAAGTGATATTCAATTAAAATAGTTGGATGGACAAGTCATGGAAGGACTAGTGAATGGGATTCGATTGAAACTATATAGTGACATATTTCCTTTCGCACACTAGAGGAGATGTGTAGACTACCTTGTATCATAGTGTACAATAGCAAGAAAAGGAAGAAAAAGAAAGAAAAATCAATTCAAACATGAAAAATTACGAAAATGGTTCATAAAAGGAGTCGAAGGTTGAGAAGTCCAAGAAGTTAAGGTTAACAAGTAAAGTTGAAAATAAGGAAAATGTCATGGATGAGAAAGAAGAAAGAATAAGAATGCACAGATGAAGGAAGAAAGATCACATAGAGAGAAGAAATCATGCATAGAAAAGAGATCATGCAAAGAGAATAAATTGCACAAATGATAGCTAGTAGAAATTAAGACAATCCATGATGAGACGTGCAGTAAAGAGCTACCATGATGACGAAGTAGTGGCATCGCGTAATAATAAATGAAGAAGGGAAAAATGATATTGACAGATTTCATAATCGAACGGAGAATTATCCAAAGATATGGAGTAATGGAGCATTAAAGAAGGTAATGAATGCCAACCACTAGTGGATTAGATGGAAATTTTAGGCGCAAAGGGAAGCTATAGATGAAAATAAAATATAAAAGAATGCAAAGGGCCAATGGGGAAATATTATTTTCAGTTAGAGTTTGCATACAAAGCCAAGTTTCAGAGCCAAAGATATAGAGGTGAATTTATAGAGCCAAATTTCATAACAGAGTTATAGAGCACAAATCATCAAAGAATATGGCACCACCAAAATAAGAAGGAACACCAACATCAGTACCAAAGAGACTACACAGTCAATTTTCAACGCTGTCGGTAGTAGAAGATACACACGAGGCATCTTCCTCAAAAGAAATATTCCCCAGGGATTATATCCCACCAAGAAATCCATCCACGAATCACATCAAATTACTGAAGGATGAAAAGTACCTTCTAGTGGAGCCACCAATTCCAGAGGGAGTCATTGTATAAGGGGATATGTTAAGTCTGATACCAACTCTAAAGTATGAAAACCATGACATCATAGATGAAAATAATTTTCCATAGCTAGTACCCAATAAGTTTTTGAGAAATTCCATTATTTTGTAGTCTCATGTGATAGTCATTGAGTCACATGAATGGGATAGGGGGTTTCAGAAAGTAGGACTTCTAAACATGTTCGATATACTACATTTTGGACAAAGCCAGGAGATCAATGTGTGTGAAAAAATGCTACTAAGTTCTGTGCACGAGGGATACATGTGGCTAGACAGGATAATTTCCATTGATATTGATTTAATAGTGTGTGTTATAGGTCTTTTGTTGTAGGGGGAGAACCACGCATCATTGTTTTTTTAAAAGAAGAATGAAAAGACTCTCTCTAAGAGAATGAAAGAGAAATTCCATACATTTTGTGGACACCATGGATTGCATGTCACAAGAATCTACGACCTGATGGTATGGTTTGCGATGCAAGACTTAGTATATAAGATATTAAGGAAGTGCAAATAATATCAAGTGCCATCACCGATCATAGCAGCACTAGGACGATGTGTCGAGGGTGTCCATATGAATTGGGAAACGTTTTTGTTAAACCAATTTTAGATCAATTGTGAGGAAGTGCGGGACAAGGGGAACAAGTTACAATACTACTGGTTACTAATTATAATCGCACTATCATCTTGGAGAGAGTGAGGTGAAAATTAGTTTTTAGGATTCAGGGAGAAGCCTTGTTTATCCACACACTATCAGAACCTTTGGTATACTACACATAAGGCATGCCAAATGGATTGTAATGTCGAATTATATATTTACAAGAAAACTATCATCGATATCATAGATAGGACCCCACACATACTACCATAGGTGGTCGAGGCATATAAGGCAGTGGCATGCTTCAAGGAATGGATCCACCACATGTACGTATAAGAAAATAAGGACCCAGATCAACAGTGGCTACCAACCCAATACAAATTGATAGAAGAGGAGATGAGTCACATTATGGTCAATTAGGAAGATGAGTGGAAGATTCCACTAGAAAATATAGGTCCATTAGAGAAGTAAAAACCAAAAATACATGAGGTGGATGAGGATGAAGCAAAAGGAGTTCACCGGGAAAAAGGAAAGGACCCAAAGGAAACTATTCAATAGACAACATCACGCAATGATAGGAAGAGAAAAGAGCTAGAGACATGACAACCCAGACAAAAATGAATGAAGCACAAATCCATTAAGTAAGTGGCTATCTAGGATTTGACAAAGGAATATTTAGAGAATATAGATGACCAAGTCATATAATTCATTGATGACGTGTTTCATCACATAACACAACAAGAAGAAGAAATGAAAAAATGCATGCAGGAATAGATGGAAGAATTACAACAACTATTAGAAGAAACAAACATCACTTTAGGGAGATAGATGGAGGGAGAACCAACAACAAGAATTACCAATACTGGAGAGGTTGGGACAAAAATATCCCAGCCCTTAACAATCATAGGAGAATTAATATTCATTAAACTAGCGATAGGGGCAATCAAGTTCCCCATGACATAAATGCAAGAATGGGCTAGGGCATTAGGTCACATTGACTTACTAATATCACAATTGGAAATAGATGTATTGTAGGAATTATAGATGAGTGAAACACAAGAGATGAATGTGCGCAAAGAGAATACATGCATCAAATTAGTGAAGGTTACGACATAAAATATTGCACTAGAAGTGGAGTACAACAAAGTTAAACATGAGCGCGATAAGGCTACACAGAAGGTAGAAAGAATGTAGCAGGAATTCGAGAAAGTATATCAAGAACTACGAGAGGAACATATAGAGAAGGAGGCCATATTGGAAGATCAAGTAACAAATATAAGTGAATCCATTCAGGGATTCCATGCACAAATAGTTGATATAGAAGCATGTGTGACACCCAACACTCCACTTGAAGAAAGGGAGACAAGGAAGCAAACCATGACAACATTGATGGATAGTACAAAGGATCTATCATTTGAGCGATAAACTGTATATAGAGAATATAGTTATTTGGGCACAAATCAATGAGGATAAAGACAACAGGATATTATTTATAAGATCCAAGCTGCACAGGAAAAGGTGCAAAAGTTCAAATATTTCATAGGCACATTATTGCCAGTTAAGGTGGTAACTGCGATGAATGAGAACAAAATGATGTATTCATAAATGAATCAACTAGGGGTAAAGAAAAATGCTCACGCACATCAGGTATAAGTACTACATGAGGAAGCATATGAAGTGAAAATGACCTTAAAAACAACTCAAGCAATCATCAAATAGGCCATTGATGAAGGTGTTGAGAAGATGCAGGCTCACGTCACTACATAAACAATTGACCACATTTTGTAGAAAGAACTAGAGGTCAAGGAAAAGATCATGAAAACAAGAGTTACCTTTGAAAAATTTATGGCACATTGGAAGAATTCTTGAGTGGCTCAGGATGAGCCACAAGTGAGTGTTGGGGGCCTGTTGGATAGGCATTTTTGCTAAGTTTTTACATTTGCACCAAAAGAAGTCAAAGAACAAAAGGTAGTTAGAAGATTGATCTAGATTATTTTGAGAAAAAAATGAAGGCATAGATAAAAAAATAAAATATGAAGAGATATTGTGAGATACACATAAATATTGCAATAAACACAGAGATACATTAATGCACAATTTTTATTAATGAGAAAATGCACAAAAATTGTAAAATTACAGAGTGAATGACTTGTTAGATAAGTGACAGCTTATCTCTGAGAAGATATGTGATGGATACGCTCATTCACAAGAATATGACGATGATTACAATGAGGTTCTAGAGGCATTTTTATCATTAAGAAAACCCAAAACCCTAACCTCGGAAGATGAAACGCCAAAAGGTTTGCGGGCCTCGATGGGGGTAGTTGGTAAGTCAACTTCCCAAGGGTGTAACTTTTTCATACGATCTTCATTTTGGTCTCACAATAGATCGTTTGAAAGGCATATCCGAGGAATAAACATTTTTACATCACACTCTAGATAAATCCTACATTGTGATTGTGGTAGGCCCGAAAAATGTTGTTTAGAGCCTCAAAATGACCCAAGAATTTTAGGAACCAAAACGATGTAGAAAAATTGCCAAGGTGGAAAACCTTGTTTTTAGTGAGTTGAATAGGTGGGTGGCCACCGATTTACACCTCGATAAATCCTCCCACCTTAGGAATCAATGGTATCCATTGCATCAGGTCCCTTGGGAAGCTTGTACTGAATCTAAACCTTTGTGATTTTCTTTCCTCACTGAATAAGCTTCCCTGCTTAGCTTGTTGAAGGTTGTTATGAACCAATATGGTTGCATGATATTCCAGAGTGTGGGAGGAATCTGTTAATGAATATGCAACATGAAGGGATTTATCATAATTTCATTTAACTGGGTAGTGTGGAGGAACCCCTGTAGGTGTTGTAGGAATATCTTGGTACTCTTCTACAATCTTGTTGATCTACTTCTACTGGACAGAAAGGTCTTGGGACACGACTGTATTGGTTGAAATTTCCTTCTCTTATAACCAAGTTGTGAAGAGGATAAACTTTACGGTATGATATATTACTTTGTGGAATTTTTTTGTTGGGACAATAATAGGAACTACCTATGGTATCATGTAGGAGTGACCCCCTAGAGTAACAATGATGCTATGGGGTCGAGACACATAAAAAACATGAAGTATCCACATATATAGTTGGCCTAACATAACATCACATACTTCTAGTAGGTAAACATCACACAATACCTCATCCTTGAAGGGATTGATGTCGTATGATAGGAGACACTACTAGCTGACATGAAGATCTAGTCCCTAGAAAAGCCATCTAATATTGTATGGTTGTGGGTGTGGTGTTTTCATCAAATCCAACTCCTTGAAAATCTTTGCGAAGATGATTTTATTTTGGCTTCCGCTATAAAAAATAAAATGCAACGGGGTCCCCTTCACCCACATCTGTGAATGGAAAAGGTGCTCCCCTTCTGAGGATCCTCTGGTTGTTCTGGTTGGATTGTTGTGGTCACGAAAATACTAGTGGATTATGCATCAATTATCTGTCTTATTTTATTATTGTTTGAATTATAGTTTGAGTCGAGGCTTGACTTTGTTTCTTTGAGCTCGGCCACCAATGATTGTTTCGAGAAACATTCATCGGTGTTGTGCCAAGGGATTTTGTGGAAGTCACACCACTTCCCAGTGTCCTTCATCATCCCATTTCTCTTCTTTTCTTGTGGCTTGGACTGGTTGATATGGATTTTATGAGAAGAACTAAATGAATACAGATTATTAATATATTCTTAACACAGAATAACAGAGATACAATAAAACTAGTTTTCTATTCAATAAGGAAATAAGATGAAACTGTAAAATGCAACAGAAAACAAGCCTGTTGGAATGGTGGTGACTTATCTCTGAGAAGAGATGTGACGACTGTGCTCATTCACAAGAATATGATTACAATGAGGCTATGAAGGACTTTTTACAATAAACAAGAATGTCAAAAACCCTAGACATCCAAAAGCCTAACACTAGGATATGAAGTGCCAAAAGTCATGTGGGCTCTGTTTGGGTAAGTTAGTACATCAACTTCCCGGGGTCATAACTTTTGCATACGATCTTCGTTTTAGGCGCACGATAGCTTGTTGGAAAGGTATATTCGAGGAAAACACATTTTTTTTGGTCTATCTAAGGGAAGTTTTTACTATGGCGAGCCCTAAAAATGTTGTCTATGTTGGACAATTGAGAGGAGGGGTGAATCAGTTGTTACCATGCTTAAACAATTGTGCTTCCTTTAAAAACTTTACAAGGCACTAAATGATGATGACAATCATGTAGGGAAATAAACGTTGACACATTCAGCATCAGTCACATATATGAGAAACAAAGAGACAGATATTTCCCAAGGAAAGCCATACAGGGTAAAAACCTCTTTTTTCTTTATATGATAAGTAATAGTTACATTCTTTACATTATCATACATATGAGCACCAACTCATAATGAGGCTACAACCTCCGTTTTGCAAGATGCTACTTGCTGAGAGCACCAACTCTCTATTTTCTCTAGCACCCAATAGAAGGAAGCACCAACTCCCTGATTTATCTAGTACCAACTAGAAGGAAACACCAACTCCCTATGTTCAAGCACCCACTTGAACCTTCGAGGACACCAGTCCTCTCTAGCACCTCCCAACCACCCTGAATTATAAATTCTTTGTTACTAAAAGTTATTACAGTGATATAAAATTATTCAATGGCTTACCAGCCTTGTCGTTGTGTTGTTACACTGCTCTGCCCTGTCTACATTAGTGTCTTCTCCACACCTCTAGCACTTTCTGTTCTTCTGCCTTTTATGCTCTATGCGCCATATCCCTTCAATGCACCATTCCTTGACTGTGCATTTCTACTCCTGCGTTCTACCTCCTTGTACACACCTGAATTCTCCCACACAGGGACAACCCTTATCTCTTCTTTGTTCAACATTCTTATAGTCTCTGTTGTCTTTGTGCATGAAATATTCACAATGCCTCTGCATGCTCACTTCGCGTCATATTCCTCCACAACTCGAGTGCTCTATCTGATCATCATCATGACTCTTTAGCTTCTCTGGTCGTTTACCACTCATTTAGCATCACTATATGTTATACTGAGATTCCTCAACCTCTCTGGCAGTTTGAGACTCTTCATCTTCTCTGTGATAGTCAAGCTCACCTTCTCTGTTCCAGTTACAGGCCTCAATTCTCATCTAGTTTTCAATCACCTCCACGAACATCTTCATCCCTCTTGAATATTCCTAGAGACTCTTCACCTCCTATGTCAATCACCTCGAAGTGTCTTCGAGTCCTCTGGTAGAAACCATCAGTGGTTTCTGGCAGTTACACTGTGGCGTGCTACAGTAGCCCTCTGATATTGTTCAAATTCACCTGCACCATTGGATTGATTCCATGGGATCTTGCATTCATTTTGGCATTTCGACATTCGACAATTCGGCATTCATGTGACCATGTGTCTCGACATTCCTAGTCGCGATCCCCGAAAAGGAGCTTGGTTGCTCTAGCTCTTTCCTCCATCTCTCGTTGATGTGACCAAGGGTTGTGATCACAGCCTTATGCATAAAGTGCTTTCGCGATTTCTCATTTTGTGAATCTAGAGATGAGGCATCTCAACTCTCCAATTCATGATCCCCGAAACCCCGAAATGGCGTGGGATCAACGGTCCTGATCAACACTTGATCTGACGGCTCAGATCATTTCTCGATTTTGACATTCTTGATGTTCAGTGTTCTTGTCACTCCAAAGTTCTGATCCACGAAACTCTGAAATGGAGTCGGATCAACGGTCTAGATCACATCTTGATCTGATGGCTGCGATTAAATCGTAATTTTTCATATCGCGATTTCGGGATTCTTGATGTTCAGTGTTCTTGTCACTTCAAAGTTTCGATCCATGAAACTCTGAAATGGAGTGGGATCAACGGTCCAGATCAAACCTTGATCTGACGACTCAGATCATTTCACGATTTTGCATATCGTGATTTTAGAATTCCAATGGTTAATAGTATTTGACATCTCCAACTCTCGATTCGCGAAACTCTGAAATGGAGTGGGATCAACGGTCCAGATCAAACCTTGGTCTGACGGCTTAGATCATTTCGCGATTTTGCATATCATGATTTCGGGATTCCTGTGGTTAATATTCTTTGACATCTCCAACTCTCGATTCATGAAACTCCGAAATGGAGTGGGATCAATGGTCCATATCAAACCTTGATCTGACGGCTCAGATCATTTCGTGATTTCAGGAGGTGAAAGGCTAGAGAATTTCATACCTTTGACTTTTCAGTTAGAAAAATGATGATCTGTGTCCACATGTCCTTCCCAAAGATGGACGGTCCTCCTGCTTTCGGGATTTTGTAAGCCCACTTATCCTAGCACTTTAAAGAATGTGCAGGCTCTCCTGGATCCAATGGTAGTCGAACCCTGCGCTCGGATCTAACGCTTGAGATCTATCCTCCATATATGCACATCCACGTGTCCTTCCCAAAGATGGGCAGTCTTCCCGCTTTCAGGATTTTGTAAGCCCTCTTCTCCTAGCACTTTAAAGAACGTGCAGGATCTCTTGGATCCAACGGTGGTTAGACCCTGCACTCAGATCTAATGCCCAAGATATATCCTCCATATCTGTGCGCTCCTCTTGTCTACATTGAGATCTGACAGCCATCTAGAATTCTGAACTGTTGATCCAACAATCACTGTTGCTGCTCCTCCCCATTATCATTGCATTTCTGATCATGCTCCTACACTCAAGCCATCATCATTGTTGTACTTTCCATTAATGAAAAGCATACGCTGCATGTAAAACATGCCAAAAATATCCCCCTTTGTCATTGATGGCAACTAAGGCACCCAAATTCTTTTCTCCCCCTTTGACATCAATGTCAAAGAAGAGACATGCTCCCCCTGAGCTGTTGCAGTAATTTTAGGAGGCATTAGATATTCAAACAATACAAAACTCCCCCTAACAAGATGGACTCTTTTAGGCGTGAGATGAAATGACACCCAACTTCTGTCTGAGATATTCAAAAGGTGTCTTGGCTAGGGGTTTAGTAAAGATGTTTGCAATTTGTTCTATAATGGGAATGTAATGGACCTGAACAGTTTGATTGGTGACCTGCTCTCTCAGAAAATAATATTTTATGGGAATATGCTTGGTCTTGGAGTGGAATACAGGATTTTTAGATACACTGATGGCACTAATGTTATCACAATGAATTGGGATCGGTGCAGTTAATTTTTCCTCTAAGTCTGCAAGTGTCTGAATCATCCATAATACCTGAGTGAAACAGGTAGCAGCAGCAATGTACTCTGCCTCTGTGGTTGATAAAGAAATGGAACCTTGCTTTACTAAGCCAGGCTACTAAGGAGTCACCCAGGAAGAATGCTCCTCCACTGGTGCTTTTTATCTCATCAACACAGTTTGCCCAATCTGCATCTAAATAAGAAGTCAACTAAAGATTTTGATTTCTGGGATACCACAGACCATAAGTCATTGTTTCTTTCAAATACTTGAATATCCTTTTGACAGCTTGCAAATGACTCTGTTTAGGTGTAGCCTGATATCTTCCTACCATTCCCATAGCATGCATTATGTTTGGGCGAGATGTTGTGATGTACAATAGGCTTCCTATCATTGATCGATATGAGCTTTGATCAACATCAGGTGAATCATCATCCTTGCTTAATTTACATATAGTTACCATAGGTGTACCACAGGTTTAGATTCTTCCATTTGAAACCTTTTCAGCATTTCTCTTAGATATTTTTCTTGAGAAATGAACATCCCTTTGTGCCTCTAAATAATTTGCAGACCAAGAAAAAATGACAGTTCTCCTATCATAGACATTTCAAATTCAGACTCCATGGCAGAACAAAACCATTATACCAATGAATCATTATTACATCCAAAGATGATGTCATCTACATAGACCAGCACGATGAGCAAATTATTATCCTCTATTTTAATATACAGATTGTTGTCAGTTGTTCCTCTCTTGAACCCTTTGTCTTTGAGATACGTATCCAATCTGTGATACCAGGCTCAAGGGGCCTGTTTTAAATCATATAAATATTTCTTCAGCTTGCATACTAAGTCAAGGTTATCAGACAGTTTGAAACCCTTTGGTTGTTCCATATAGACTTCTTCACTTAAATATCCATTTATAAAGGCCGACTTGACATCCATTTGGTAGAGTTTAAACCTTTTATGACAAGAATAGGCAAGAAACATTCTGATAGCTTCTAATCTTGCTATGGGCACAAATGTTTCACAAAAATCCAGTCCTTCTATCTGAGCATAGCCTTTACAGACTAACCTTGATTTGTTCCTAATAACTTGTCCTTGCTCATTCAACTTATTCTTAAAGATCCATTTGGAGCCAATGATGTTTTTACCTTCAGGTCTTTGAACCATCTCCCACATATTGTTTTTCTCAATCTAATCAAGTTCATCATTCATTGCTTTAACCCAGTGATTATCTTTATTGGTTTCATTAAAATTCTTGGGTTTTAGCATGGATATGAGAGATATATGAGATTGTTTGGTGGTTTTTATTAGCTTTCTCCTGGTTTGTACACCTTTGTCTTTTTCTCCAATTATTTGACTTGCAGGATGATTCTTTTGAATGATTCTGGAGGAGGTATTTGTAGTTGACTGCTGATTTGAGTCTGTCTGAGTGTCTGAGTATTCATCTCATTTAAAGTCTTTGTTTTTTTATTCTTGGACCTGTTCATCTTCATCTTTAGTTGTGTCTTCTGTAGAAGAATCATTACTGTATACCTCTCTTGCTGGGATTCCTTCATCAATTTTTACATCAATACAGTCAACCATTTTATGCAGCCTC
>JZKD02S2285197.1:24140-50178 GCA_000966675.3 Picea glauca | reverse complement strand
TGAGCACCAACTCATAATGAGGCTACAACCTCAGTTTTGCAAGCTGCTACTTGCTGAGAGCACCAACTCTCTATTTTCTCTAGCACCCACTAGAAGGAAGCACCAACTCCCTGATCTCTCTAGCAACAACTCCCTGTGTTCAAGCACCCACTTGAACCTCCGAGGACACCAGTCCTCCCTAGCACCTCCCAACCACCCTGAATTATAAATTATTTCTTACTAAAACTTATTACAACGATATTAAATTATTCAATGGCTTACCAGCCTTGTCATTGTGCTATTACACTACTATGTCCTGTCTACATCAGTGTCTTCTGCACACCTCTATCACTTTCTGTTCTTCTTCCTTTTATGCTCTATGCACCATATCCCTTCAATGCACCATTCCTCGACTATGCATTTCTACTCCCATGTTCTGCCTCCTTGTACACACCTAAATTCTCCTACATAGCGACAACTCTTATCTCTTCTTTTTTCAACATTCTTATAGTCTCTATTGTCTTTGTGCATGCAATATTCGTAATTCCTCTACATTCTCACTCTGCGTCATATTCCTCCACAACTTGAGTGCTCTGTTTGATCATCATCATGACTCTTCAACTTCTCTGGTCGTTTACCACTCATTCAGCATCACTGTATGTTATATTGAGATTCCTCAACCTCTCTGGCAGTTTGAGACTCTTCATCTTCTCTGTGACAGTCGAGCTCACCTTCTCTGTTCCAGTTACAGGCCTCAATGCTCATCCAGTTGTCAATCGCCTCCATGAACATCTTCATCCCTCTTGAATATTCCCAGAGACTCTTCACCTCCTCTGTCAATCACCCCAAAGTGTCTTCAAGTCCTCTGGAAGAAACCATCAGTGGTTTCTGGCAGTTACACTATGTCGTGCTACAGTAGCCCTCTGATCTTGTTCAAATTCACCTGCACTGTTGGATTGATTCCATGGGATCTTGCATTCATTTCGGCATTTCGACATTTGGAAATTCGAAATTCGTGTGACCATGTGTCTCGACATTCCCAGTCGCAATCCCCAAAAAGGAGCTTGGTTGCTCTAGCTCTTTCCTCCATCTCTCGCTGATGTGACCAAGGGTTGTGATCATAGCCTTATGCATAAATCACTTTCGCGATTTTGCATTTCGTGAATATGGAGATGAGGCATCTCAACTCTCCAAGTCGCGATCCCTGAAACCCTGAAATGGTATGGGATCAATGATCACAATCAACACTTGATATGATGGCTCAGATCATTTCGTGATTTCAACATTCTTGATGTTCAATGTTCTTGTCACTCCAAAGTTCCGATCCACGAAACTCCGAAATGGATTCGGATCAACGGTCCAGATCACATATTGATTTGACGGCTGTGATTGAATCTCAATTTCACATATTGTTATTTAGGGATTCTTGATGTTCAATGTTCTTGTCACTTCAAAATTTCGATCCGCGAAACTTCGAAATGGAGTGGGATCAACGGTCCAGATCAAACCTTGATCTGACGGTTTAGATCATTTCGCGATTTCGCATATCGTGATTTCGGGATTCCTGTGGTTAATAGTCTTTGATATCTCCAACTCTCGATCCATGAAAATCCGAAATGGAGTGGGATCAATGGTCCAGATCAAACCTTGATCTGACAGCTCAGATCATTTCACGATTTCGCATATTGCAATTTCGGGATTCCTATGGTTAATATTCTTTGACATCTCCAACTCTCGATTCGCGAAACTCCGAAATGGAGTGGGATCAACGGTCCATATCAAACCTTGATCTAACGGCTCAGATCATTTTGTGATTTCTCATATCGCAATTTCGGGAGGTGAAAGGCTGGAGCATTTCATACCTTTGACTTTCCAGTCAGCAAAATGATGATCTATGTCCACGTGTCCTTCCTGAAGATGGACGGTTCTCATACTTTCGGGATTTTGTAAGCTCGCTTCTCCTAGAACTTTAAAGAATGTGCAGGCTCTCCTGGATCCAATGGTGGTTGGACCCTGCGCTCACATCTAATGCCTGAGATCTATCCTCCATATCTGCACATACACATGTCCTTCCCGAAGATGGATGGTCCTCCTGCTTTTGGGATTTTGTAAGCCCGCTTCTCCTAGCACTTTAAAGAACATGTAGGCTCTCCTAGATCCAATGGTGTTCATACCCTGTGCTCATATCTAATGCTCGAGATCTATCCTCCATATCTGCGCGCTCCTTTTGTCTACATTGAGATCTGACAGCCATCGGGAATTCTGAATTGTTGATCCAACGATCACTGTTGTTGCTCCTCCCCATTATCATTGTGTTGTTGATCATGCTCCTGTACTCAAGACATCATCGTTGTTGTACTTTCCATCAATGACAAGAATATGCTACCTGTAAAACATGCCAACAGTCTAAGGCCTCAAAACGGCCCTGCAAGTCAGGGACCGGAAAACTAGGAAAAAAACTGCCAAAATGAACCAGTTGGAATAGGTGGGAGGCCAATGAAATCCATATGGATCACTAGCTATATTGAGGTTGATTTTTATGTGATTTAAGGTTTCCTTTACCATACTTTTGTTATTTCGGATTTACATATCCAAATTCCTGCTTGTTATGTTGCTTAAATTTCTGCTCGATTTTGACAACATATATATAAGCGAATCCTAGTGATGAGATGTCCAGAAACTCCATTTTGGTTTGGATGTACGTCTGTAGAGCCCCACTGTATTTCAAAACCACATATCACTCAAATTATTTGATACACATATTGGTGCACAAGGTATGGAAGGTATTTGTGAACTACGACATTGATGCAACGTGGTCCATCTCATGTACTAGTCATCACAGTTTTTTCCATGGGGTAATATTGCTCCTTGATCGCATCCATAAAAAAATCCCAAGTGGGCTCGACCCCAAATATTATAGACTCCTCTATGTATTTTTTCTCCCATTAATTTTTCCACTAATGTTTGACATGGGAGAGAGCCTTACGGAGCACAAAGAAGATATTTTCTCTATCAGAAAAATTGTGAACAGAGAAATAACCTTCTAGTAAATTTAACCATTTTTCCAAAGCATCTACATCAATTTGACCTTCAAATACGAGAATATAAAAATTAAATTGTACCCTTAATGAGGTATCATCTTCAAAGCAACTGCTTGATCAAGACACGCATGTTATTATCGACAATCGTTGGAGGATTTGGGAAAAAATCTCCAACATCTAGCTCCTTTGTTGCGCAAGGCTTCCGCGAGCAACAACTTGATGGGATATTCAACTCCGTCGTTCCTCTTATCTTCCTCCTGGGAGGTTTCTTGGGATGGAGAGAGCGGTTATCCTTAAGGGAAACTAGCTCAAGACTCATCTCTCTATATATAAACCTCATCGGGGACATTGACAAGAAAGGAAAAGGAGTAGCATGCTCTTATACCACTTATTCATATTATTTTGAGAAAAAAATGAATGCAGGGATATAAAAATGAAATATGAATATATATTACAAGATACATAGAAATATTGAAATAAACACAGAGATACAATAATGCACAATTTTTATTAACGAGATAATGTATAGAAACTGTAAAATTACAGAGTGAATGGCTCGCTAGAATGGTGGCATCTTATATCTGAGAGGAGATGTGATGGCTATTCTCATTCACAAGAAGATGATGATGATTACAATGAGGCTCTAGAGTCATTTTTATCATAAATAAAATCCAAAATGATAACCCTAGAAGATGAAATGCCAAAAGGTTTGTGGGCCCCGATGGGGGTAGTTGGTACGTCAAATTCCCAAGGGCATAACTTTTGCATATGATCTCCATTTTGGTTACAAGATAGCTCATTTGAAAGGTCTATCCGAGTAATACATATTTTTCCATCACAATATAGATAAATCCTACAATGTGACTATGTCGGGCCAAAAAATGTTTGTTTAGGGCCTCAAAATGCCCCCAAAAGTTTAGGACCTGAAAAGATGTAGAAAAACTGCCAAGGTGGAAACCCTTGTTTTGACCTAGTAGGATAGGTGGGTGGAAAAAAATTAATTCCTAAATCAATACTACCCCCTTATGAAGAAATGGTCTCCATTGCATTAGGTCCCTGGGGAAGCTTTTACTGAATTTGAACCCTGGTGAGTTTCTTTCCTTGATAAAGAAGTTTCCCTACTTAGCTTGTTGAAGGATGTTATGAATGAATCTAGATGAAAGATATTCCTAAGCGTGGGAGTAATATATCAGTGAATATGTAGCATGAATAAAATGAAGGGATTTATCATAACTTGAATTGACTAGGTAGTGTGGAGGCACCCCCATAGGTGTCGTAGGAATATCTTGGTAATCTTCTACAATCTTGTTGATATGCTTCTGCAGGATAGAAGGGGCTTGGGCCACAACTGCAGTGTTTGTAGTGTCCTTCTCTTCTGACCAGGTTGTGAAGAGGATAAAAATTTTGGTATGAGAGATTAATTTTTGGCACTATTGTTTATGGACAATAGTAAAAACTACCTTTGGTATCCTATAGGACTAACACCCCAGAGTAACAATGTCACTATAGGGTCGAGACTCATAAACAACATGACGCATCCACATATATGTCTAACCTAATATAACATCAGAGACTTCCAGTGGGGAAACGTCACATGGTACATTATCCTTGAAGGGATTGATGTCGTATGACAAGAGAAACTATTGGATGACATGAATATACCGTCCCTAGAAGAACCGCCCGATGTTGTATGGATGTAGGTGTGGCGTTGTCGGAAACTCCAACTGCTTGATGACCTCTATGGAGATGCGGTTCTTCTAGATTCCTCTATCAATAATAAAATGCAACGGGGTCTCCTTCATCCACATCTATGAATGGAAAAGGTTCTCCCCATACTCAGGATCCTTTGGTTCTTTTGGATGGATTGTTGTGGTCCTTACAGTAGCAGTGGGTTATGCATCAATTATCTCTCTCCTTTTATTATTTTCTGAATCAGAGTCTGAGTCAGGGCTCAGATTTGTTTCTTTGAGCTCATCCACCAATGACTATTTCAAGAGACATTCATCATTGTTGTGCCAAGGGATTTTGTGGAAGTCGCACCACTTCCCATTGTCATTTGTCTTCTTGTTGATCTTCTTTTCATGTGGCTTAGACCAGTTGTCTTGAGGTTGATTGTTCTATGAGTTAGGGATACCTTTACCATAATTTGGTTGTTATGGATTTGCAGATCCATACTCCCACTTGTTCTGTTGCTTAAATTTCTACTTGATTTTGACAACATATCTATAAGTGGCTCCCAGTGAAGCAATTTCTAGAAAATCTATTTTGATTTGGATGTACCTATGTATATCCCCATGCTATTTCAAAACTAGATTCCACTCAGAGTCTTTGATACCTAGATTGGTGTGCAAGTTGTGGAAGGTATTTATGAACTTTGGCACTGTTTGGTCCCGCTTTGGATGCATCGTGTTCCATCTGATGTACTAGTCATCATATTTTCCCATAGAGTAATATTGATCCTTGACCACATCCATAAAAAATTCACAAGTGGCATCGTCCAAAAATATTCCAAACTCCCCTGTGGTGTTTTTCTCCAAGGAGGTTTCCCACCAATATTTGACATTGGGTAGAGCCTTAAGGAGCGCAAAGGTGATATTTTCTCTGTCGGAAAAATTATGAATAGAGAAATAACCTTCTAGAAAATTTAACTATTTTTCCAAAGAATCCACATTGATCTGACCTTCAAATATGAGAATATAAAAATTAAGTTGTAACTTGAATGGGGTAGCGTCTCCAAAGCGACTTCTTTATGAAGATATACCTTTTATTTTCAGAAATCATTGAAGGATTTGGGAAAAATTCTCCAACATCTCATTCCTCTGTTGCGCGAGGGATTCCGCGAGAAACAACTTGATGGGATCCTTTTCTCCCTCATTTCTCTTCTCTTATTCCATGGGAGGCCACTTGGGTTGGTGAGA
This sequence comes from Picea glauca, assembly GCA_000966675.3. Taxonomy (NCBI): domain Eukaryota; kingdom Viridiplantae; phylum Streptophyta; class Pinopsida; order Pinales; family Pinaceae; genus Picea; species Picea glauca. The sequence goes on along the minus strand of JZKD02S2285197.1, from coordinate 44,240 downwards.
GTGGTTTTCCTCAAGAGAAACTAGATCAAGATTGAACTCTCTATATCCTTACCTCGTTAGGGACATGCACAAGAAACGAAAAGGAGTATCCTACTCTAATACCACAGATCTGAATTATTTTTAGAACGAAATAAAGGAAGAGATATAACAATGAAATATGAAAAGATATTATGAGATACACAAAAATATTGCAATAAACAAGGAGATACAGTAATGCACAATTTTTATTAAAGAGAGAATGTACATAAACTGTAAAATTACAGAGTGAATGACTCGCTAGAATGGTGGAAGCTTATCTCTAAGAAGATATTTTATGGCTATGCTCATTCACAAGAAGATTATGATTATTACAATGAGGCTCTAGAGGTCTTTTTATCATAAATAAAATCTATAACTCCAACCCCGGAAGATGAAATTCCAAAAGGTTTGCGGGCGTCGATGGGGGTAGTTGGTATGTCAACTTTCCAATGGTGTAATGTTTTCATACCATCTTCGTTTTGGCAGAACGATATCTCGTTTGAAAGGTCTATCCAAGGAAGACACATGTTTCCATCAATCTCTAGCTAAATCCTACAATGTGATTGTGGTGGGCCCAAAAAATGCTATTTAGGGCCTCAAAATGACCCCAGAAGTTTAGGACCCCAAAAGATGTAGAAAAAATACCAAGGTGCAAACCCTTGTTTTGAGCCAGTGGAATAGGTGGGTGGCCCTCAATTTCCTCCTAGATAAAAGATGGACCAAAGCATGCAATGGGAATGTATTTTAAGGAGTAAAATCACATGACAGAAGGATGCATGACGAAGCAAGGTGAAAAAGGAAGAAAACGATTATAGACCATGGGTTTTTGGGGACATTTTTTCCACTTTGTAACGAGCTTATCCCTATTTTGATGTTTAAATATGAAAAGGGTTTTTGGGTAAAGGGGTCTGACATATGAGAAGTGCTTGGTGTTTTTTGGGTAAGTTGAGTTGAGTGAAGGAAGAATTCTAAGGTATGACTAAGGAGTGAAGCTCACATTGCATGATCCAGATTTAAGAGAGGAATGAACTGAAACCATATATTTATAATATTAACACATAAACACAATGAAAAATAACATATATACAATAAAACTTGACTTCTATTAAATAGGAAATATGTTGAAAACTGTAAAATGCAGACCGAAAACAAGCAATGTTGGAATCTTATCTCTGAGAAGAGATGTGACGGCTATGCTCATTCACAAGAAGATGAGTACAATGAGGCTTTGAAGGAATTTTAAAACTAAACATGAATTAAAAAAACCTATACATCCAAAAACCTAAACCTACTAGATGAAGTGCCAAAATTCATGTGGGCCCCGTTGGGGTAAGTTAGTACATCAACTTCCTAAGGTCATAACGTTTGCATACGATCTTCGTTTAGGGAACACAATAGCTCATTAGAAAGGTATTGAAGAGGAGGTTCATTTAGGTGGATCAAGGAAATCCTTTAGACACTAATGAGGTTCACGATCGTGAAACAACATCGTTTAGGCCCTCAAAATGGCCCTGGAAGTTTGGGGCATGAAAAAACTGCTAAAAATAATAAGTTCCCCAAAAAATGTTTTGAGGTTGTTGGAAAAGGTGGATGGCCACCGAGATCCTCCTAGATGAATACTCCCCCCTTATGAAGTAATGATATCCATTACGTTGAGTTCCCTTATCATATGAGGAAATATCTGCTAAATTTGGCCCCGGGTGAGCCACCTGCCTTGGTGTAGTCGCTCCCCTTCTTTGACAACCCAATAAAGTTGGACCCTCTAATGGTGAGTGCCCTAGACCTATGTGTTGAAAATTTTATCAATGGATGTTTGTTCCATGCAGTCAGGGTTGAGCTATGTTGGGGTCAATTGTTCTTCTATTTCCAAGGTGTCCAATAATGGTGGAAAATAAGGCAGAAATAGGTCCACATTGAACACTGGGTGCAAGCCAAAAAAGGAGGGTAGGTTGATCTCAAAAAAATTGTCCTCCACAGTCTTGGCGATGGTGTAAGGTCCATAACATAGTGGACAAAGCTTTTGATGAGGCCTCGTAAGGCATTCTTTCTGCAAGTTCAGCCAAAATTTATCTCCCACTTGAAATTGGTGTGGCACCTGGTGTTGATCATGGAGTTGCTTGTACTTAGAATTGGAATTCTATAAAATATCCTGAACCTGTTGGAAAATGTGTTATATCCACTCAATGAATTGGGTGACTTTGTGATCTATAGTTGGAGAATTCAATGACTCTTCTTGGGTGGCCAAAATGGGTAGTGTAAAATCCATGGGACCCAATGGATGAAATCCCAACCCCGCCTAAAAGGGGTTGTGGTCGATTGAGCTATGTATGGATATGTTGTAGTTGTGCTAAACATAGGGAATACTCTCATCCCAAGTGTGGGGGTGCTTGGAATCATACAAGTGCAAGATGTGCATGATCATCTAGTTGACAAAATTGGTTTGGCTATCCATCTAGGGGTGTAAGGCAGTGGACTTGGTGAGCTTGGTATCCATTAGTGACCAGAGGCTCAACCAAAATGTGATGAGGAACTAATTGTCCCAATATGAGATAATGGTTTGTGGGATCCCAAAGTGTACCCATATGTGTTCAAAGAATATCTTGGCAGTGTCCTTTGTTGTGATGCTCTTCTTGCAAGTGGCCAAAATCACCATCTTGGAAAAGCGATCAACAACCACAAAAACACAGTCATTTCCCCACTTTCTAGATGGAAGATCGACATTTAGTCTATTGAGATGGATTCCCAGAGCCTGTCAGGAGTAGGTTAAGGAGTGTAGAGCCCTTGTTTTTTAGTGGTTGATTCGACAATAGCATGGGAAGTGTAGGGTCAGATATACTTGTTGACATCTTGTCGAAGTTTCAGCTAGTAGAAATGTCATTACAACACTGCCACTATATTTTTCATGCCAAAGTGTCCTGCCACTCGACTCTAGTGGCCTTGCCAAATCATCTTCACTCAGTCACTTGATGAAACATAGATATGGACCAAATGGAACAAAAACCCATCCTGGAGATGAAAATTAGTGATATCCTTATTTGATTGCAACATCTCGTAGGTGTTGGTGAAGTCAATATCTATCTCATAGAGTGGGGCCATCCAGAGGTATCGTGGCCACAAAAGTCTAACATTGTGGTGAGTGTCACGACTTGAAGTCAGCTGAGGAAATCATTGACTCGGTTGTTACTTTTTTTTTTATACTTGATGTTGAGGTGGAACTCCCGAAAATATGTGTACCACTTCTAATGGCAGTCATTCTACAAATTTACTTGTGTTTGCATGAATTGAAACAACTTATGATCGGTGTGGATGATTGTCTCCTTCCCAAGAATGTAATGCCTCCACTACCAGAAGTCCTGCACAATGGAGTACATTTATTTTCCGTAATTAGGGTACTTATGGACAACATCTAAAAGTGTCTCACTATGATAGGCCATGGGGTGGTCATGTTGGGTGAGGACTGCGCCCACAACATGGTCTGAAGCATATGTCTCGATATCAAAGGGATTTTGCAGGTTAGGTAATGAAAGAACTAGGAATTAGCACAAGTGTTTCTTTATATCATCAAACACTTTCTATTGGGATAGGCCCCACACAATTTTTTTCTTACCACCACCCCTTTTTATTTGGCTGCGAGCCCATGTAATATGGGAGAATCCCAACATGAACCTGCGATAGAAATTGACAAGGCCCAAGAGTCTGTGAAGCTCAGTGAATGTGGTTTGGGTTGGCTAGTCATGGATGACTTGGATATTGGTTGGATCAACATGCATACCATGTGCATCAACAATGTATCCTAGGTACTAGACCTTGTCCATGCCGAAGGATCATTTTTCCAAGTTGGCATATAGCTTGTGTTGTCACTGAGTGTGTATAACCTACTGAATATGTTGCAAGTGCTCTGCCCAAGTCTTGTTATAGATGAGGATGTCATCCAGATACACCACCACAAAATAATTAGTGAAAGGACACAAGATATCATCCATCTTCTTCATGAAAGTTGTTGGGGAATTTCTCAAACTAAATGGCATGACCAACCATTTTGAAAGACCTTATTTTGACTTAAAGGTAGTTTTACATACATCTAATTGTTTTATTGGGACCTAATGGTAGCCAGACTTCATATCAAACTTACTGAAGTATTACCCCCCTTTATTTGATCAAGGAGATCATTGATTTGGGAAATCAGGTATTAGTTCTTGACTATGATTTTATTTAGGGCTCCACAATCAATGCAGAGTCGTCGGGTTTCATCTTTCTTATACATGAGAACTATTAGGATTCCACAAGGTGATGAGATAGGTCAAATGTTCCCCTTGTGGAGAATTTCTTGGATATAATTCTTGATCTCATCATTTTATAGCAAAGAGCAATAATAGACTGCCCCATTAGGTAGCGGTGCGATGGGGCTCAAATTGATGGGATGATTGAGCTGATAGTGCAGAGGTGCCTCTGTAGGTGATGAGAAGATGTATTTGTGTTCTTCCATGACCTTATCCACTTGTTTCTGCTACGTGGAGAGGTTGTTCGTAGAGGCCATAGATGTCGCTGCAACCTTTCACTCACTCTAAGAGTGAATCATGAAGAAGATAATCTTCCCAATATGATAAATGAGCTTCCTACATTGCTTGGAAGAGATCAATGAAATATCCCTAGGTGGGACTACCTCAGGTATCCTGTACAATTTCCTATTCAAAGTAATAACAACATTGTGAGGCCTAGACTCATATACAACATGATGTTTCCATAAATAATTTTGGCCCAAAAGAACATCACAAACTTCAAGGGGAGAAACATCACACAATACCTCATCTTTGAATGGTTTGATGTCGTATGAGAGGAGACATTGTTCGTTGATGCAAAGATTACTTCCTTGATGGGGCCTTTCGATGGTGTAGGGATATGGGTGCAACAATTTTGGTTGAAGTGAAAAAGAGTTCCTTTCACCCACATCTATGAATGAAAGAGGCACTCTCCTTCCTTTAGCTCATCAAGTTCATCGTGATGGATCTTGGTGGTAGAAATGGTCACACTAGGTTCTACATCAATGATATATCTCCCCTTTTCTGGTTCTAACTCAAAGTAAGAACCCACATCTGATTCAGAGGATTTTATGTTAGCCACCAATGTCTAATTTGAGAGGAAATCAGTAGTGTTATGCCAGGGGATTAGGGATGATTTTAAGGATGGAAAATTATTTTAAAATGTAGAAACCTTGGCGAATATTACTAATCCTTCATATGTCAACTATAAATGTTTGGCAATATTGTTTTAAAAATATTCAAATTTCTAAGTATTTTATATATTTTTTATAAAGTTTTGGCGATTTTTAAGGTAAAATAATTTTATCCTATAGAATTTGGGTGAATCATTTTTAAAATAGCGAATCTCATTTTTGGAAAAACCATGGAAAATTAGCCCATGAGTGAAATTTAGCCCCTAAAATCATCCCTGTAGGGGATCTTATGGAAGTCATACAACTTACCAATATATTTCTTTGTCTTCCCATTGTCCTTCTTTTCCTGCAGCTTGGACCAGTTGTTTTGAGGTTTCGCATATTTGACTTGTCCTTTATTTTGTGGGTTGGGGCTTCCCTTGCCCTGCTTCTATTGTGAGGGGATCCTAGACCCAAACTGTCGCGTCTTTTGTCTCGACTTTTGCTCGATTTTTTTGACATATCGATAGGCCGTGCCCAAGGATGAGATGTCCAAAAAATCCATTTTTTGTATGGATGTATCTATGCAAACTATCACAGTACTTGAGAACTATATGTCACTTACAATATTTCATACCCATATTGGTGCGCAAGGTATGGAAGACATTGGTGAACTCTGGAACTGTTTGGTCTCTTTCTTGTTGCAGTGTGGTCCATCTTTTATACAAGTCGTCATAACTTCCAACAAGGTAGTATTGTTCCTTAATATCATTCCTGAAGGAAACCGAAGTGGGTGAAATCACAAATAATATGGATCCCTCTGTTTCCTTTTTCTCACAGAAATTCTCCCACCAATATTTGATACGGGGGACTGAAAAATATAACCTTGTACAATGTCTACTGTAAATAGATATTTAGAAAAGAACAGAAAAGATACAATGGAAAATACAATCATTACACAGAGATTTTTCCCCTGGAAACCCAAACCGGGAAAACCAACATATATTATATTCATTCATTCTGTTACATTGTTTACAATACAATATACATATAGGATCCAGCGGCATCCAAAACCCTCACCCAATGACTAGGATTAGTTCAAAACCCTAATTCCTTAACCAGAAATAGAAAACCATTGACAAAAACCATGTGCCGAAAAAACCACCTAAATACATGACATGTTTCTCGAGGCAGAAAAACATTCGGGGGTGTTGCCCCCAGACCCCCACGCGGGGGGTTCCACTCCCCTGCGCCCCCCCCCTCTAACCCCCCTGCATGCCCGTCACATACTCTTAGACACTACTACTTGTACAAAGAATATAACACATACCCAACAGGGACGACCTTGAGGAGCGCAAATGTAATATGTTATCTATCAGAAAAGTTGTGGACACAAAAATGCACTTATAAAAGGTTTAACAATTTATCTATGACATATGCATCTATTTTACCTTCAAATATAGGAATATGGAACTTTATTTGTACCTATAAGGGGGTGTTTCCTCTGCTTGAAGTGGATTCTTCACTTGTCAGTAGTCGTCGAAGGATTTGTGCAAATTTGTCCATCATTTCGTTCCTTTGTCACTCAAGGGATTCCTCGATTTTTTTTTTGAAAGGATCTGATGTCTCATCATATTTTTTTTCTCTCTCCATGGATAGTTTCTTAGGCATGAGAGAGTAGTTTTCCCCAATAGAAACAAGCTTGAGACCCAACTCTCTATACCCTGACCGCGTCAAGGACGTGCTTAAAACAAATGACAATGAGCAGACTGCTCTAATACCATTGATCCAGATTTATGAGCGGAATGAAATGAAACCATGGATTTATAATATTAACATAGAGACATAGTGAACAATAACAATTATACAGTAAAACTTGGCCTCTATTAAATAAGAAATATGCAAAAAACTATAAAATATAGACTGAAAACAAGCCTGCTAGAATGGTGGCAGCTTATCTTTGATAAGAGATGTGACGACTATGCTCATTCATAGGAAGATGATTAAAATGAGGTTATGAAGGAATTTTTACAATAAACATGAATTCCAAAACCCTAGACATCCAAAATCCTAACCCTAGGAGATGAAGCACCAAAATTCATGTGGGCCCTGTTGGGGTAAGTTAGTACAACAACTTCACAGGGTTGTAACTTTAGAATACGATCTCCGTTTAGGGAACACAATATCTTGTTGGAAAGGTATTAATGATGAGATTCATTTAAGGGGATCAATGTGAGCCTTTGGTTTTCATTGTAGTGCCTGATGATGAAAAAACGTCTTTAGGCCCACAAAATGGCCCCGAAAGTTTGCGACTTGAAAAACTGCTAAAAATAGTAAGTTGCCAAAAAACAATTTTATCCAGTTGGAAAAGGTGTATGGCCACCAATATCCTTCTAGATCAATATTCCCCCCTTAGGAAGCAATGGTCTCCATTGCGTTGAGTTCCCCCATTAGATGAGGAATGTTTTGCTAAATTTGGCCCCGAGTGAGCCACTTGCCTTGGTGAAGAAGTTGCCCTGCTTTGACAACCCAATAAATATGGATCCTCTACTGGTGAGTTCAATTGACCTGTGTTTCCACAATCAGATCATTGGATTATTGCTCCATGCATTTAGGTTTTAGCTATGTTGGTGTCAATTTTTCTGCTATATCTGAGGTGTCATATAATGGTGGAAAATAAGGCCGAAGGAGGTCCACATTAAACATTTGGTGCAATCCAAGGAAGGGGGGAAGGTTGAGCTAAAAATAATTGTCCCCCATATCATTGGTGAAGGTGTAAGGTACATAACGAAGTGGATGAATATTTTTATGAGGCCTTGTAAGGTGTTCTTTCTGCAAGTGCAACCAAACTTTGTCTCCCACCGGAAACTGGTGTGGCACCTAGTGTTGATCATGGCGTTTCTTATACTTGGAATTGGACATCTGTAAAATATATTGAACCTATTTGCAGATCTGTTGGATCTACTCTATGAACAGGGTGGCTTTGTCAGCTTCAATTAGAGCATGTGACAAGTCTTCTTCGGTGGCCACAAGGGGTAGTGAAACATCCATGGGACCCAATGGTTGAAATCCCAACCCCACTTGAAAATGGATGTGGTCAGTTGAACTATGTATGTCTATGTTGTAGATATGTTTAACATAGGGAAGACTCTCATCCTAGGTATGGGGGTGCTTGGAATTATACATGCAAAGGATTTTCACGATCATCTGGTTGACGACCTCGGTTTGGCCATCCGTTTGGTGGTGGAAGGTAGTGGACTTAGTGATCTTGGTGTCCTATTGTGACTAGAGGCTCGACCAAAATGTGCTCAGGAACCAAATGTCCCAATATGAGATAATGGTTTGTGGGATCCCAAATTGTACCCACACTCATTCAAATAAGAGCTTGGCAGTGGCCTCCGTTGTGATGCTCTTCTTGCAAGTGGCCAAAATCGCCATCTTGAAAAAGTGATCAACAACCACAAAAACACAGTCATTTCCCTACTTGGTGGATGGTAGAACTGACATATAGCCCATTGAGATAAATTCTGAGGGCCTGTCAAGAGTAGGTAGAGAAGTGTACATCCCTGGTTTCTTACTTTCTGATTTGGCAATAACGCAGGAAGTGCAGGACCAGATATACTTGCTAACATTATGTCAAAGTTTTGACTAGTAGAAATGTCGTTGCAACACTACCACTTTCTTTTCCAGGCCGAAGTGTCCTGCCACTTATTGGCCCTTGACCAAGTTTTGAGGATCCTTGGTCGTGTTTGACCTATTTTTGTGACTTCGACAGGCTGTCGAAGGTGGAGCACAAGATGAAGCGGAGATCACGGGATCTCGACCCCCTTTTAGGGATTTTTTGGATTTGGGATTATGTAACAGGTATGGGAATGTCAGCCCACGGGTTTACCCATGTTTAGGATCGATTTTTTAATGTATAAATAGATGCTAGGCAATGAAGTGAGCATATAGAGATATGAAAAGATAAGTATGAATGAAAAGTCAGTAGTAAGTGGTGCTGAGTGAAAGTAATAGTTGTATGTGCTTTGTGTATGTTTGCAAGGATGAGTGCAAGTGGTTGTAAGGGACTGTATGTAGGATTTGTGTTGTAACCTGGATTAGGGAAGGAGGATCTAGCAAAGAGTGCGCAGATCTCTTGTCCTCTGCGAATTTGATCTAAAGGATCTATGCACGTAAGAATATTGAAGAAAGATAATAAAGAAGACGAAGAGTTGGTGGACGTAGCCCCAGGGTGGGGGTGAACCATGTACATCCTGTGTTGTGAATTCTTTGTGCGATGTGTTGATGTGTTTATGTATTTACATGCTTAGTGCTTTGATATGGATGAATGATTGGTAGATATTTTGTTTCTTTGTGCTTAATAATGAGAGTAAAGGTTGGATCTAACCTGTGTGAATGTGCTTAGTGATTGAATATTCTAGATTTGATCTATTTCATCATGCTAAGTACTGCTAAATTCTAGATCTGGTTTAATACTGCGATGCTTTGTAATTAGGGTATTTACCTGGGAAGTAGATATTGGCTAAACATTGATGAACTATATTGCCAAGTGTTGTGTAAAGGTGTTACAATCATAGATCTACGTCCCAGCTAAGGTTGTAGACACTGGAGTCCTGCAACCACCCCTGCCTCTACCTCGGGTGAGACTTCATCTACTTCAAAGGTGTTGTTGAAAGGGATGGTAGTTAGGGTTTTGTTGGTATGTTCTTGTAGCGTTGAACCCTGGGTCTACCCCTGTGCCAACAAATGGTTCTATTGTCGGGACCTAAAACTATGATTACTAGGAACTGAGGAAAAAGAAGCTCTGTGTGAATATCGGACCTGAAATTGTGATTGCTGGGAACTGAGGAAAAAGAAGCTCTATGTGAAGATCTGACCTAAAACTGTGAAATCTTTGTGCATAGATCTGTTTCCCTAGTGTGCAGTATTCTACTTAATCTATGAAGCTCTATGCTAAGAAAAGAAGTGTGATCTGAAAAGAAGAGGTAAGATCTGAAAGCTTTGTGCTTTGTTAAAGGTAAGATTAGTGGAAATTTTTATTTTTAAAGTATGGATCTGGGTATGTTTGATAAATTTTGTCCTAGCTTGAAATGCAGGGCACATCTAGATGAAATAAGGTTTGATTTGAATATATCTGATAATTATAGTGAAAGATATGTTATACCTATGCATAGAAAGAATGTTTGGACTAACAAATGGATGCAGGATCCTAGAAAGAATTTTTTGCAGGTTAACTACTATGATCCTAGTGTGCAGTACAGGAAAGGCCGGGGATCATTTAAGAGAAAGAGAGGATTAACCCTTTGTTATAGTTGCAGAAGCCCAAGTCATCTGGCTAAGGAATTTCCTAATAGAAGACCTAGTTGTCTTTGTTGTAAAGCTATGGACCGTGAAGTTTTAGATTTCCCTAGAATTATTGCTAAGCTTGAAAGAATGAATATGGAACAAGTAGACCCTAAGAAAGGTCAAGAAACTGAGACCATGGCAGAACCCCAAAAGGAATCAGGGATTGTACTATTACAGATGAAAGAAACCTTGAATGACCACCGAGATACTAATCTATCAGAGATCTTAAAAGAGAAGGAGAAAATCGAAGTAAGAATGGGATACTTCGACATTGATTGTATTCTGGATGAAGAAACACAAGTGAATGTCATGATAGAAAGAACTTGGGAAGCTATAGGAAATCCCGTTATGATTCCTTCATTGGGAGGAATAGGATTATTTAGAGGAAAGATTATAACCCTATGTGGAAGACTTACCCAGATATCTATGAGTTCTCATGGAACTTTGACAGAATAAGATTTTGAGGTTGTTAAATTTATTAAGAACAACGCCCCATTTTCCATGTTACTAGGAAAACGTTGGATTGAAAAGGATCAGGAAAGAAGGAAACAAGAAGAAGTCTTAGAGCAAAAGAAGCAATAATTAAAATATTTCATGACTAGGAGGATCGCACAGATTATTAAAAACAAGAGAACATATCGAAGCTATTTAGGACCAGAGACTTGGATGTCGAAGTTGAAAGGACACACAAGCACTTGAGACACCTATCTGTACAGGAGAGTAGAGCATATACCCCAACTAGAGAAGAAATATTACCCATGCACCCTACGAAGAAATCTTAGCAGTGTGAAGTTACTATGCCAAAAGAAGACAAGAATAAGAATGGAAAGAGGAATAATGAGATGAAGATCACTGGGAAAAAGGCTAGAAATCTCAACAAGAAGAGAGAAAATATCAAAAAGTTACAGAAGGTTCCAAAGGGAACTTCACGGAGGGAAAATTTGCAAAACTGGAACTTCGATGGGATATCAAAATAGTGTCACATGGCACCTCGCCATGGCGAAGAAATATAGTCATTGGAAATAGTATAAACGTTAGACCGACGCCACGAACGGTTAGAACGAAATTTGTGGTCAGAAATCCCACCATCAGATCATTGGGATTGCGCCATAACATGCAAAACTAAATTAATGAAGGCTTCTCTCCCATTTGAGATATTTGTTACCTAGTTTTCTACTTATTTCGTCATCTATTGCACTAAGAAAATATTTACGAATTGTATCCGAGAGAACTCATTTCTACTGAGCTGTGATTAGTAAGATCGACACCAGTTCTATTGCTTTGCGCATTCATTCATCCATCTGATCTAAGCGTGTATGTCGAACGAGCTCAACGTCATGGAGAAAATCGTCGAAGAATTTTTCATCGATCTCATGGTCAAGAAAGTAATGCCTACAAGTATTCAAGCATCATCGAAGAGAGGAGTGCAAGCCTCTTCGTCGACCGCTCGCAGATCTGGGCCATCCTGAGTCGTCACAGAAAAGAGAACCAAGCACAGAGATGACCTAGCAAATGTGAAGTTTATCCCAACCATACTGCCTAACTACATCCCACCTCTAGCCAGTGCAGTAAGTCATGATAGTGTGCTGAGAGATTTTGAGTACACCATGGTTATTGCGTACCTCCCAAAGGGGATACGCGCAATTCGAGCACAACAGGACAAGATCATAACGTTGAAGTTCAGCAAATTCAACCTAGGAGACCGCAAGAACCATAATATGCTCACCCCGTATAAATACTTGACCAGGAAAAAGGGGAAGAAATCGAAAATAATCCCCCAGCCATGGACGATGAACCTCACACAGTCCAACCTGTTGAATATAATGAAAATCCCACACTTTGGAAGGCACGAGGAAGTTAAAACTTGTGTCAATATTCTACTTTCATGTTACCATGACTGCTACTTATGGCTATACTACCATATCATAGTCAATCCGACGTTGATCCATAGGATCACTAGATTGAGTATGCAAGGACCCAACCCACAAGACTTGTATCCAGGAAAAGCCGCAAATTACGCATTAGCACAGAAGATCAAGGATACCCATGATGATGTTGAGAAGGGGACATGAGGCTACAAGGTAGCTTCCATCTAGAATGGCACAGTGTGCCTAGCATGCTAATTAATCATAGGAAAGATCATAAGTAAGAACAAACCCATGTAGGTCATAGGCTTTTTCCTTGACCTCGTGGGGAAATGTGTAGAAGGCCTACAGATGAACTAGATGAAGTACCTAGTTAATCATATAGAATTAGACTGTCGCGAAGCACGGGATCAGGGCTATGAGTTCCACTTTAGCTGGCTCCTGATCCTCATTTCTTTTATTTCTTGGGAGATGTTTAAAGGTGCAACATTTCCATACATTGAACTGTTTGAGCCGCTCACTGTGAAGTTCACCACGCTCTAGTGCTCGAGCGACATGGGAAAACAGTGGCAGTTGAACATAGTTTTTCACACATATTATCTCCAGGTGAAGAGAGCCATCAAAGATGAACCTCACATGACGTCGAACACCCTACAACAATTCATACCCCTCATGAAGTTCCGCGTAGATCGACACTTCATATATATTACTATGTGAGTAGACGAACATAAGGAGGAGCTTCAGTCATACTACAAGCTCATGGAAGAGGACCTCGAGGAGATCACCAAGGACTGGTCAACAGACTTCCTTATCCCCGCTGACCCTGTAGAAATGTTTGACCCTGAAATTGACAGCTTATAGGCCTCTCATAAGGAACATGACACAGCTAGACCCAACAGAAGGAACAATACCAAAGAAGTCCAAGACTTGAGCAATGCATCAGAGAAAATTTCTTCAGTATCCCTTGACCGAGGGGGTGATGATGAAGTAGAAGAAATAAATGGCAAAGAAGATGAGAAGAAGCAAGGTGAAGTAACACCGCCTAGAGATGAGGTTGATCCCTTCAAGAAGAGGAAGGTTTCTACCAAGAAACCCTCTTCCCGGAAGAAATCTAAAGCCACTTTGACCAAGATGCATACTATGCTCACTATCGATGATTTTGATTTCATCATCGCAGCTATGAATGACACCTCGCAGGAAATCTTGCAGAAACAAGAAGACAAGCAGGAGGAGATGTACAATAGAATTGAGGTCGAGCTCCAAGGACTATAGCAAGACCTTTAGTCCAATTGCATAGTGTCCACTACACCCCTACCATTGGGAGAACTAGAGTTGGGAGATGAGCCAGCCCAACTCTGACGACTAGATGATGCGACCGAAGCTCACCTTCATCGCGCACAAGAAGAAACAAAACAAGCCACCCAAGCCTTGAAGCAAGTGCAAGAAGTACTCATAGAACAACTTTGAGTTGCAAAGAAGGAGAAGGTTTCTCTCCAAACAAAGTTTGAAGAGGAGAAAGAACATATTCAACAAGAAAAATAACAGTTGCTCGTAGAACAACTCCAAGTGCAAGAAGTAGTCAACAAAGCACTTCGCTATATGACAGGATTAGAGACAAAGGTAGAAGATAGAGTCGCACATCAAGTAGAATAGCTTGTAGAAACTATCCAGTAGCTACTACAAAGAATAGAAAACTTAGAGATCTGCATAGTGCCTGACACCCTGCAGGATGTGAGGGATCAAAGGGAAGCAACTGCTCGAGGTACAGTTGAAAAAATAAAGGGCCTCACCTTGGAATGTAAACAACTGAGTGATCCCACTGCCCAGACATATGAGCGAATCACTGAGAATCCAGAACTGAAGACACTGAAGTCACAACTCCAAGAGGTGAAGTATCAAGTAGAAATAATACCAGCACAGTTGAAGCCCCTCTTAGCTGTTGAAAGAATGAAGTGATCCCAAGAGCAGTGCACTACCCAACAACAGGTCCACACCATTCAAAGAAAAGTCATGGAAGTGACTCAGAGGCTCCAACCTATATAGGATGAGGCTTGCTAAATTTTAGTAGAGATTGAAGGTCGAGGAGGATAACTAAAGAAAGTCGTCACTGCAGCAAAACAATGCCTAGAGGGACCTGTCAACGAAGTTGTTATCTAATAGTTCGTTGAACAGGAGGCCATGGCACAACAACAAGTTGAAGAATATTGAGCCAAATAGTCACTTAGGACGAGTCATAGGTGACTGTTGGGGGCTTGTTGGCTCTTGACCAAGTTTTGAGAATCCTTGGTCATGTTTGACCTATTTTTGGGACTTTGACAGGATGTTGAAGATGGAGCACAAGATGAAGCAGATATCATGGGATCTCAGCCCCATATTAGGGATTTTTGGGATTTGGGATTATGCAACGGGTATGGGAATGTCGACCCATGGGTTTACCCATGTTTATGCCTGATTTTGTAATGTATAAATAGGTGCTAGGCGATGAAGTGAGCATATAGAGATATGAAAAGATAAGTGTGAATGACAAGTCAATAGTAAGTGGCCCTGAGTGCAAGTAACATTTGTAAGTTCTTTGTGTATGTTTGCAAGGCTGAGTGCAAGTGGCTATAAGGCACTGTATGTAGGCTTTGTGTTGTAACCTAGCTTGGGGAAGGATGATCTAGCAAAGAGTGCACAGATCTGTTGTCCTCTACAAATTTGATCTGAAGGCTCTGTGCATGTAAGAAGATTGAAGAATGATAATAAAGAAGATGAAGAGTTGGTGGACATAGCCCCAGGGTGGGGCTGAACCACGTACATCCTATGTTGTGAATGCTTTGTGTGATGCATTGATGTGTTTATGTATTTACTTTCTTAGTGCTTTGATATATATGAATGATAGGTAGATCTGTTGTTTCTTTATGCTTAATAATGAGAGTAAATGTTGGATCTGACCTATGTGAATGTGCTTAGTGCTTGAATCTGCTAGATCTAATCTATTTCGTCATGCTAAGTGCTACTAGATGCTAGATCTGTTTGCATATTGTGATGCTCTATAATTAGGGTATTTACCTACGAAGTAGATATTGGTTAAACATTGATGAACTATATTGATAAGTGCTCTATCAAGGTGTTACAATCATAGATCTGTGTCCCAACTAAGGTTGTAGACATTATATTCATGCAACCACCTGTGCCTCTACCTCAGGTGAGACTTCATTTTCTTCTCATGTGTTGTCGAAAGGGCCAGTAGTTAGGGTTTTGTTGGTGCACTGTTGTAGCATTGAACCTTGGGTTTGCCCCTGTGCCAACACCAATCGACAATAGTGGTATTCCCATATCATATTCTCTCACTCCATTGATGGAACGTAGATATGGCCTAGATGGCACAACATCTTGTCCTGAAGATGGAAATTATTGACAGTCTTGTTTGTGCCCAACATCTGGTAGGTGTTGGCGATGCCAGGATCTATCTCATAGAGGTGGGGCCAACCAGAGGTCTCGTGGCCACAAGAGTCTAACACTATGGTGAGTGTCATGACTGGAGGTCGGCTAAGGAAATCAATGAATCAGTTGGTACTTAATGTTTTATACTTGATGTTGAGGTGGAACGGCTGCAAATATGTGGACCACATTTGATGGCCATGTTTTTGCAATTTTCCTTGTGTCTCCATGAACTACAACATATTATGATCAGTGTGGATGATTGTATCCTTCCCGAGAATGTAATTCTTCCACTAGAAACAGGCTTGAACAATGGAGTACATTTATTGGTTGTAAGTAGGGTATTTACGAATTACATATCATAGTGTCTCACTATGATAGGCCACGAGGTGGTTGTGTTGAGTGAGGACTGCACCCATAATATAGTCTAAAAAATATGTCTTGATCTCAAAGGGTTGTTTTAGGTTAGGTAATGAAAGAACTAGGTATGAGCCCAAGTGCTTCTTCATATCATCGAATTCTTTCTATTGGGATAGGCCCCACACAATTTTTTCCTTACCACCACCCCTGGTTATTTGGCTGAAGGCCCATGCAATATGAGAGAATCCCAACATGAACCTGCGACAGAAATTGGAAAAGCCTAAGAAGCTCCAAATATCAATGAGCGTGGTTGGGTTGGCTAGTCACAGATGACTTGGATCTTGGTTGGATCAACATGCACACCATGTGCATCAACAATCTAGCCTAGGTACTTGAACCCGCACATGATGAAGGAGAATATTTCCAAGTTGGAATATATCTTGTGTTGTCGCAGAGTATGCAGAACCTGTTGAATATGTTGCAAGTTTTATGCTCAAGTCTTGTTGTAGATGAGGATGTCATCCAGATACACCACCACAAAATAATTAGTGAAAGGCCGCAAGATATATTCCATCATCCTCATGAAATTTGTTGGGGAATTTTTCAAACCAAATGGCATGACCAACCATTCAAAAAGACCTTATTTTGACTTGAAATTATTTTTCCATACATCTGTCTATTCTATTGGGACCTGATGGTATCCAGACTTCAAATCAATATTACAAAAGTATTTGTCCCCCTTGAGTTGATCAAGGAGATCATCTATTCAGGGAATCATGTACCGGTTCCTAACTATTATTTTATTTAGGGACCGATAATCAATGGGCAGTCACCAGGTCCCGACTTTCCTCTACTCCAACACGATTGGGATTCCATAAGGTGATGAGTTGGGTCATATATGCCCCTTTTGGAGAAGTTCTTGGATCTTACACTTGGTCTCTTCATTTTCTAGCAGACAGTGGCGATATTACCCCCATATGTGAATGAAAGAGGTTCTCTACTTCCTCTGGCTCATCAAGTTCACTGGGAAGGATCTTGCTTGTAGCAAGGGTGGCACTAGGTTCCTTGTCAATGATTTGTCTACCCTTTTTTGGTTATGACTCAAAGTTAGAACTCGCATCTAATTCATAGGATTTTACCTCAGCCACCAATGACGTCTTTGAGTGGCAATCAACCGTGTTATGCCAAGGGATCTTATGGAAGTCGCTCCACTTCCCAATATCTTTCTTTTTCTTCCCATTGTCCTTATTTTCTTGCAGATTGGAATGGTTGTCATGTGGTTTCCCATATTTACTCTATCCTTTGTTCTGCGGGTTGGGGATTCCCTTTCTCTGCTTCTACTGTGAGGGGTTCCCAAACCCAAACTATCACGTCTTTTGTTTAATATTATGCTCGATTTTGATGGCATATCGATAGGCCGCGCCCAAGGATGAGATGTCAAAAAAATAGATTTTTTTTCTAGATGTATCTATGTAGACCTCCATAGTACTTGAGAAATAGATGTCACTAAGAATATTTTATACCTAGCTTGGTGCACAAGGTATGGAAGACATTGGTGAACTTTGTCACTATTTTGCCTCTTTCATGTCGTAGTTTTTTCCATCTTGTATACAAGTCATCATAACCTCCAACAGGGTAGTATTTTTCCTTAATAACATCCTTGAAGGAACCCCAAGTGGGTGAAACTACAAATAATGAGGATCCTCATATTTCCTTTTTCTCACAGAAAGTCTCCCACCAATATTTGACATGGGGGATGACTTTGAGGATAAAAAATGTAATCTTTTATTTATCAGAAAAGTTGTGGATAGAAAAATACCCTTCTAGAAGGTTTAGACATTTATCAACAACATCCACATGTATTTCACCTTCAAATATAGAAATATCAAAATTGATCTACACCTTGAAGGGGACGACACCTCCGCTTGAGGTTGATGCATCACTGGTCGACAGTCATCAAAGGATTTGTGCAAAGTTGTCCATCATCTCGTTCCTCTATCGCTCAAGGTCTTCCTCGAGAAACATTTTGAAAGGAGCTACTGTATCATCGTATTTCTTTTCTCCCGCCATGGAAAGTTTCTTGGGTGTGTGAGAGAATTTTTCCTCAAGAGAAACAAGCTCGATACCCAACTCTCTATACCATGACCACATCGAGGACATGCATTAAAAAAAATGACAAAGAGAAGATCGCTATGATACCACTAATCTAGATTTATGAGAAGAACAAAATGAAACCATAGATTTATAATATTAATACAGAGACACGGTGAAAAATAATAGAGATACTGTAAAAATGGACTTCTATTAAATGAGAAATATGTTGAAAACTATAAAATCCAGACCAAAAACAAGCTTGCTAGAATGGTGGCAGCTTATCTCTGAGAAGAGATTTGATGGCTATTCTCATTTGCAAGAAGATGAGTACAATACGAATTTGAATGCATTTCTACAATAAACAAGAATTTGAATACCCTATACATCCAAAAACGTAACACTAGGAGAAGAAGCACCAAAATTCATGTGGGCCCCATTGGGGTAAGTTAGTACATCAACTTTCCTTATTTGTAACTTTTGCATACGATATCTATTTAGGGCCCATGATAGCTTGTGGAAAGGTATTGATGAGGAGATTCATTTAGGGGGATTAATTAGAGCCTTTGTCTCTCATTGAGTAGCTCGATCGTGAAAAAATTTCATTTAGGCCCTCAAAATGGCCCCAAAAGTTTGGGACCCAAAAAAACTACTAAAAATAGTAAGTTGCCAAAAAATGGTTTTGAGCCAATTGGAAAAGGTGGATGGGAATTGATATACTCTTGAATCAATCATCCACCCTTAGGAAGAAATGGTCTCGATTTCATTTAATTCCCCTATCAAATGAGGAAATTTCTACTGATTTTTTCCCCGAGTGAACCACTTGCCTTGGTGGAGGAGCTTCTCTGCTTTGACAACCCGATAAATTTGGATCCTCTGATAGTGATTTCCCTTGACCTATGTGTCCATGATATGATTAGTGGATTTGTTAATCCCTAATATTGGATCATTACCCCTTAATTGGGGCATATTATATTAGTAATGTTATTTTATTTATGTTGGCTTTAGGCCATTAGTTGTAATTATACCTCCCAGTCTCCTATATATACCAAGGAGACATTTTCATTTTGAATCATCTTGTACATGAAAATTTAAGTGGGGTAAAAGGAGGTTTCCCCCTTGAAGAGGCTTATTATCTAAAATTATCTATTTTCCAAGGTGTTGAGTACTTTTTCTGAGGCTTTTCTATGCTATATTGATATTTGGTTCTTAACATATGGTATCAGAGCTCAAGGTCTTGGGGTTTTGCTGCTACATCTGAGACACCTTGTAATTTTTGATTTAATGTTTTTCTACAATGTATCAGAATGAACGGCTTGGAGGATATTTAGTAGATGGATCAATGTACGTTGGGTTAAAAATTCATCTCCTGAGGCCTTATACTTTCGGAGATACATCCTGTAAATGATAGGGTTCTGGAATCATCCTGAACTAAGTCATTACGGAATTTTCACTATAAAAATATTTCTGTAATGTTTCAGACCCTGAACTCCAGAGTCTATTTACAGAAATTAGCAAGGTATCTGTGGTAAAATGTTCATCTTTTGGGTCATCTTAAATTTGTAGATACACCCTGTGTAAAATAGGGTATCTGACTAGTCCTATTGACTAGTCTCAAGAAGGTGTTCCAGGTAAAACAATTATAATTTCTTCCTAGAGTATCCAAATTGAGTGGGACTGGTTTCATTGGATCTTGGACAATTTGTAGTATTTCTAGTGTGAGTTTAAAAATTTTATATCAATTATTTTGTGCAGGGCACGCTATACAAGTGAGATCTCCTAGAAAGGCAAAAAATCGACAAGTTGTGGAGAAGTTACCATAAATTCCACTTGGCACATTAA
>JZKD02S2285197.1:0-11393 GCA_000966675.3 Picea glauca | reverse complement strand
AAAATGGGTGCCATGGTCGGCGACGATGGATTGAGGGACACCAAGCCTAGTGGTGATATGATTGAATATGGACAGTGCTACAATTTTCCCAGTGTTATCAAATGTAGGCATCGCCTCAGCCCATTTAGTGAAATAATCCACAGCAACAATGATGTATCCATGCCCCCCGTCTGAGTGAGGGTTACATGTCATGAATTCAATTTCCCATTTAGCGAATGGACCCATCGAAAATACAGGATAAAGAGGATCCATATGAGATCAAATCTAATTATTATAGGTTTGACAAGCGTGGCATTTCTGAATTGCAAGAATGAAATCTTTGAAAAGAGAAGGCCAAAAGTAACTAGCTCATAGGATCTTTTGGGAAGTGGAATACCCAGACATATGATCTCCACATGCTCCAAAGTGACATTCATTTAGTGCTTTCTCAGCTTCATCATATTTCATACATCGTCAAAACATGGAGACAATACCACGACAGTAAAGGGTATCACCGAGAATAATATATTTATGGGCTTGATACCTAATATGACAATGATATACATGAGATACATTGGTCCTGAAATTTTGGGTTTGGATATAAATGATAATGTCTCCATACCAAATATCTTCTGAACTGTTCAGAAAGAGAGATTCATCAGGAAAATAATCTTTTGCCACATTTTCTGTATCAGCAGAGGGAAGGTCACATATCAACTCAACAAAGACAAAAGATTTCTTTGACTTGGCTCTCTCAAACTCCAAATCAAACTCCTATAGAATCACTATCCATTTGGAGTATTTTTCCCCTATCAATTTTAGTGTAAGAAGATGTTTCATAGGGTTGCAATAAAAAATAATCATGGTTTTGCACAATAAGATATAGTGATGAAAAAGTTGGACAACTTGAACAACCACCAAGGCCAATTTCTCCACATGCATTTATTTGATTTTGGTGGTTGTAGGACTCTGAGTTAAATAGTAAATGACATGTTCATCATGCGAATCATCCTCTTGGACTAGAATCATGGATATGCTATGATCCGAAGCAACCAAATATAAGAAATAATCTCGACTATAATCGGGGGGAAATAAGAGTGGTGTGTGGGTTAATGAAAGTTTCAAAGATTCGAAGGATTTTTTGGTAGTGTCGTCCCATACAAAATCATGATCCTTCTTAATAATTCAAGTGAAACCTTTCGTTAGTTCGACATAATTGGGAATGAATCGTCATAGAAAATTTTCCTTCCCTTTGCAAACTTTGGAATTGGCGTAAGGTAGAAGGAGGAGGCAAATTGATAATAGCTTCAACCTTCAAAGGATCCACCCTAATCCCATGCATGGAAACAATAAAGCCTAGAATTCTCTAAAATTCCTCACAAAAATCACATTTAAGTGGATTCAATTGTACGCGGTAATATCGACATCAGAGGAAAATGGATTGTAAGTGGGCTAGATGATCTTGACAAAGAATGGAATGCGTCGATAAATCATCAAGGTAAAGTTGTACAATATTATTAATACCATGAAAGGCATAAGACATAGCACGTTGAAAAGTCGCACTAGGATTCTTAATACTGAAAGGGATTTTACGGTATGTGAAGGTACCCCAAGGGAAAATAAAAGAGGTCTTATGCTGATCCACAAATAAAATATTTATTTGATTATAGATGGAAAATCCATCCATCGGAAAGAATATTTCACTTTCGGTGCAATCATCAACAATTTGATAGACGAAAGGGGTTGGATAATTATCTTTAGAACAAGCCTTGTTAATATCCCTATAATAAACACAAACACAGACCGTTCCTTGTTTCTTCATGGCCGGAACAAGATTGGACACCCAATAAATTAACGCTACAGGGTAGACAAAACCATCTTTAAGAATATTTTCAACTTTGAGTTTTATCGCAACAACTTTTTGTGGATGAACTGGGCGAAGCCGTTTTCGAACGGGTTTAGCATTTGGGTATGTCTTAATTTCATGTACAACAATATATGGATCAATTCTAGGAATCTCTTCGTAAGTCCATGCAAAAATGTCATGGAATTATTAGAAAGGGCCTTGTAAGTTTGGATGTCATCGGGAGAACATGAGGCACCTATATGAACATTGTCCACAATTCCAGGCTTAATTGAAATGTCTAGAGGGATCGTGGGTGGAATATTTCCCAATTTCCTTTCATACAAAATATCATGTGTTGGTTCATAAATTGGGGGAACAGTAATAACTATGGATGGATTTTGACGCAAACGCTCCACCCTCGGGTACGTCCGCTCTCACAGGATCTTCTTCTTCTCGGCTTGAAGAACTCCAAGGTTTTTCTATTTCCCTATCGGGAAATCTGCTCCCACAGTTCTCTCGTGCGATCCCCCTTCCTTGATTTATTGGGGAATTGAAAATTGTGACTTTACGAGTTCAAAGGTTGAACACTGGGTCCTCGGATCCCCAAGACCCGATGGTCATTCAACTCGCTGACTTTTCCCTGAGGGATTTTCCTACTCGCAACCTCGGGATCTCGCAACCTCGCAACCTCGCAGGTTGAATCCTCGAACTTTCACCCTCTTATTCTGTGAGTCCCCGAGGTGCAAGAATTCAATGGAATGTTGACTTCTATCTCCAGGCCGCACGTGTCCACCTATCGACCCCGCAGTCCCACCTTATGCTCTGCCATGTGCCCACATGAACCTCGGCTCCTCGACACTTTGCGACTCATGAATCCTAACGCCAAAACTTTGGGACTTCTCGCGGAAAGATCCCGAGGCTTCCGTGCTACTTGTATTCCATTCGCTCTCCGCTATGGCCCACACTACCTCTAGCTGTCGAGATATCGCTTCTCATAACCTCGCGATCCCCGCGTAAAAATCCTCGAGTCTTTTCTCCCGAGGCTCCGATACACGATCCCACGTGTGGATCCAACGGTCCTCCTATGATCTGGATCCAACGACTATTCTCCTTCTTGTGCCTCGCGCCCTCGTGACTTGGAGTGCCCAATGCTTGGGCCTTTGCCCTATAAACTCCTGAGTTCATGAGATCCCTCGATCTCTGACATGCGTCCTCTCAAATGGACGGTCCCGATCCTCTCGCCACTTCGTTTCCTCGCGCCTCACGACTCTGAAGACCCAATACTTGGGATTTCACCCTGCGAACTCCCAAGTTCGCGAGATCTCTCGATCTCTACCACCTGTCCTCCTCAAATGGATGGCTACAATCCTCTCGCTCCTTCGCCACTTCGTGTCCTCGCACCTCGAGACTTTGAACACCAAATACTTGGGCTTTCACTCTTCAGCAACCCAGTGAAGATCCTTCCTTGGACTCTTCCTTCACATGGCAGAACTCAAAGAGTTCTTTGTTCTCCTGTGCCTGCTTGCACACTTTCTCGACGTCCTCCTAGTGGAGTCTCTTCTCCACAGAACGTTCAGCAATTCTGGGTCCTTGTGCACCTATGCACTTACTCGATGCCCACCTGGCAGAGCCTTTCAGAATCCTCAGTGATTCTATTTCATTTGAACCCATGGCATATTTCCTTCCTCTGTGCAATCCTTGCACACACACACTCAATGCCCACCTGGCAGAGCTTCTCATAACTCCTCATAGCTTTTGACTTCTATCTTCAAACTCTCAACAGAGTTCTTCTTTAGCACCACCGTGCGTATGCTCGATGCCCACCTAGCAGAGCTCCACAGAACTTACAACAAAGTTCTGTCTACAACTATGTTTCAGCTACACAGCCTTTCCTCCAAGGTATTTAGTAACCTTGAGGTCTTTCTCCTGAGTTGATGACTTCAGTCCTGTGCCTCAGCACATCTTTGTCTGACTCCTCAAAGTTCAAAAGTGCATCCTTAGTGCACCGACTCTTAGAACCCTTTGTGTTCTGTCACACCCTCCTGGTGTGAAGCCTCAAAGACCTCTCAATCCTAAAATCACACAAACCCCTGCATAATGCATCCACATAACATACATTCATAGCATATACAAAGAACACACACAGACATGCATATAAGATAGAGTAATGCAGAAAAAACTACTCTCGTTATATTAAAATGGAAAATGCCTGTATTTTATAAATGGTGTTCCTTGAGCTCTCTCTTGCTCTCTCATCCAATCATTCCCCCCAAAATGAGATCTCAAAATCTCTTTTACCTGAGGGGCTCATCGAGCGCTTCCCTCCAGGTCTACCTACTCTAATAAATTACATTCAATGGGCTGTCTAGTCCAGAATCAGATCTAGATCTCATCCATACACACATTAAATGCCTATCTTATCTACAGCCTGTGAAAAGGCATGGCTTCTGTGGCTCACCAAACTAAGCATATTAAATTACATTCATTTCAAATTCAAATGAGGCTACGCCTCCCTTCAGCTTTGAATGCATGCACGTTGATGTGGTTGGCTGGTTGGCTAGTTGTCATGAAGTGATGCTCCTACATCATACTCTGCAGCTGCAAAAATCATGAGCTCCTGCTCATGAGCTTCCCCTGTAGCTGTTGGAAATCCTCCTGGATCCCAAACGAATCTATGGAGTTGTCCATCCGCTCCATCGTCCTGCTGCTCTGCTGCTATTTCTTCTCTACTCAGCCTCTCCTCGCTGGCAATCTTTGCTGATCTCAAAATCATCCTTCTGATGTCCTCTATTACTTCATCCAGCTTCTCCAGTGGTTGATCCTGTTGTTGCAGTCTCCTCATCTACAAAAAATTTTGGCCATTTGGTAGATCACTATGATCTCCCATGCCATCTTCTTCATCTTCTTTTTCATCTGTGGCCTCAAGTTGCCACTCTGCTGCAGACTTCATATCTGCAGTCTCTTCTTGACTGACCTGTTGTTCAGTCATCTTCCCTGACAGCTCAAATTCTGCCAGTTCTTTTGCTGGCCCTGGATTGTTCAACCAATCCTCCATCATCTCTAGCTCCATCTCCCATGGAGTGATAACTTTACCTTCTTGCTCCTTGGCTTCCTTCACTGCTAGCTTTAGTGCTATAGCTTCTTGCCTTTTAGCTCCCTGGCCAAAATTATTGAGCCATTCCTCAGAATGCTCACTCTCTTCTTCTTCTTGGGAAGTCTCCAATGTCTGCTCCCATTCATACTCTTTTCTGACAGTCATCATCCACTGAGACTGTTCTATTGCTGCATTATCCGCAACACAAATTTTTGCCTCCTCCTGGGAACATGGTAGGAATACTCCAATTCCCCCAACCATCAAAAGACCATCCTGATCTTCCTCCTCTGTCAGTTGCACCTGCTGATCCAAATTCATCTTTGAGATCATCTGCTCTGTCAGCTCCCCTGGTTGATTCCAACTCACTTCTGAGTTTATGAGACCCTCATATAGTCTCATATGCTCATCCCTTCCCACCTGGAAATATGGGATGCTTTCACTGCCCTCCTATCAGACTATGAGATCAACCGATCCCATCTTCATCAGCACTCCTTACTGAATTGAACTCTCCATGAGACCTTCAAATGGTCTCAATTGTTCATCTCTGCCCTCCTGGCAGTCTTTGAGATCCCGTTGTGATCTCCTTTCATTGCCCAGCTGGCAATGCAAAATTCCCTCACTGTCCTCCTGACAGTCCGTGATATCCCTCAGCGACCTCAACTCATTTCCCTCCTAGCAAACTGGAATTTCTTCTTCTATGCCTTCCTGGCAGTCCTTGAGATCCTCACCTGATCCCAATTCATCCTCTTCATCATCCCAATCATCGAGACCTCTCCCAGTCTCTGGACAATAGTGACAAATCATCTTTTCTTCTGTGGCCCTGAGGTTTTCAGCATACCTCAACCATCTCTTTAGCAACCTGCGTTTCCCTATGACCATCAACTCCTTGATTGGCCAGTTTGCTTTTGCCTTCTTCATGGGAAAATTTCGCATTTGCCTCATCCTTCTATCCTGCCGCATCCGCAGTTCGAACTCCTCTATGTCTTCCTTTAATTCATAGAGTTCTCTTGTCATTTCTTTATCAAATTAGACAAGCTTTTCTTCCTTGCTCTTCTTTCTATGGCCTTCAGTAGCCATCTTGCTGGGTCTATCTGCCTCCCTGACAGATCTACTGCTGTCACCCCTGAAATCCTGAGTGCCCATCTTCATCCTCCTACATCCTCCCTGACTGTCTATGGACTGCTGCCTACCTGCAAACAAGTCCTCACAGAGTCCTCAACAACTCTGTCTTCTTCCTACTTCCCTCTAGCTTCACCTGAAATATACAGATGAAGTTCCCGCTCTGATACCACCTGATGTGAGTATGAGAGTGCCTTCCTTCTCTGCCTCCTTTGTCTGCAATATACAAATAGATTCCTGCTCTGATACCACTTTGACGTGAGTATCAGAGTGCCTTCCTTCTTTGCCTCCTCTGTCTGCAATATACAAACAAATTCCCGCTCTGATACCACTTTGACGTGAGTATCAGAGTGCCTTCCTTCTCTTCCTCCTCTGTCTACAATATACAAACAGATTCCCGCTCTGATACCACTTTGACGTGAGTATCAGAGTGAATTCCTTCTCTGCCTCCTCTATCTACAATATACAAACAGATTCTCGCTCTGATACCACTTTGACGCGAATGCGCCACCCTCGGGCACGTCCGCTCTCACAGGATCTTCTTCTTCTCAGCTCGAAGAACTCCAAGGTTCTTTTATTTCCCTATCGGGAAATCTGCTCCCATAGTTCTCTCGTGCGATCCCCCTTCCTTGATTTATCGGGGAATCGAAACTCGTGACTTCACGAGTTCAAAGGTTGAACACTAGGTCCTCGGATCCCCGAGACCCGATGGTCAGTCAACTCACTGACTTTTCCCTGAGGGATTTTCCTACTCGCAACCTTGCGATCTCACAACCTCGCAACCTCGCAGGTTGAATCCTCAAACTTTCACCCTCTTATTTCGCGAGTCCCCGAGGTGCGAGAATTCAATGGAATGTTGACTTCTATTTCCAGGCAGCACGTGTCCACCTGTTAACCCCACGGTCCCACCTTATGCTCTGCCACGCACCCACACGAACCTTGGCTCCTCGGCACTTCGCGACTCGCAAATCCTAATGCTAAAATTTTGGGACTTCTCGCGGCGAGATCCCGAGGCTTCCATGCCACTTGTATTCCACTCATGCTCCGCTATGTCCCACACTACCTCCAGCTGTCAGGATATTGCTTCTCGCAACCTCGCGATCCCCGTGCCCAAATCCTCGAGTCTTTTCTCCCGAGGCTCCAATACACGATCCCACGTGCGGATCCAATGATCCTCCTATGATCCAGATCCAACAGCTATTCTCCTTCTCACGCCTCGCGCCCTTGTGACTTGGAGTGCCCAATGCTTGGACTTTTTCCCTGCAAACTCTTGAGTTCGCGAGATCCCTCGATATCTGACACGTTTCCTCTCAAATGGATGGTCCTGATCCTCTCGCCACTTCGTGTCCTCGCGCCTCACGACTCTGAAGACCCAATACTTGGGCTTTCACCATGCAAACTCCCAAGTTCGCAAGATCTCTCGATCTCTGCCACCTGTCCTCCTCATATGGATGGCTACAATCCTCTCACTCCTTCGTCGCTTCACGTCCTCGCACCTCACAACTTTGAACACCCAATACTTGGGATTTCACTCTTCAGCAACCCAGTGAAGATTCTTCCTTGGACTCTTCCTTCACATGGAAGAACTCAAAGAGTTCTCTGTTCTCTTGTGCCTTCTTGCACACTTTCTTGACATCCTCCTGGCGGAGTCTCTTCTCCACAGAACGTTCAACAGTTCTGGGTCCTTATGCACCTATGCACTTACTCGATGCCCAACTGGCAGAGCCTTCCAGAATCCTCAATGATTCTGTTTCCTTTGAACTCATGACAGAGTTCCTTCCTATGTGCAATCCTTTCACACACACGCTCAATGCCCACCTGGCAAAGCTTCTCAGAACTCCTCAGATCTTCTGACTTCTATCTTCAAACTCTCAACAGAGTTCTTCTTCAACACCACCGTGCATATGCTCGATGCCCACCTAGCAGAGCTCCACAGAACTTACAACAAAGTACTGTCTACAACTGTGTTTCAGCTACACAGCCTTTCCTCCAAGGTATTCAATAACCTTGAGGTCTTTCTCCTGAGTTGATGACTTCAGTCCTGTGCCTCAACATGTCTTTGTCTGACTCCTCAGAGTTCAGAAATGCATCCTTAGTGCACTGGCTCTCAGAACCCTCTGTGTTCTGTCACACACTCCTGGTATGAAGCCTCAAAGACCTCTCAAGCCTGAAATCACACAAACCCCTGCAGAATGCATCCACATAACATACATTCATAGCATATACAAAGAACACACACAGACATGCATATAAGACAGAATAATGCAGGAAAAAATGCTATGGTTATATTAAAATGGAAAATGCTTGTATTTTACAAATGGTGTTCCTCGATCTCTCTCTGGCTCTCTCATCCAATCATTCCCCCCAAAATGAGATCTCAAAATCTCTTTTACCTGAGGGGCTCATCGAGCGCTTCCCTCTAGGTCTACCTACTCTAATAAATTACATTCAATGGGATGTCTAGTCCAGAATCGGATCTAGATCTCAGCCATACACACATTAAATGCCTATCTTATCTATAGCATGCGCAAAGGCATGGCTTCTATGGCTCACCAGCCTAAGCATATTAAATTACATTCATTTCAAATTCAAATGAGGCTGCGCCTCCCCTCATCTTTGAATGAATGCGCGCTGACGTGGCTGGCTAGTTGGCTAGCTGTCATGGAGTGATGCTCCTGCATCAGATTTGAAATTCGTTCATAACTATTGATAGTCTTGAGTTCAAGAAAGAGGATGGAACGATGATTTCCATCATCCCAAGGTGTTTCTTCCATAGACATAATTTCCATGATCGTTTCATCAGTTGGAAGTATCATGTGAAATGGATCAGGAGACATATCAAAGAGAGAGTGAGGAGAAGGATATTTCAATTGAATATCTTGATAGGCCAATTCCACTGGACTTAAAGGCATTTGGTCGCCATAACAAGGACATTCTTCCAAGATAGGTACTATCCAAGGGTCATAGGACTCATATATTTCACCAACACTGGTCGAAATAATGTTAATAGAAACAACAAAAGGAGGAGGAAAATTGGGTGGTGGAATGGGGAAAGTACCCATTAATGATGAATCCTTTAAAATACCCACACAGACATTCTCATAACAAGGAGGTGTTTTTTCTATGAATGGAACATTACTAGTGTGTCAATCAGAACTAAAAAAGGTGAATTGATATACCATAACAACTTTACCTTGGTGAGTTAAATGTATCACATGGAAAATGGTATAAAATACTGCTCAGATAGCATCGATCCAACTACGGCCATGTGGAAGGTTTTAATCGAGAGGTGCATCAAATACCTCAACCTCAATAGTAACCGCTTTTCCTTGTAACACAATAGATAACGTAGGAAGAACACCATAAGGTTTAAACCCTATACCATTAAAATATTTTAAACTGTTGTGTGACTCGGTAAGGGAAGGAGAGAAAATGTCTTTCCAATAAGTGACAAACATGACACAAGTCGAAGCTCCTTCATCAAAAAATATTCTTATTTTCCACAATTACTTGTATTTGAAAAGCTAATTGATGAGGGAGTCTTAGAATGTGATCTTCCAAGTCAAAGACTATCAAATTCATATCAGTAGGATCGATTCCACCAATATCCTTTAACAATGCCTTCTGTTGAGTAGGAAAACTTTGAAGGACTTAGAGAGCCGACATTGCAGAAGGTGCCTATGAAATATCTTCTACAATAATGTAGTTTTGAGCGACACGTGCATGTGGGTTAAATGACAACTTACGAACGATGCCCTTATGTGATGGAAAAATAAGTGTATCAGAACTAGGTTGTCCAATATGAAGAGGGCCATTGGGATGCAGAGCCGATGGAGGAGTTTGAGCCAACGCAGGAGGTGGATCATAAACTTTCTCTTTAGAAGGAGAATAATATTTGGTTGGAGTAGCGACTGCAACTTCATTTTTCTTGGAGTCACCAGTACACATAATGGAGATTTTAACCTTGTACAATATTTACTGCAAACATTTTTTCATCTCAAGAATAGAAAAGATACAATGGAAAATACAAACATTACACAGATATTTTTCCCCTGGAAACCCAAAATGGGAAAACCAATATATTCTATATTCATTCATAGTGATACATTGTTTACAATACAATATACATATAGGATACAATGACATCCAAAACCCTAACCCAATGACCTGGATTAGTCAACAACCCTAATTCCTTAATTGGAAATAGAAAACCATCGACAAAGAAACCATGTGCCGAAAAACCACCTAAATATGTGACATGTTTTCCGAGGTAGAAAATGTTTTCTCAAGGGTGCTTCCCATGAAAACCCGCACGGGGAGAATTCTTCCCCCTATGCACTTGGCACAATGCTCAAACACTACTACTCATGAAAAGAATATAACACATACCCAACATTCTCCCACTTGTTTTTTTCTTTGCATACAGGGGCTTACAGGGTTACATAGTCAACAATCTAGGGAAACAATGCCCATGGATCCTCTACACCAAGAGAAATTCTCATTGCTCACAGATTTTGTTAATGAATCTGCAACATTCTTCAAAGTGTCCAATTCTATTTATGTCGCACATAACAACTACTACTCTGGGATGATCGTCACATTCCTTAGCGACTATCATTTTCATGTTTTTGTTCTGTTTTTTATGTTGGTTCTGACGCTAGTTTTGGTTCCCTCTTATCTGCCACTTTTCTATTAGTTGAGGATAGTCTTATGTCACATGATCCAATTATCTACATGTTGTGCAAGGATTCGGGAAATACCTCACTAAATGTCTCGTTTTATTGCAATTATAACAAATTATCAACCCTCTTCCTCCTTGATCAAATCCTCCACGTCCTCGACCTCTTCTGAATCCTCCATGTCCACCTTGGTTAAAGCATTGTGGAGTGTTGTACTATGGAACTCCTCATTTTTTTGTAAAAGTTTATTCTTGAACTATGTACACATCTAAAGTGTGCTCTCTCATTAAGTCGAATGTGTGATAGTATTTCTGATCATGTCCTATCGATTTGCAAAAATTACGAAATAACAACCTGGGCGTACTCTAGTATTTCTATAGTAAGGGAAAAGTAGTCGGATGATGTCCCCATGTATTACATATCTTTCAATACCTTACCCATCCTTCCAAAGGTTTTAGTGATCCTGTGGCCATATACTATGCGAATGATTTACAATCTTCCTTTTGATGGCCTTTTTTCTTACATGGTATACACCAAACATGTTCACACTTTTCCTTTTCCTTCATTATATTTGATAATTGAATGATCAGTGTAGCCAACTGTGACTATACTTGTGCCATACCTGTGCCATATCCTACATAATATGCTTCCAATTTCATTGTGATTTCCAATGCTT
>JZKD02S2285186.1:0-10394 GCA_000966675.3 Picea glauca | reverse complement strand
AGAAGCTTTGTGCTCAAGTTTACTTGCGCTTCGAGTGCTCTAGTGAACAATGATGTGAAGTGTTTCGACTGGCTTGGGATTGACAACCTTCGCCGTGCCTTTAGCGCCAAAAGTGAGATTTCCATGTATTGACGACAATGGAATGATTTCTACTAGTCATATCCACGTGTAAGGGGTCATTGCTACGGGTTGTATCGAAGATGAAACAAATTTCTACCGCCGATTGCTACGGGTTGTATCGATGGAACTGTAATGACACTATGACCTGAAAAATGACATTTGGAAATGGTGACATAGCATTGTTCAACAACATCCAACTTAGAATTCTTTAGAAAAAACTATTGCTCGACCCACATCACCATGACGTGTACACCATGTGGTTGCCATATACATATTCAAATTCCTAATTTGTAAAATGATAAGCTAAGAGAAGGAGATTATAATAATGCATTTACATCCTTTCTAAAGTTTTACATACTGCACACCCGTATTAGATGAATAAGAATAGATGCTTTGTTATGCTTCTTTGTGCTTTGTCTTGATGTGTTCACATGTTATTTTCTAAGTGCTTTGATGTATTTAGATAGATCTACTTATGCTTTGTGCTTATTATATGTGAGAATGTTAGATTTGATCTATATGGCTATGCTTAGTGCTTGATATGCTCAATCTGATCTATTTACCTATTCTAAGTGCTTAAATACATTAGATTAGTGTGAATGCTGCAAAGCTATGTTTTATCAACGAAGTGGATATTGATTGCATATTGAGGAACTGACGATACTAAGTGCTTTATTAAGTATTATAATCACATATCTGTGCTCCAACTAAGGTTGCAGACACCTGAGTCTCGCAATCACCCCTGCCTCTACCTCGGGTGAGACTTCATCTTCTTCGCAGGTGTTGCCGAAAGGGCCAATAGTTAGGGATTTTTTGGTGCACTGTTGTAGCGTTGAAACCTGGGTCTGCCCCTGTGACAACAAATGGTTCCGTTGCCGGGACCTGAAACTGTGATTGTTGGGAACTGAGAAAGAAGAAGCTTTGTGCAAAGATTCGACCTGAGATTGTGAAAGCTCTGTGCATAGATCTGTTCCCTAGTGCACAATATCCTACTCGATTTATAAAGCTCCATGCTAAAGAAAGAAGCCCAATCTGAAGAAAGGAGGTCAGATTTGAAGGAAAGAAGCAAGATTTGAAAGCTTTGTTCTCTAAGAAAGGAAAAAGTGAGAATTTTTGATTAAAAGAGGTAAGATTTGCAAGCTCTGTGCTCTGATAAAAGGTAAGAATAGTTAAAAGTTTTAGATTTGGAAGCTTTGTGCTCTGTAGAAGTAATATAAGTGGAAATTTTTGTTTCTAAAGTATGGATCTAGGTATGTTTGATAGGTTCCTTCCTAGCTTGAAAACTAGGGCACTAATACATGAAAGAAGGCTTGATATGAGTAGATCTGATAAGAATAATGAAAGATATGTTATAACTATGCATAGAAATAACGTTTGGACTAACAAATGGATGTAGGATCCCAAAAAGAATTTTTTGCAGGTTAACTACCATGATCCTAGTGTGCAGTATTGGAAAGGCTGGGGATCATTTAAAACAAAGAGAGGATTAACCCTTTGTTATAGTTGCAGAAGACCGGGACATCTTGCTAAGAAATTCCCTGGGAAAAGACCTGGTTTTCTTTGTTGTAAATATATGGACCATGAAGTGTTAGATTGCCCTAGAATGACTGCTAAGCTGGAAGAAATGAATCTGAATAGAGGAAACCCTAAGACAGATCCAGAAATGGCAGAACACTAGAAAGAATCAGAGAAAGTATTGCTGCAAATAAACGAAACCCTGAATGACCATCAACATGTCAGACTATCAGAGATCTTCAAGGAAAAATAATGCATTGAAGTAAGAATAGGAGACGTCGACATTGACTTTGTTCTGGATGAAGAAAAATAAGTGAATATCATGACATAAAGAACTTGGGAAGACATAGGGAATCCTGCTATGATCCCTTCATTAGGAGGAATAGGACTATTCAAAGGAAAGATGATAAACCTATTTGGGAAGCTTGCTTGCATACCTATGAACGCTAATGGAACTTCGACAGAAGAAGATTTTGAGGTTACTAAATTTATTGAAGACATCGCCCCATTTACCATGTTACTAGGAAAACCTTGGATTGATAGAGATCAAGCCAGACGAGAAGAAGAAGAAGTTTTGGAACAGAAGAAACAAGAGTTAAAAGATTTCATGACCAGAAGGAACGTACACTTGATTGTAGAACAAGAGAACAGGTCAAAGCTATTTAACACTAGCAACCCAGATGTCGAAGTTGCAAGAACATTAGAAGACCCACAGAAGACTGAAGTACCTACCCTAGACAAAGACAAAGTATTATCTAGGAATCCTAGGGAAGAATCTCAACAACGCGAAGTGACTATGACCAAAGAATATAAGAATCAGAATGGAAAAAGGAATACCGAGACGAAGCTCATTGGAAAAAAGGATAGAAAGTTAAGTAAGAAGAGAGCTAAGATCGAAAAGTTGCAGAAGGTTCCAGAGGGAACTTCGCAGACGAAAAAATTGCAAAATGAGAGCTTCGCCGGGATATCAGAACAACGACACATGGCACTTCACCATGACGACGTAATATATTTGTTGGGGACATTATAACCGTTTGATCGACGCTCTGAACGAGCATAAAGTCAATTATGGTTCGTCATCAGACCGTTGGACCGTGCCATAAAGGACTGGACAAGAGTTAATGGAGGCTCATACCCATTGCAAGCAAACCATTGTCAAGTTCCCTATTTATCTCATCACGCCATGCACCGAGAACACTTTTTCCAATTGAGAATTCGAGCCCGCAGACTAAGCTGAGTTTATACGATGATCATCACACTCTTTCTCTCTATCTCAGTACTGTGTCTAATTTGTTCCTCGAACCCACGATTGTTCACCCCGAGTGCGTATGTCAGAATAATTGAGCACCGCAGAGAAAGTTGTTGAAGAAGTTTTGATTGACTTGATGACTGAGAGAGTCATGTCGATGTTTGAAGGTATCCAGGCTTCATCCACAAGAACAGTGCAAGCGTCTCCATCCAGGTGATCTGACGGTCCTGCTATTTTTGTGATCTTGCATCTTGCGGTTCCTTAGATGTGGGTTCTTATCACTCCAAGTCGCGATAGGCGAAGCTCCGAGATGGAGCTCAGATCAACGTTCCTAATTCTTGGTGATTTGATGGTCCTGATCTTTTCGTGATCTCGCATCTCACTGATCATTAGATGGAGATTCTTGTCACTCCAAGTTGTGATAGGAGAAGCTACGAGATGGAGCTCAGATCAATGGTCCACTTTCTTGGTGATCTGATGGTCCTGATATTTTTGTGATCTCGCATCTCGCTGATCCTTAGATGGAGATTCTTGTCACTCCAAGTCACGATAGGCGAAGCTCCGAGATGGAGCTCAGATCAACAGTCCTCGTTCTTGGTGATCTGACGGTCCTGATCTTTTCGTGATCTCGCATCTTCGCGATTTCGCTGCTTCACAATTTCGCCGCTTCGCGAGTTTGCCACTTCGCCATGTAATGAACGTGCAGGTCCTCCCTGATCCAACGATGGATGTACCCCGTGCTTAGATCGGACACCCGAGATATATTCTCGTGTACTGCGTGCTACTCCTCTCTGAATTCATATCTGACGGTCATCAGGGATTCTGAATAAGATCCAACATTCACTGTTGCTCCTCCTCTTCCATTATCACTGTTCTTACCATCGCTGTTCTTGCCATCAATGACAAGCTTACTCTCAATTGTAAACCTTCCAACATGGTTATCATCAAATCTAGATAAGGGAAGGTGATGAATGAAAGACAACGTTCAAGACAAAATATGGGTTGTTTGAGTGGTTAGTTATTCCCTTTGGTTTAACTAATGCACCTAGCATGTTCATGAGGTTGATGAACAAAGTTCTAAAACCGTTTTTTGGGAAAATTTGTTGTCGTATATTTGGATGACATTCTGATTTTCAGTAGGAGAAAAGAGGAACATCTGGAGCATGTGAGGAAGGTGTTACAACGATTGAAAGAAGAGGCATTTCTGATAAATCTGAAGAAGTGTTCGTTTTTACCAAAGGAGCTTGTATACTTGGGTTTTGTGGTTTCGAAAGAAGGTTTAAAGATGTATCTCGAGAAGGTAAAAGTAATATTGGTTTGGCAGACACCTAAATGTGCTTTTGACATGTGGAGTTTCCATGGACTGGTGAGTTTCTATAGGAAGTTCATTTGAAATCTCAGTCAGATTTGTGTGCCTCTTACCGAATGCATGAAGAAAGGCACATTTCAGTGGACAACAACAACAACAGAGTCATTTGAATATTTGAAAAAAAAGGTGACAGAACAGCCCGTGTTGGCACTTCCAGATTTCAATAAAGTATTTCAAGTAGATTGTGATGCAAGTGGGACAACAATTGAATAATTTCTGAGACAAGAAGGTAGAACGATATCCTTTTTCAGTGAAAAGTTGAATGAAACGAGGAAGAAATACTCTGTTTATGATCAAAATTTTTATGCTATCATCCATGCCCTAAAAAAGTGGTGACATTACTTGCTTCCAAAGGAGATTGTTTTGATTACTGATCACGAGGAATTGCAATACATTAACAACCAAGGTAAATTAAATAAAAAACATTGTAATTGGGTATAATTTTTACAAATTTATACATTTATTTTGAAATACAGGCCAGGGATGTCAAACAAGGTTGCTAATGCATTGAGTCGGAGGAAAATATTGCTAAACACCATGTCAGTTGTAGTGGTAATTTTGGAATGTGTGAAAGGGTTGTATGAAGATGATGCCGATTTTACAGAGGCTTGGAAGGCATGTAGAGAACCATGGAGTATGTACCAGACACCATTCTTAGAGTACCACTTTCAAGAAGGCTTCTTGTTTAAGAACCAACAATTATGTATTCCATAGAGTTCAATACGGTTGAACCTCATTAGAGAGTTACACAGTGGCAATTTAGGAGGACATTGTAGCATGGACAAAACTACATCATTGGTGAAAGAACGATACTTTTATCCCAACATCAACAAAGATGTCAGGAAATTTGTTGAGTGTTGTAGAGTTTGTCAATTAGCTAAGGGTGGAAGTCAAAATACATGACTTTACACTCCATAGTTGGTACCTAAAAGACCACGGGAAGATGTAAGCATGGATTTTATTTTGGGACTACCTATGAAACAAAGGAAGTATGATTTTGTGATGTTAGTAGTATACCGGTTTTCAAAAATGGCACATTTTATAGCATGTAATAAGACAAGTGATGCTAGTGAAGTGGATGCCTTGTTTTTCAGAGAAGTGGTATGGTTACATGGCCTATCAAGGAGTATTACTTCAGACAGAGACACAATATTTCTTGGTCACTTTTGGAGGACACTTTGGAAAAGGTTGGGTTCTAAGTTGCTATACATTTTGGCCTATCATCCCCAAATAGATGAGCATACCGATGTGGTGAATCAAATTTTAGGAAAGTAATTGAGAAGTTTGAGTGGCAAAAATCCTAGACAATGGGATTTAGTTTTGGCACAAGCTAAATTCACCTACAATGATTCAGTGAGTAGATCTATAAGGAAGAGCCCATTCCAAATTTTTTTATTGCGGGTCACCTAAAGGGGTGGTAGATTTGGATGATTTATTGTATCTAGGAGATAAAATGAGTGCTAATGCCAGTGATTTTGCAGACATTATGCAAGAAATGCATGAGCAGGTGAAGCAAAAACTACAGGAAAGTAATAACAAGTATAAACAAAGGACAGATCTGCAATGAAGAAAACAAATATTTAAAGAAGGTGAGTTAGTTATGGCTCACTTGAGAAAGGAACAATTTCCCATAGGTACCTATAACAAACTTAAGTATAAAAAAATAGGACCATGTAGAATCTTAAAGAAAATTTCTAATAATGCTTATCAGTTGGAACTTCTGGACAAGTTCGATATATCTCCAACATTCAATGTTGTTGATCTGTATGAGTTCCATGAATTAGAAAACAATGATGATGAAATTACTATGGATGGATGGGAACAAATACCACTCAAGCGAGCTGAGGAAGTGGAAAACAATTTGGCCACGAGGATTGGTAAAAAAAATCGCAACAAGGAATATCTAGAATATTTACTCAAATGGAAAAACAAAGGATTTGAGGATGCATTGTGGGTTTCCGAAGAAGAAATAATACACCTGCGATACTCTTCATCCTCTGGAACAATAACCACATGAGTTGGGAGCTCATGTTTTTCTTACCAAGGGTGTCGAATGCAAGAGCAACTTTGGTTCTCGGCAATCCGTATCACCCAAAAACATTACAATTATGTACAAGTTAATTTAGGACGAATAAGGATGGCTACAACTCTACTTAACATCTCATGCTATTACTCCTTGTTATAATTGACAGTGCTGCAACTCGCTGCAAGTTCTATGCTGCAACTCCATGCGAAAATATTGGTGTTACAATTTGTTGCAACTCCTATGTTACGACTCCACGCTACAAGATTGGTGTTGCAACTCGCTGCAACTCCTACGCCGCAACTCCACGCTACAGAATTTGTGCTGGAATTTTTATGCTGCAACTCAACGTGATGATTCTAAATTTAGTCCATGTAGCCATGAATATTAAGTGCCAAGTGGAAATCATTGGTGAAGGAAGAGGAAACAAAACTGAAATGGAAAACGTCTAGGCAACGAAAAATCATAACTATTCATCTTCCCAATGGAAGGGGAAACAAATACACTGACAGAAACAACATAAAAAGAAGGGGGAAGGAATACATCAGAGTGGATTCGAGCTAGAAGAAATTAAGGTTTCCCTCAGGTCGATTTGAAGTGACTGAGAAAGACACCAAGAATGAGGTCGAGAAGAGACAATATAATCTGACGATGATACAAATTTCGACCACCGATACATGGTACAGGTGCTAAAAAACTCATCAATAGGGATTACTTCGTGCGTATCAACATTTAAAGATTTATGAATGCTAGTGTGTTGGTGTCCATCAATTGATCCATTCCGATGTATCAATGCTTGAACATTGATTAGGCACTGATACAACAAATCTTGGTGAAAATATTCTAAGTGTTGGTTCGATTCATGTATTGGTAATGATGGTGGTTTTGATGCTAGTGTATCGGTGCTAAAAAATTGATAGAGCGCCGATACACAAATATTTCTCGAAAATTTTCTAAGTGTTGCCCCCAAATTGTGTATCAATGAAGAAAAATTGAACTTGCCAACACTCGCTGTATCGGCGAGGGAAAATTTCCCTCCGCCAACACTGTCTATGGGGGTGAGGCTAGGAAGTTTGAAAAACTTAAGTAAAAATGCTTGGAAAAGGCTAAATCAAGGACCAACAAGACAACTTAGATTATTTGTCATGATAAAAGGGTGTTGAAATAGTAAAAGGATGGTCCATATATCTTGGAAAAAATTGGCTATATAAGTAAGAAAATAAGAAGAAGGGAAGTTGTTGGTGTCGGCACAACAAATACCCTTACAAAAATTTGTTCGATCATAATATTGCACAATTAATTCAATGGGCATTGTAAAAGGTTTCACTTCTGAATGAACTAGTGGTCCCAATCAAGGGAAGTATTGCCTCAATGGACATATGGGTGATCAATTGAGGATCATGTTCTTGTCAAGGAATGAGATAAAATTAGGTGCTAAAATTATCTAAAACAATTGACATATCTATTTGCATGGAGTGTAGAACTTCATGCAGTGCATTGTCTAATTATTATTTAGTGTGATTGATGGTAGAGATAACTTTAACACTACGAATAACTTATTATTTTGCAAGAACAATGGCCAAAGTTTAACTAGTTGAAGATATGCTTGAGTCATTTCTCAATTAACCATTTGCATTGGCCATTCAACTCTTAAACTCTTCCACCACCACATTTGCCTTAAAAAACCGATGTTGATTGAAACATGTAAATACCATTTTAATGGACATTTCATTTCAATTTGTTTATAAGATATGCTAAATAACCATTAGCTTTTGTGTTTCTTAATGATGCTTAAGATGTCAAAATTAACATTGATAACTCGTAATGTATTATGCTAAATTTTCTAAATAAATTTGCAAAATTACAAGAACCTTTCTTAATTAAACATTTTTTATTTGGAAATTGTAATGACATTATGACCTGAAAAATGACATTTGGAAATGGTGACATAGCATTGTTCAACAACATTTAACTTGAAATTCTTTAGAAAAAACTATTGCTCAACCCACATCACCATGACCTGTACACCATGTGGTTTCCATATACATATTCAAATTCCTAATTTGTAAAATGATAAGCTAAGAGAAGGAGATTATAATAATGCATTTACATCCCTTCTAAAGTTCTACATACTGCACACCGCTATTATATGAGTAAGAATAGATGCTTTTAATCCCACACCTTACTTTTGTTGGTACTAGTGACATGGAATTTACATATCCTACTTGGAGTTTGGACCCAACATTCCTACAATTTATTAGGAGCGACCCTTATACATCCTAGTTTCATTTAACAAATAAAAGTTTGAATATTAAAATTCGTTCAAGCTTGATTAAACGACTTCTTGTTTATAGATTCCTTATCTATTTAATGAAGGTCAATGCCATCGATGATCATAGAAAAAATAGATATGATATGTCTATGGATAAATGTCACGAGACCATCACTAACCAGAGCAGGACAAGACAAATTGTATTTTCTTATTTGTATAAGGGATATGAAATAAAGAAATGAAGAGCAACCATTGCACAATATTCACACACATAAAATAGTTTGTATTACACACTCACATAGATACATTACATGTATATATCGTTGGAGTGAGATCCAACTAACTCCAAATATGGAGATGTAGGTTGAGAGAATATTTCAACAATCTTCTACAAGATCTCAAACCAAATCGCCAAACCTAGTACAACATTAATGAAATCATTATCTCTAACAATCCCCTTTAATGCGTACATTCAAAAAAAACTTACAATACTAAAATCACAATTAAATTTGTCATTTGTCTTTGTTTCACTAGTCTTCATCAACGCTTACACCCACTCTAAATCTTCCGTCTTCTGCTCTTTTCCTCTCCACACATTCGAGCTTCCCATTTGACACATTTAAAGTACAAATGCTTCTGACCATATTTGACGTTCTTTGTAGAACAAACACTTCTTGACCTCTCGAAGGACAATCTTGATACTGAACCATCATATGGATACACTTCCATCTGTTGAATTCCCCCGAAGAGAAAATTTCAGCAGTTATATAGGAGAATGATATATATACTGAACGTCTTCAGTGGTTAGTTTCACAACTTGACCTCATAAAAATAACCTGTAACTAATGCTCCTAGAGCATGATGGGTCACATCAGTATAGAACAAACTTACACATAATTAAATTAGCAATTTGTTCTCATGCTGTGAAGAACCACCAATTTGAATTACGCTACTATGTTCTATAATTGGTTCTGCAACATATAATTTTACAAACATGCATATCACACCACACAATAATCCTGCATATATATAATCTCCACGCAACAAACAATTTTTTTTCCGGAATCAAACAGATTATCCCAAATTTGGACCGTGCCATCCTTTGATGCCGAGGGTGGATGATTTGTGAACAACGAATCTATAGAAAAATCTGTGACCACTCCATTGTGTTTACCCATGCAATAGACTCCTTCAATTGAGTACTCAACATGAAATTTTAATGAGTTCGAAATTGAGATGTTGGTTCATAATTGATACCCTGAATTTTGAAACGTAAATGGACATTCAAGACGATTTCACCTATCTCTATGAGAGCTCTTGCTTTAATTGTAGATCTCTTTGATTGTAGCGATTTCACATATGCGCCCTCAACAACAACCGACTCCATGATTTACCTCTTGCTACAACGTGGTTTCTCTGTTATTTATGGGTGGCTGCTAAATTTCTCGTTACCAACACTTTCCTTTCACGTTTAGGCAACAATCAATGTCTCCACAATTTCAAGGCAGTGGCTTCAAATTGCAACCTGTTATCACTCCAAGAAACCCTCCGTGGTTGCAGACCAGAGGTGCTTGGTAACTTAAGAAATAAATGTTTTTTGTATTTTTCAGAGATGGATCAATGGGATAACTCAATTCAACTTATAGCATTCAGACATCAAAGTGATAAACAAATAAACAGTGTTCTCCAAGATTGGTTTAACAGTAAGGTAGCTTTAAGTGGGTGGAGAAGTGATTGCTTACAAACCAGTGCAAAGCAGGGCTCAATAAACAATTAAAGAGACTGATAATAAAGCTATGAACCAAACAATAGGATGACAGCTACTGAAGGTCAGACAACAACATAT
>JZKD02S2285175.1:20871-34670 GCA_000966675.3 Picea glauca | reverse complement strand
AAAAACCTGAATACTTGCTCTATAATCAACAATTTAAATCAATATCATAAGTTTGAATGGAAAAATGACATCTTATGGTATAAAGGCAGAATCTACTTAAATACCAACTCAAGATTTAAAGTCAAGGTTCTTCAAGAATCTCATGATTGCCCAGCTACAGGTCATGTAGGATTTTTCAAAACATACTATAATGCATAAAGATCATTTTTTTGGAAAGGGATGAGTGCGGATATTCAAAAATATGTAGCAGAATGTGATCTTCTTCAAAGGAACAAGAATGAAAATGTGTCGACCCCTGGGTTACTCCACCCGTTACACATTCCCAACCAAAAATGGGAAGAAATTTAAATGGATTTCATTGAAGGACTACCCATATCCGACGGAAAAGATAAAATATTAGTAGTAGTAGACAAACTAACTAAGTATGCACACTTTATTGGAGAAGGAAAATAGATTCAACAAAACAAACAGCTGAAATATTTTGTAAAAATATTTACAAACTACACGGGTTCCCTAAGGTTATCTTCAACAATAGAGATGCCAAATTTAAAGGGAATTTTTGGAGAGAATTTTGCAAATAGATTAGAACCTCTCTCAATATGAGCTCATCTTACCACACTCAAACAGATGGTTAAACATAAGTCTTCAATAAATATTTAGAAACCTATCTTCATTGTTTTATCTCCGACAAACAAAATAAATGGTTTCAATTGTTGCACCTTGCTGAGTGGTGGCATAATTCCACTTATCACACATCAACTAAAATGACACCTTTCCAATATATTTATGGTTACGAACCTCCATCATGGAAGGAGTTGGACACCAGCCACATAAAAGTTGCATCAATAAAATACCATTTAGACAAAAGTCAAAAAATCCTTCAGTTACTAAAAGAAAGCTTAAATGTTGCAAGGAACCGAATGAGGCAACAAGCTGACCAAAACCGAACAGAAAGAGAGTTCAAAGTAGGAGACTAGGCATTTTTGAGACTTCAACCTTACAAACAATTATCCCTTAAACAACATGGCAAGAAGAAATTGGCTCTAAAATTTTATGGACCATATCAAATAAATAGAAAAATCAATCACGTAGCTTACCAGTTGGATTTACCAGATAAAAGTCATATCCACAACATCTTTCATGTATCATGTCTAAAGAGAGTCTCAAGGAAACAACAAAAGGAACAAACTATACTTCCTATGTTGTATGAGAAAGGAAGAATCGTTTTAGATCCCAAAGCCATTATCGACACCCGATAAAAGAGATTACGTTCTCGAGTAATCAAGGAATATTCGATTAAATGGAAAAATTTACCGAAAGAAGACGTTGCATGGGAGTCAGAGCACTTTCTCCAGTTACATCCTTCCTTATCATTACTTTGAGGACAAATCAAAATTTAAGGGGAGGGAAATGTTACAATAAATAAATAATATAATATAAAGACATTAAAATAATAAATAAAAGTAAAATTAAACATTGATGTAATAAAAGATCATGACTAAAAGTCATGACTCTTCATAAAAGACCATAGGGCATATATATATATATATATATATAGGCAGGCCCTATCATTGTAATATCATCATTATTTTACAATCAATTACTATTATATATTTATTATGGATTCAAAGTGAAGTTGTTCGTTAAGAAACTATTGTGTTCTTCACACCTTTTGATGGATGTTTTCCTCCTGAAGTTTTATTATGAGGGTACATCCCTCAGGGGGAACTCTTTGTTGTTGAAACAATTGATATGTTGTTGGGATCATGGGCGACATGGGTTTAGGGTCGGTCTCGATCTATGGTATCATCCCACAAAGGATAATGTTTATTTCATCACTAGGTTGTCTAGGAGGGGGGAGGTTTTTCCCCAGTTTCTTGAGCTATTGCATGGCATTGTAGGAGAGATCCAACTGACATATGTGTATAGATATGTCCATCCAGAGGTGTTGGACATGGTGCTATGGTGTTGGCATTGATGTCAAAGGGGGACAATATGGTCAATATTGGACATAGTGTATGTTGTTGGCATTGATGGAAAGAGGATAAATATGGTCACCAAGAACTTGATTAATGCTTATGTATTGATATCACTATCCTAGAATTTTTTTATGTTGAACTATGTTAGTAGAATACATTCACAGAAGAAGTAATTCAATAGAAGTGAGGGGTTGTTCACTCCATGAAGATATCATTGGAAGACCTTTACAATGGAACCTCAAAAAGAAGTTACGGTTCTCTAAATACAAGAAGAAAGGGTAAAATATGGTGCTTCAATAGAATAAAGAAGGTGTCAAGGATGTGTAAGGGGGATGCTTCAAATATCTTTCATTACCTAGTCCTTGAAAAGTCTTTTTATAAAAGTTATAGATCATTGTCATCCATTC
Organism: Picea glauca; assembly: GCA_000966675.3. Lineage (NCBI taxonomy): Eukaryota > Viridiplantae > Streptophyta > Pinopsida > Pinales > Pinaceae > Picea > Picea glauca. Next base: position 32,284 of record JZKD02S2285175.1, on the reverse strand, counting down.
TCAAGTGAATGAAATCAAGGCCAAAATATCATCTCTCAAGGAATATAAGATATTTTATGAGAATTGCCTCTAAGAAGGTGTGAGAAAAATCATCAGAGATCTCATTGTGATCATTAGATCACTGGATCAAAATCTCATAAATTGTCAGATCACACTACATGATTGGTGTTGCAACTCCTACACTACAACTCCATGCTACAATATTAGTGTCACAACTTGTTGCAACTCCCATGTTGTAACTCCATGCTACAATATTAGTGTTGCAACTCGTTGCAACTCCATGCTACAAGATTAGTGTTGCAACTCGCTGCAACCCCACACTACAGGATTGAACGTGAAAATTTGACCAGAGTCAACACATATGTGGAAGCGAAGACGTCATTTAAAATCCACTCTTATAATTTTTGAGTGCACTCTTTTAGCTTGTTGATAAAGGAGGAATGTGGATCTGTGACCAAATCTCTACTCCTGAAGTGGATGATTTATTTGGAAAGTTTAGAAGGTAGTCACAACAGTAAATCTAGGCAATTTTCTTTCAAATAACCTCTTGTACCATCCACCCCACACATTTTTTGGGGAAACTGCCTATTAAATGGCTAATTGGGCATGTTCTGCACAAAACCCATGTCGTAGAATTTTAAAATTCGTTTCCATCACTCCAAAATATTTGTAACCCACTCTATGATTTAGACACCTTTTTAAATTAAAATCAATTAATAAAAAGAAAATTCAGCATTTGTGTTAATTAAATGAAGATGTGCAATGTTTTATTATTAAAAACACACATTGGTTCATTTTCTCTTTTACAAAAAGACACATTGTTTCAATATCATATACCTCTTGAGAGACTATATAAACATAGAAAAATGGTAAGAAGGAAAGTGTCTATGTGGTCTATATCAGAAGATCAAAAGTAGAAGTAGAGTCCAAGGAAGAAATATGAAGACACTCATGAAGTAAGGGTTGAAGGGAGGAGCAAGGGAGGATTGGTATCCTCTACATATTGAAGTCTAGAAACAAGAAGTTGGTGCTTCCTTGAGCTGGTGCTCTAAAAACACAGAGTTGGTGCTTCCTAAAGTTGGTGCTCTGAAAATAGGGAGTTGGTGCTTCCTAGAGTTGGTGCTCTGAAATAGGGGATTGGTGTCTCCTTGAGTTGTTCCTCAGAAAAAGAGAGATTCATTTCTCTCACACAGTTGTAACTTGTACCTTTCATAATTGTTATATTTTATTTTTGTATTCACTACAATATTATTGATCAACTGTTGTGATTAATAAGTTTAATTATTAATACATTATTAAATTATTGAAAAAGAAGCAATACTGATTCACCCCCCCTCTCAGTATTGGCCAATATTTCAACAAGAGGTTCATTCCTTTGTAGAGTTCTAGGTTCCTAGTGGTGAGTTGCGGATACGTTCATTTGGTAGCTAGGAGGTTAGGTGTCTGTGTCTTGTTCTCTCAGCAGTGTCACAATATAGATCTAGTGGGAAACACATTAGTTGGTGTTTTTTTCATTATGTAGATAGTTTAGTGCAGAGGCCCCGATTTATTTTGCGATTGGATATTTTTATGAGATAGTTTTTTCATGCATTAGATCATTGTCGCGTCGTTTTACATGGGACAAGATTCTTCCCATTCAAGTTAGATTTATTTACACTATTTTTTGAAAGGGTTCATGCCACTTGGCCCGTAGTACCTTGTTTTCCTACTAGGCCTATGCTTGATATGCATATGCACATGTGGGGGAAGTTGATGTCCAAGAAGGGTCAGCTCGAGTCAATAGGGATGTATGTGATTTATTGGCTAGCGAGAAAAATAATGTCCTTGATATTGTACAATACCCGTATGTGGGACTGGATTGGAGAGGATTTCCAAATATTTGATATACAATAGTCGAGCCACCATATGAGAGAGGTAATATTATCATTATGTTTTGATCAATCTAGGTGCATATTTTTTATGTCTTATTAAATGCACATGTAATTTATTGTAACATTTCGTTTCAATTATCTTATTATTATTATCTATTGTTTTTCATATATTGGCACATATGCTGGGGATGAGCATCCCCAATAGGATGAGGTGATGGAGGAGGTATAGGACCATCCTCCAGTATAGAGACCCCACATGCCACGCAGGCCGTATCAGAGAGTCCAGATAGAGGTATAAGATCAACTATACAGTGTCATGACTAGTCACGAAGTGGTACCTGCATCGGTTAGAGACATATCATGGGTATATGATCTCTCACTACTAAATATGATCAAATTTCCCACGCTTTTTCATTATTATTGCGACACTTTTTCGTTGAACTTACCATGAAAGCAGGTCTTATTTTTCGTCTCTCTATCGACAACCCATAACTCATCATGGAAATATCCACGAAATATGGTTTCCATGTGTCATTCGTTTGGTAAGCATTTCTTTCAGATTATTTTTTTTTACAAACATTCATCTATATAGCGACAAAACTATGTCTATATAGTGACAAACATCCTCTTTTGTTACCACAAGAATGCTATATTTTCCACAATTTTTCGTCACTATATAAACAAAACATCGTGGCAAAAAACAAATGAAATATTTTTTTTCCACGAGAATGCTATATTTTCCACGATGTTTTGTCGCTATATAGATGAAAAATCGTGGCAAAACACAAATGAAAAGTTTTTTTTTTTCCATGAGAATGTTATATTTGCCACGATTTTCCGTCACTATATAGACGAATGTTCATGGAAAAACATAAATAGAAAGTTTTTGTTTTCACGAGAATGTTATAGTTGCCATGATTTTTCATCTCTATATAAATGAATGTTCGTGGAAAAACACAGATGAAAAAGATTTTTTTCCATGAGAATGATATATTTTCCACAATAATTCATCACTATATAGATGAATGTTCGTGGTAAAACACAAATGAAAATATTTTGTTTCCACGAGAATGCTATATTTTCCACGATGATTCGTCGCTATATAGACGAGGATTGTAGGTTAAAAAAAAAAATGCTAGCCATGGAGATTTGGAGAATCAACCAATATTGTGAGGTATTGAAAAAATCCAGGGGGAACATACAACCTCTATGATTCAAACCAAAATTTAGGATGAACAAGATGCTATATGATCTTGTGAGTCTAGCTAAGGAAAAAAAAAAGTCAAGATGTAAGTATAATGCAAAAGTCAGGGGGAATGTACAACCTCTGTGAGCATAGAAAGTCTAGTGCAAAATTCAGGGGGAACGTACAAAATCTGTGAGCATAGACAGAATAGTGAAAAAGTCAAGGGGGACGTACAACCTTTGTGATCCTAGTCAAGCCTTGTGAGCCATGAGAAAAAGGCAAGGCATCTAGCAAAAGTTGGGTTGAACGTAAAATTCCTGTGATCTAGAAACAAACAATATTCCTTAGATTGAAAGTGATGTAAATGTATTGATCTAGTGCATTGGCATATGTAACATTGTCCACCATGAATTGAAATTTGAATTGCCAAGTTGAGAGCCAACTTGAATGAGTTGTTAAACTCAAGTTGTAAAAGGTCAAGTTAAGAGTCAAGTTGAATGAGTTGTTAAAATCAAGTTGTAAAAGTCAAGTTGCATGCATGGCACACATTCATGACAAGTGACATGCATGACATGCATGCATGACAAGTGACATGCATGGCATGGATGCATGACAAGTTTTAGTGTAGGTGTCCAACAAAGGCGATGATACGTTTCTCCATGACATAGTTGGTATATCAGTTAATAAAGAGGCAATATATCAATTAATAGAGAGGCAACATATCAGTCAATAAAGAGGCAACATATCAGTCAATAAAGGACCATTGGTCATATCCAATCAGAACACTTAATAATAACAAGATTTATAATCATAGCAAGGTATCCAATCATATGAATAATAATAACAATGTATGCAATCATATTAGTAATCATGATCATAGCAAGGTATCTACCACATATATACATCTTCAATAATAATATAAAACCAACCAATGGCAAGGTGTCCAACAGAAATGCATACATATCATTAAATATCTCTTTAATAGGGCATCCACATATGTATGCATCATATGAGGGTGAATCACATAGGTGTCTAGGTTCATCATACTCAATTATTAATGGAGGTAAGAATGAAGGGTTGTTGAGTATAGAACGCGATCATCAACCATCAAGGATATATGCATTCATCAAGTCATACATTCTATCATATGGAAAGTAATTTTATAACTAGGAATCATCCCAAAATAAGAGTCCATCTAATATTATAAAACACCAAATGATCTAATACATACGACTATAATAAACATGCAACTGTAAATTAGGCACCCAATTATCAATTACTAATAGAATAAAACAAATGTGCTAACTAGACTATAAAAAAACACGTCAAAACCCTTACCTTATCAATGTCCTTTCACTAGGTCCATCTTCCCATACATCTTGATAAGAGTTATCCACAAGTTGCATTTCCATTGCCAAGACCTGCAGAAATCATCAAAGATTTTTTTTTTTATACGAGTAAATAATATATAAGCAAATAAACATGCATTTAAACATGTAAAATACTCTAGAAATAATGAAGTGGAATACCTTAATGAGCTTCTATTTGTTTCGAGAATAGGTTATTCTCTACTGAACAGGGCCAACCATGTGAAGGTAAAAGCTCATATGGCCCCTCCCCGCCCCCTCACATTGCTCTCAATTCCCCATACCCAATAAATGATTTATTTTACATAGAAAACATAGAAACATTCATGCATAAGTAGGAAATTCATCAAAACATATAACATATATGCATAAGGAGGAAATTCATATAAACATTCATTCACATTAATAATGATAGTGATCAAAATACAAGTCACAAATTTATACAATCATTTTTTATTTTTTGTTTTTTTTAAAAGACCCACGAGTGGGATATCATCATCCTCATATGTCAATGTATTTCATGTGCCTTGTCCTAGTTGTGTTGATTGTGTTTCCATTCCCTCATGTACCATAATTCTGGTACGTCGATGAGCAGGGCATGGAGGCAGTTGCAAATGGGTGTCAGTTGCAACAACCAAAACGGTCATATTGATATGCTAAAATATTATTGAAAAAACTATTTCATTATTTTGAATAACATTACAATATTGGTCTTTACCTGTCTATATAGCCATGAAAACTGGTGTGTTCATTTCTTGTGTCATTTTTTCCTCTTGCATATCACCCTCATGAGCTATATGCTCTTCCATTGAAAGAAGAAACTTTATAAGTACACGTCAACAAATAAATATCTATAATCATAATACATACTTCTATTTCTAAAGCATACATACATGAATGGGTATTTTTCTCCCCAATATCATGTTACAGGCCCTCCCCACTATCAACTGGTAGTTGTTCATGAGTATCGTTACCCTCACTGCTTTGGTTGCTCTCATGCTTAAAACAAACATAAACATTTAGTTATTGGTGATATAATAAATCATGAATAGATTTTACAAGTATACTAAAATGATGGCCTTATTGATTTTATTTACCTGCATTTGCATAATTGGGGAGATTGGCGCCTGCCCCAAGATTTTTCAATATTCAACCACACTTTGAAAACCAAACTTGAAAACAAGGTTTAGGTCTTCCTTGGTGGAAGAGGATTTGAACGTATTTCCCTGCAATGCATAACCTCATTAAAATTGCTTGTAGTAAAACAATTATTTGTTTTCTATTGTTAAATAAATATTTGGCAAAATTAATCATTTAATTCTTACGATTCATGCTCATAGTTTTTTGTAGCCACCCTGGCCCAGTGTATGTTTCCCGTGCTTTTCCATTCTAGGCTTTGTTTCTTTGGAGGTGTCGGGAAGATTATGAAAATTTTGAAATATGTTAGATGTCACAATTGTTATTTAAAACAAAAAAACAAAAACAAAATTGAGCATATTTCACTTAAAATATGATATGTGTCATACCTTGATTTACCAGGTCGTGGTTCTTTTCCTTGTCTTTTTAGAAAATTATCCTTTGCATCCTCTATTAGTGCCTTCTACTCTTTCTCCCAAACCATGGGAGGGCGCTCATACTTGAGGTTTTTTTTCCAATCTTTGCCTATTTTAGGCCCTGGTATATTTCAAACTCTCGCGAGCTAAATGGGTGAACACTTTTTTGTTTAATGTATTTTCAAACAAGTTTACCATATGGCTTATCAATTCATCTTTCAAATTTTTGTCTTTGCCATTCCACCTTGTGTGAATGGTGGGGCCAAAAATATCCAATGTCTTGTCATTCAAGTTCCTAAAAACATTACGATCATTAATTTAAAATAATTTTGACATTTGTGCCTTTAAATTACATGATAAAAATCAATCAATTGATTAATAAATACCTACAATATTTTGTATCTTTGTCGGAAAATAATCATCATCCACCAGAAAGGTGACATCTAGTGATCCCATGCTTTTCACTCATGCTACTCCAGGACAAGCTTCATCGCAATCAACACTAGGTTCATCTCCAACATCATGTGGAGTCCCAATGTCTGTATGGACCTAGTCAGGTATGTCATGTTTCTCAAAATCAATATGCTCATCATTTGATTTTAGGCCAACCTTAAGAGAGTAAAAAATCCTCATTGGTATGCTATGTTGACGTTGTGGCTGCACTGGAGCATCACTACTACCAATAAAGGTATATGTAGGTTGTCCACTCTTGGGTTTTAAAAAATCCTACAAAAGGAATACTTGACTTTATCAGATCATATAAAAAATATAAAACTAAAATTCATAAATGAATATATGTCATAGATGATAAAATTATGTAAAGACGTCACTTACCCCATAAGAATGTATTTGAGCTTTCAACTCATTAATTCTTGCGTTGATATCCTCCGTCATGGGTCTTCTGCTAATCAAACCAAGTAATTCTATGTTTTCCCTTTTTAGAGCCTTCCTAATAGTTTCGATTGGGTTTGTCGAATAAAAAATTTCTTCCCCAATCACCTCATCATCCACATCAAGTGTGGACTACAAACATGAGACAATAAAATTGATGAAATTAATTTTAACATTAAATAAATTTAGTTACTGTAATCATATTTAGTTACTATTAACATTTACCTGATGCAACACAACGAGTGACTTTCCACAATCATCCTAGATGGGTGTAGTTGTAGGTGACTTTCCACAGTCACCCTGAATAGATGTATCTGCAAGTGACTTTCCATAGTCACCCTGACACATTAAATCAATCAATAAAATTTATGAAAATAATTGTAACATTAAAAACAATTTTATATTGTAATCATATTAACAACCATTTTATAATAAATAAAAAATTTATTACATCAAATTTTACCTATTCGGATCTGCCTCCAGACCGTGTAGAAATTCGGGCATGATCACTCTGCCACAATACAAGAAGAAAGAAAATTAATGCAAATGGTTCAGTTAAATGGTATATAAGATAATTAATGCAAAAAAATAAATAATAAGAGTGACTGATCAAAGGTTGAGTTAAATGGTATATAAGGTATTTACCCCCATAGTAGCATCCCCTCCATCTATTCGATTCGAATTGTAATCGATCAACAACTCTTCACCTACAACTATTGATTTTGTTGCACATATGAATATACAATTTCCTTCATGCCCCTCAAATATGCAATTCGATTTCTTAGTTGTTGTCCCTGGTCGTGTACTATTTATAAAGCCCGCAATGTTTATGGAATCTTTTGGCCTTCCATCAATATACACAGTTGCCCCTTTGTTTTGATTGTTGTCGACTAGTTGTATATAATTTGCAAAAAATATGTATCTCTGCATACTTCGCATATATCGAACCAACATCAACCAATGATTGTATTTGTAGCATGGTCCGACATACTCCATAAATTCAATTATAGTGCCATATTTGACCTTTATGCCATCCATGGAAAATAGCCCCAATCCATGTAAGGACAATGGAGCAATGTGATACATCATCCCATTGATGAAGAAATATGTGTCCAATTGAGGTAGCTCTTTAAGTACCCATGGTTGCACTAGATGTCTATACCTCAAGGGAAACTCAATGTCACCTATGCTCTCATCATCATAATAACATGACCCTCCTTCAAAAATAAAAAATTTCATGCGTCTATGAAATATTCTCCTTACCTTTTCAGCTCTAGTTGATCTAGAACTGTTATATCTAGTACACTACATCTCACTTTCAACCTCTCCTAGTATATCTTGATCCTCGGTCAAGGAATATATATCTGACAGGTACCTATTTGGCGGTACCTACACTCAATAAAATGAGAAGATAAGATAGCGAGCTAAGTGTTTTGGAGGAGATGATGATTGTTTACTTGAAAGTCATAAAATGTGAATTGCATTCAACAAGCATGGTTTAACTAGAATGTAAGGCCTTTTGAGATTGATGTCATGTTATTTTATGTCAACTCTCATGATTTTAATTTCTCATTATTTATCATAGAGATATTTTCTCTATATTTAGATGCCATGTTTGAGGATGCTTTAGAGATGTGAAACCAGATTTGCACAAGGGAATTTCTTCATGGTAATGAATTCACATTGGAGAATCTTGATCTCGGGTCAGGAGTAATTGTAGAGACTTTCACATTTATTATTTTTCAATGAAGATCTGTCTTGGTAAGACAAATGAGTTTCCATAGGCCTACCATTTTGATAAATTTGGCAGCATCAACAATCATTCTCCAATAAGAGGTCAGATGGGCCACCCTAAGGCTAGCTAGGGAGATTTGGAGAATCAACCAATTTTGTGAGGTATTGACAAAATAAAGGGGGAACGTACAACCTCTGTGAGTCAAACCAAAATTCAGGATGAACATGATGCTTTACGATCTTGTGAGTCAAGATGTAATTCTAATGCAAAATCCAAGGGGAACGTACAACCTCTGTGAGCATAGACAATCTAGTGAAAAAGTCATGGGGAAAGTACAACCTCTATGAGTCAAACCAAAAGTCAGGATGAATGAGATGCTTTATGATCTTGTGAGTCAAGATGTAAGTCTAATGAAAAATCCAAGGGGAAGGTACAATCTCTGAGAGCATAGAAAGTCTAGTGCAAAATTCAGGTGGAACATACAACCTCTAGTTGCATAAGTTGCATGTTGCATAATTTCATAAGTTGGTTGTTGCATAAAGTTACATAAGTTGCATAAAGTTTCATAGTTGCATAAAGTTGTATAAATCTGCATAGTTGCATGTTGCATAAAGTTGCATAAGTTGCATAGTTGCATAAGTTGCATGTTGCATAAAGTTGCATAGGTTGCATAGTTTCATAAAGTTTCATAAGTTGCATAAAGTTGCATAATTTCATAAAGTTTCATAGTTTCATAAAGTTGCATAAGTTGCATAGTTGCATAGTTTCATAAGTTGCATGTTGCATAAAGTTGCATAAGTTGCATAGTTTCATAAAGTTTCATAAGTTGCATAAGTTGCATGTTGCATAAAGTTGCATAGTTGCATAAAGTTGCATAAGTTGCACAATTGCATTAAAGTTGCATGTTGCATAAAGTTGCATAGTATTTCTGCAATTTGAATCAGAGATTTAGTAGGGATGAAGAAGGCATTGTTTTTTTTTTTAGTATAGTATTTCTAAAAATGTTTTAGAAGGGTCTCATGAAGACACAGTCTTCCTTATTTCTCAAGGGGATAAAAACCAAATTTTTCATAATCAAGTTGAAATCTTACATAAGAAGAAATACATGGTTTTCCAATTAGACCTAGAAGAAGAGAAAATACATGATGATATTACAACTCAGTACAAACAAAATCAAATTTTCATATCAGTTGATACAGGCTGCGAGTTGCTGCTTACACAGGCTGTGAATATCATCTGATACAGGTTGCGAGTTGCAACTTACATAGGCTATGAATATCAGTTGATACAGGTTGTGAGTTGCAGCTTACACGTGATGTGAATATCAGCTAATATAGGCTGCAAGTTGTGGCTTACACAGGATGCAAATATAAGATGATACAGGCTGCGATTTGCAGCATACACAAGATGTGAATATCAACTGATAGAAGCTGCGAGGTGAAACTTACATAGGCTGTGAATATAAGCTGATACATGCTACAAATTGAAGCATACACATGATATGAGTATCAGCTTACATAGGCTGTGAATATCAGTTGATGCAGGCTGCAAGTAGCAACATATATATCAACAGTTATATAAGTCCAGAAAAGACAGAAGTTTAACACTCAGGTAGCGCACAGTTTCTTCAGTAGTGTTGGTATACAACATACTTATTTATCAACAAGTTTCTGAGTTTGTTACAGGTTACACAGTCTAGTCTAAGTCATCTTGGAAATCTCGTTAAGAGCATAATCTCATGGTGGAATATTTGTAAGTGATCATACATTACTAATGTAATAAAGAAGATTGTTTGTTGGGGTTTTTCTCCATGTATAGGGTTTCCCCGGGGTATATGCATTGTGATCTTGCATGCTGGTAAATTCTTATGGTTTTTTATATTCTGGTTTATGGAGTATAGTAAGATGAAATCAAAGTGTTGAAGAATTTAAAGTAATTATCTGCATATTATATCTAGCTCAAAATATCAACAACTATAACCCCCAATCCCAAAACCCCTCAACCTTATCATCATTGATCCTTATAACATAGAATTTATTAAGGAATACCAATGAAAATGAAATAGAAAGTTAGGGAAGCAAAACTTGCAAAACCTCTATTTATTTTTAATCTATATCCATGTTGGTCCTTCAAGTTATATTTCTATATTGCACGCCTTTAACGATAGTTATGAAACCATTTATTGGAGAACCAAGTTCAATGATTCCTTGTGCATGAAGTGGCCACCCATTAGCTGGTACAATGTGCGCTTAGATTGCAAACAAAGTGACCACTTACGAGCTTTTTCTAGAATACACTTAAATTGTAAAACAAATAGAACTTGGAGAGAAGTTACAAACAAACAAAACTGTTCCAAAATAGTTCATGTAATTTACAATTTCAAGCCACAGTTATAGTTATGATTGGGTGTTGTATGATAACTGAATGGTGCATTAATAACTGATGTGAGGAATCAATATTTTCTATGAGAATGAAGGGTGCGTCACACCTAACATTGATACTCTATAGATTATCTCTGTCCTTCACCACGTAGATCTCTTTGCACCCCTGTCCTCCATCTCTCAGGCATAGAATTAAAAATTTGGGTAGGAAAACCAATATCGAGTGGTTGCTTAGTCGTTATTTCAAAATCTATCACAGGTTTGGATGGAACTTCCATGCTGAGGGAATCAACCCGCCCCCCCACCCCCCCCACACACAAATTTACCATGTTGAGGGCATCAAAATCCCCCTCCTGCACAAATTGACCAAAAGTGAAGTTTCAAAAATTTCAAAATATAGTTGATATGAAGAGAATCAAGTTTGCAAAG
>JZKD02S2285153.1:0-34671 GCA_000966675.3 Picea glauca | reverse complement strand
TATTGAGCGAAAAAAATGTTAAAATGAGAGGGAAAAGAATCATGGTTACTGCTCAAAGACAACAAACAATCAACTGTAATGTAAACCAAAGAATATATCACTGTGTTCCAACCAATAAACTGCGATTTCAAACTGTTTCAATACAAAATTCTCTTAAATGTAATTAAATTTTAAGAACAGGGAGTGAAAAATGAATGTGGGAAGGCAAGGAGGTTGTAATTAGTGAAAAGAGAAATAATGGTAGGGAAAGAGAGTGGATATTGTTCATAAAATTAATTAAGTAATCCATAAAATCATTTTATACCAAACATAAAAGATCCAACACCAACCAAACAATCATTGCGATCAAATGAACAACTACTGTGTATAATTCAATCAATTATGTGCATTAACTTGCTCACTATTCGTAATCAAATCTTTAACACAGTGTCATCAAAAGAAGACAATATGCATTCCACAACAACTTGTAGAAGAGTTTTGTTTCTTCTCATTTATCCATTTAATGTTTTAAAACAATTCCCAAATGAATAAACAGTCACTTAATTCCACTTTGTTCAACACTAAAACATCAACCACTATCCATGAATTATTTCATTCATCAAACCAGACACAAAAATCGTGCCCGATTTTATTCATCAATTCCGTTTAACAATTAAGTTGTAATGGGATCATACTATCACATAATCTCTGCTCATCTCTGATATCAACTATACACAGTGGATAGTCAACAACAATCATCAATATATCAAATTGCAACAACCTTGACTTGCCATTTAAATGCACAACAATCACTACTTCGACTTATACGATGTTGTATGATACACAGACCAGTCAACAAAACGCAAGAGCATTACTGCGACTGTAAATGTCTATTTACTATGGATCTAAACATCAAACGACGTTGAGCTATCAATTCAATACAAAGAAACAACGACAGTATGCCTAAATCCATTTCTCAATTCAATTAGACTAAAAAAAAACATGTTGTTATAAAACTTGTGCCCATCTCTGATGGCGTAATCAAACAATATCCATAACATACACAGTGGACGTCCATGCCACAACTATTACGATTGCAATACTCCCATTTGGCAATTTAAAACACATAGTCACAACAACCATCAACTCAACAACACATGCTTCACGGAGCCCACACATACCAATGCATCACGCAGGAAGCATGATGTGACTTAATCAATTATAACTAATGTTGGGTTAACAATTCAATAATTACAATGTAAGAGACAACGACTGTGTATTCAATCCCATTTCTCCAATCAATCAATTAACCATGTTGATATTATCAATTCGATTGTCATAATAACCAATGCAGTGAATAAATACCAAAACCAACACCACTATCAACATAATCAACAGAGACGAGCCAGAAATTGAACACTGTCGACAATACACCACCAACTCATAACAATCAACAGTATACTTGACAGGACATAACGGTTCCATCTATCAAAACCCGGGCTTGAGAAATCAAGGATTCGCTCTATGGACCATTATAGGGAAACTGGAGTTGACCCCCAACATCAGGTGAGAACCTCCGAGACCAACTGTGCACACACATAGTATACCACCAATAACTTTGTAGACAGGGTGACAGTTCACGAGATAGGAGAGACTATGAACATAGGAGCAAAGGATTCATTTTAGTCTTGTAACACACACAGGGTATAACCCTCATGGTTTTCCCAATCAACCGAAGAATGTTGAGATAAAACAAAGCCGAGAAAAATAAATCAACCTTAAGAAAGCCCTTTGGCATAACAACCATCATAACCCACTACGCAAACACCAGTAACATGAACGAACTCATACCCAAGTGAAACGATATGCAGTGGCACAAGGTGTTTCAAACCCAACAACCCCATAACAACAAAATGACTGGGTATGGTGATAAGAAAACATGGAGACAACCAATGAATTTGGACTGAATGGAACCCTTCAACCAAGACCAATAAGGATGACAGAGAGCCTTCATGGCTTCTAACACTCAGAATGATAAATGAAACCGTGACTTCAAACATTATTGCAATGAAAAATATCACAATTTTACACAGTTTCCAGTCTTAAGAAAAGAACAAACCCATACATCATTGAGCCAATATCTATTTCATAACCAGAGCAGGTTCATGGATGGCAAAAATACATACCTGTAACCAAGAAAACCTTAAAAACGCGAGCTTGGCCGAGCAGTTCTTCCTCTACTTGAAAATCAGAGCTTAACCACAACGAACACAATTAAACAATAGCCAAGCCAGGGTGATGGCCAGTGTGAGGGGTATGGAGTGACGTGCAGTAAATGCACGTCGCCTCCATCCTCCAATCATTCAATTCCTTATTACACACCATCCCATTATTCCATTAATTCATTCAATTAAAGCATGCATCAAAACCAACATCCACTATTTGCCAAAAGTGCCACCCTATGCCACATTAACCACTGCCAACCATACTATAACACATATCACATAACTCAATAAGTCATATAGCCACTAACCTCGTTATCTAGGACTAACAACAATGCTTTTAATTCCAAGGCATGTAGTGTAGCATATTAGTATAGTCTAGTTTCTTCCTTTTGTATTTTGTTTATATTGCTTTTATCTCTTTTTAAATGTTCTTCTGTGTTGTTATTAACATGTCTCTTGTGTAGGTGTCACAGTAATGAATCCAGCAACAAATAGCAAGGGTAACAATGGATAACATAGGCCAACATAACATGAAATTAGAGCCTAGAGCAACAGAAACAACACATAACATTCCTTATCCATCATTCATTTGCCGTAATTAGAACCAACACATAATAGGCCTTATCCATTGCCAATAAAACCAAGATTTCATCAATCATGTAGAACCCTGTAAGCAGTGTCGAACAACAACATAAACATAAATAATAACCAGATCTGATCTCCCAATCTACAAGGGGGCCCCACCTACTAGTATTATATATATCATTAACTTATAATTAATAGGCTTTAGCAATACTTTGCGGGCGAAATGCTCGTTTCGATTTTAATCGTTAACATATACCTCAGAAACTATGGTTTCTGAACTTCTGAAACTTTTTCCATCATGATCTCAGACTTACCGAAACTTTGATGCGTCCATGAGATCCTGCAGATCATCTCTCTCTTAGAATAGATCTTCAATACATGCTCACGAGATGTTTTTTCACAAGATACCCTTGCCTCTTATTTATACTTTCTAAGTAGCTTCCTTAGAAGCATCTTCTAGGTCACTTAACTCATTTTCCTCATTTTAGGGTTAACCACTTTCCATAAGTAGAAAGTTCTCCATTACTTTATCAATTAAATAATCCTCCTCGATTTTGTCACCTCACTTTATCATTTAAATAATCTTCTTTGATACTTCTCTTTATTATTTAAATAATCCTCCTTGACTTTGTCGCTTCACTTTATCATTTAAATAATAATTTCTTCTTTACAAGCTCTTTGACTTCTTTGACCTTTTGGGGCTTCAAGCCTACATATGATCCAACTTCGTAAGGCCATAACTCTCAAACTGTGAGGAGTTATGTGATGTTCCACATACCACTAGAAATGGCATGACAAGCACTATCCATCTAGTATAGTTTCATTGACAAATTCATTGATCCTCATCTCATTATTTCACAATCAATCATGGTTTCTCCAACCATACTTCTAGTATAAATCAACCATAAAGCGTCTTCCCATAAGGGGACCACTTTGGAGTTCATCCATTTGTACACCTTATCAACCATGATAAGATAATAATGAGTCATCTTTACATCAATCCAACTATGCATCATATATCAATGAAACCACATCGAACCATCTTCATCTATGCATCATGTATCAATGAAAACTCATTGATCCATCTTCATCTATGCATCATATCAATGACATCACATGACTATGATTCCACTTGACATCTATCCATTCTCATCAAGGACAATACATATTACATTTGACATTAATCATCAATCAATCAATCCTTTGGCATCAATCAATCAATCATTTGGCATCAATCAATCATTTGAAATTAATCAATGACATTAATCTATTACTTAACATCAATCAATGAAACATTTGGCATCAATAACAACATGATCCAACACGGAGTTACACCTTGAAGGGCACGTTGTGTAATTAAAGCTTAAGTCAATGAATCTAGGTGGCCTAGAAAACCTTGAGAGAATAAATAAACCTTGAAAAATCTTTAGGCCTTGCCGGATTTAATTAATTATTTAAAGAATGGATTTATTAATTGTAAATCCAAAATGAAAGTCTAAGCCTAAGTCTAAGTTCTTGTAAGGAGACTAAAATAAATTATTAACTAAATTAAAAAGGGATGAGTTAAATCAATTTAAGAATTAAGTAAAATGAAATAAACCTAAAGATTTGATTTAATACACACCTGTGCAAGAAAACACCAAATTGGAATTTAAGATAAGAAAGGAATAAAGGTTAGAGAATATGTGTACGCATAGAATGATAGCTAGAGTCTAGCTACCACTAGTCTAACTAGAAGAAGACTCATATTTTAACTCAACTCAAATTTAGTAAGGCGTTAGTCATTAAATAAGAATATGGGGAATAAAGAGACAAGTATGAGAAATTTAAGGAGCACATTTGAGAAAGGTGAGGGAAATTGACTTTTAATTAAAATATAATATGTAATTACTTGTGCAACTTTGGGAGAGGGTGACAAGTGTAAGGGGGGAATAATTTTAATTTATTTAATTAAAAATCAAATTAATTGTGCAAGTGGGGATGTGTCAGTAAGGAAATTCCCATAAAGCAAATGGTCAAGATGGGAAAGGGAGGAGACTGGTCATTGGTAAGGTCATAATTGCCAAATTATTTTTCACTGGTTTTACTTGTGAGAGTTGGGTTACCCATCTTGAGATAGAGTGGTGGGTTTACCTTGCGAGGCAAGCTTGGAGCTAGAAAATTTTTGTTCATGTGTGCATGGCCCCTTTGCGTCTCGTGGAGCTAAGGGAGAAGAAGAGTACCCTTAGCGTTGGTTGGGAGGTACCAGTGAAGTCCTTGATTTGTCAAGCAAAGGAGTTAGGAACAAGTTCGAGTGGAGCTCTTCAGAAATATCAATCCTTGTCAACGACAAATTATTGATTACAGTACTCCATTTTTGTACTGTTGTTTAAATTTTTATGAAGATTGTTGTAGATCCGTGCTAAGGAAAATAAGGATATTATGGGATTTTATATAGAACTTTTTATTCGAAATTTGTTGTAGATTTCAATACATATTATAGTCAAAATTTCGAAACTGTAAATTGGGTGAATGCTAAAATGATATTCAATATCCATCATACTTATAGGAAGGTCGGTTAGCTAAAACGATCTAGAGAATGTGTTTTGTGAGCAATACAAGATCTATTATGTAGGATTCTGTAGTAAAAAATATGATGAAAGGTATTGCGATTTTATGGTTAATGGGATTGAAACCCATTGCAGTTGCGGTGAAATTCTAATTTTGCATTGACAAGATCTTGGATGGTTTCGTGGATACTAGAAATGACAATTTTCTTCTAGTGGATATATTTATAAAAGTGTAACAATGGTGAATTTACTGGTCACTTCCTTTGGAATGATTAGCATAGTTTTCATTTAACTTTTGAATTTTTCAATAGAAACCATATAATTGTGAGTGAATGAGTCTAAAATCGATTCAATAAAAATGGCTTTTCACAATATCTTATATCACCATTATCTTTCTTCCTCGTCACAACTCTTTTGATCCACCAACGTGTTCGCTTGAAGGGCAATGTTAGAGAGTCCCCAAACTAATTCAACTGACCGCCACATGAAGACATTGAATGAGTCTCTCTTGTAGCGTATTTCCTTCAAAGACTTTCTTCCAATGATTTTAAAACGAACTCCCTATGCTGTAGCAAATTACCCACATAGATTTTTTTCCAGTGATTTTAACTGAGATCTCTCTTGTAGCGTATTTCCTTCAGAGACTTTCTTCCAGCGATTTTAAAATGAGCTCCCTATCCTGTAGCGAATTACCCACAAAGATTTGTTTCCATCTATTTTAACCAAGCTCTCTCCTGTAGTGTATTTCCTTCAGATAATTTCTTCCAACACTTAAAATACCTATCTCATGTAGTGAATTTTCTTCCAGTTCTTAAAAGACCTATCTCTAGTAGCGAATTTCTTCCAACACTAAAAATATCACTCTCCTTTGGTGATTTTCCTTATGTTGGGTCTGAGGCGGAGTGGTTACGTACACTTATGGTCTGAATTAAATGAGAATTGGCATCCTCGTAAAGATCTTACCCACCATAACTCTTACTACTAATCTATAGTTCAGGTCTATCCTAAATAAATGGTATGAATTAAGTTTCGAAACGCGTGGTTATGTAAGTAGCATTGAGTCTGATTTCACTGCTAAAACATAGTAATTTTCTTTGGCCCTTTTTATGGATTATAAGCTAGCTTTGGAGTGTTGAAATTTTTATTTTAAAGGGGATTTGGGTCTTCCTTGATTTTTAAACCATGAACATGCAAGTGGACATATAAGGTCCTTATTTTATTACTTAATGTGTCATGATCTTCTTAGTACTTTAATTGGATATGCAAGACAATATCCAAATTATCTTCTCTACTCTTATTTAGGGGTAAAATTTCTTATAGTTCCTATGCCTTATAAGCGTAAGGTAGCATAAGAATCCTTCCACATTGTTGTTATGATTTATGCAAGCAGTTGACTTCTTAATAATAGCTATAAGAATCCTTCCACGTTGTTGTTATGATTTATGTAGGCAGTTGACTTCTTAATAATAGCTATAAGAATCCTTCTACGTTGTTGTTATGATTTATGCAAGCAGTTGACTTCTTAATAATAGCTATGATGAATGATTTTTATTTGTTTTATAAAATGGATACATAATGTAAAAGTGGTGTTAAATTTAAGGTATCGCTTAAGAAGATTGATCTTCTTATGGGTTCCCACGATGATTATGTAATTTTATCTCTTCCTTACATACTCCTAGAAGATAGTCCTTAAAATGAGATGTATAGTTAAGCTACATGAGATTAATATTGTACTTACGCTCTTGATTTATTAATCTTTATGGAATATCCTTTTACTCATTTACACTTATTGTTGCTTGAAAAATGATAAGTATAGTAGAATATCATGTTGCGCCATGAATAATTAATGATTACGTGAAGATTGATGATCTAGTTTGGATTGCAGTTTATGTTGGGCTATGGGATTTAGATACCTCCTTGTTCCTTAGAACAGTCGCCAGTCTTGAGACCTTAAGTGGTCAAAATCAATCGGATGAATCCTAGACTTGAGAGTTTCTTATGTGTCTTGGAGGTCCTAACCATGCAGGATAGGTTGGGCACACAGTTTCCTTATGATATATGTTGATTGATTGATAATGATGTTTCTTTCAGATGAACATGATGAATTTTCTTATGTAGTGATTAATATATGATGTGTCGCTATTAATTATGTTGATGCGTTGATTATGTGTCATTATTAATTAGGATGATGTGGTGATGGTGTGGTTTTTCATTATGTGGTGATGTTCTAATTTCCTAATGCAAAAAAATAAAAATATTTACCTTTGTACATCACTAAATGTAGACGTAATGGAGGGGACATTACACAAACCCACTCTATTGTGTTTTATGTTGACCAAACAATACAATCTATTTATATACAAAATCAAACTTAACACTCAACCAATCATGTGTGTGTATGTGCACAGGCGCATGCACGACCATTCATAATACAATTAGGTGACAACAATATGCACACAACTAATTATTGTGAATGTCACTCCCATGGACATATATGTGCAGACACACATGTACAAAAAAACACACATGTATGCCCACTCATCAATATTTATAGCTAAATGATTAAGCACATGGTATTGATGGCGATTTTATTGTCTGAGTGATGGTTATATAATTTCATAATAGAGCTTGACAATGGTTGCAGGAATTTTTCCTATCTCTCAACAATGGTACAATGCATTTTTGTCTATAAATAATGATTGACACACCACACACGCATATTTACTATGCCATTGACAAAACAAATGTTTGATTGGGATGTGGATTCCACCCAATGATTCCAACAAACATAAATTAACGTTATGGGTATTCAATTTGATAATTAAATCCATGAATGTTGCTATGAATTAACAATTGGGAAAATTGAAATTGTTGAATAATGCTTGGAATTTTGAGATATCAAGACAATGTTTCAAGTACACTAGGAATCATGCTGTGGTATTTACTCAACATTCCCTCTCTTCTCTGCAAAAGAACCTCTTCTCTATTGTTTTGCAAGAGTTTATAAGAAATGTTGACTTGTTGGAAGGCTAGGCATTTGCATCACTTAAACTCCCCAACTGCGACACTCTTCCTCTCCCTTATGTATGTTTCTAGCAACACCCCAATTAGAATTTCTTTGATTTTGTCTTTTTTTTTCAAATTTATTTAATATTTTGGTACTTTAATTTGTAACATGACACTTTGGAGGTGGGTGGTAGATGATTGAACTAGTGTGTGGTCCTTCACACCATCAATTACATTCTCCTTCCTCATCATCAGTTTCCCTAGCCACGAGCTTCAATTCCAGATCCAAAACCTTCTAGTTTTTCTAAGTGCTTGGCATTGTGATAAGCCATTAAACCATTGAATGTTTGTTGTGGATTCATTTCAAATCACACCTCCCATTGGGAGGATTTTTTTCCGAAATTTTGATCTATGGAGGAGATGGAAGCACAAGGCCTCCACTTGTCTCCTCAAGTCCACTACTCCATAGGATATGAAAGATGTATAATTTATTTTTTCTCATTCAATATACTTGTCTACCCTTGTTTTGTTTCTAATGGAGATATTCATCCTCTCCTTTTGTGTGATTTATTAAAGTAGGCTTAACCACCTTTAACCAAATGATATTTTTTTCTCTTTCTCATAGATAGTTGCATCCCTATCCCATAAGTATGGGTTTCCAAACATCACTTCACATGCATCTAGTGGCACAAATTCACATTCTACTTCATCAACATAATCAACATCAATGACAAACTTTGTTATGAGTCTCTTGGTGATTCTCATGACATATTTCTCTTGAATCCAACCCAATGAACTTGGTTGTACTAGATCATATGTTTCTAGACCAACTCATCTACTAAGGATTTAGAAATCATATTACTTTGAGAACCACTATTAAACAAAGCATTTACCTTCCACCTCTTCCTTAGAACCTTGACTTGGATTAATGCATTTCTATCTCCACTTGCCCTTGGTTGTTGTAAGATGGTGTAGAGTAGGGATTCATATACATCGAAGGTGATTTATACCTTAATTTCTCCCATATTAGTATTTTTCATCATTCCTTTATTGGATTTATATTATTTTGTACACAACTCTAGATGAAGTTTCGAGTGATTCTCATCTATGTGCCCATCTACATCACAACATTTGCAATTCCTATTGAAATATTTTCCTGTTTGGGCTATGGATACAATCCTTTTGATTTTGTTCCTTCGTGTCTCTTCTTTTCCCTTTTGTAGTAATGCCTCTTTCTAAACTCCATCTCAATATAGAGAACTCTCTTGCTTGCCTCATCTATGTTATTCACACTAAGAAGCTATACTCACCTTCACATATGGTTGAATAGTCCTCCAAGGTACTTCACCACTACCCTAAGCTATTCTAAAGTGATAACCAAGGCGATGGTTTTATTTTGGAATTCATACATGTATTGTTGTACAATCCATTCTTATGACTTGAAGAAGGTGTTTATATTTCATGATCTATTCCTCTTCATAGCCTATGGGATAGAACTACGATTTCAACTATTGCTTGAAATTATATTGTTTTATAACCATGGGATTTTTACTAGCCTCAATTATTCTACATATCTCTCCCACCAAAACATGGCATGTTCAAACATTTTCAAATACAAAAAATAAGTTTTCTATGATTCTTTTATTTAATAAAGGCCAAAATAAATCTCTAATTGTTTCAACTATCTAGTCTAGTTATCACCATTAATTTAACCATCATAAGTTGGTATTTCAAGTTTCTCTTCATCCTTGAACAAAATGTTGGAAGATGAAGGAAGATAGTTGTTATTACTTAAGTCTCCAAGCTTTTTTCCATTGCAAAATTTTGGGTCAACCTTTTCCTCTTCATTCTTAGCCTCCATCAAGTGTCCTTCCTCACCCTTCATTACTAGTAACCATGTTACCATTTTAGTCACTACAACAATGCTTTTATCTATCCAAGTAAATATGGTTTCTAGATCTTATTTTTCATGTTCTTCATGAGAAGTCCCCACCATTTTTGGTTTTCTACTCCTCTCTATACCTCACAACATGATTTCTCCACTTTCTTGGCATCTACTGTGGGTTTATACCATTCAGGTTGTCACCAAGTGTTTTGTACCTTGGGATCTAATACCAATATGATCCATAAATGGTTTGCATGTCACTTTTCCATCTTGCCAACATAGATTCTTGTTAGTGGAATTGAAATTGTGTGTCTATCCAATTCTTTGTTAAACCAAGAGCAAGATTCTCTAGATGTTATTCACCAACACGCATGAATGTATCTATTTCAAATTTGGTTTCAGGAATTGTCTAGTTGTTTTGTAAATCCTATATCAATTCTAAAAAAAGGAGCAAGTCCACTCTATTGTGTGTTATTCCAAGAAAAAAATAAAATCCATTTATACAAAAATTCAAACCCAACACACACACACACATACACACAATAGCATAACTAGGGGGAATAATATGGGGTACCTAGGGAGGTACCCAAGGGAGTAATAGTAGATAATTATTGCTATGTATAAAGGCAACTTTTAATAAATAAGGCCTAGTGTGAATGCAATAAATGTAAGAGGACTTACTAGAAGGTTCCACTTCTAGAATATTCCTCCTCTAGAATTTTCTTAGGTGGTTGGAAGCACTATACAAAGGGGTTCAAGAAATTTAATGAGAAGTCAAGAAGTATTGTATTTGGAGAGGTAGCTCATTAGGAGGTTTCCCCCTTGAAGAGGCAAGTGAACATGAGTGGATCCCTTCCTTAATAAGATATATTGTATGGTGTTTCCCTACCCTAAGGGTTTTCATAATAATAAAGAGCAGGTTTTCTATATTGTTATTGGATATATTGTGGTGTTTTTGTATTTAGATATTTGGAACTTAACAAGTGGTATCAAAGCCATTTTCCCCTTTTTGTGGACGAAGAAAGTTCTTTGATACCACTTGTTAAGTACCAAAAATATGCAAATACAAAACCACCACAATGTATCCAAGAATAATATAGAAAACCCACTCTTTATTATTATGAAAACCCTTAGGGTATGGTAACACCATACAATAGATCCTATTAAGGAAGGTGTCCACTCCTGTTCACTTTCCCCTTTGAGGGGGAGACCTCCTAATGAGTTACCAATCCAAATACAATACTTCTTGACTTCCCATTACATTGTTTGAACCCCTTTATATAGTGCTACCAACCACTTGAGAAAATTCTAGAGGAGGAATCTTATAGAAGTGGAACCTTCTAGTACTCCTCTTACATTTATTGCATTCACACTAGTCCTTGTTTTTTAAAAGTGGCCTTTATACATAGAAATACTTATCCACTATTATTCCCCTTGGGTACCTCCTTAGGTACCCATATTATTCCCCCTATCTACACTACACAAAACCATTCATAATATAATAACCAGATGCACAAAATTCATTCTTGTGAATGCTATCACTATCTAGATACTATTCACCAACATGCATGAATGACTCTTGTTGAGGGGGATGGATTCACAACACTTAATAGTAGGGATTAAACCGAAGGAATAGGTCCAATTATACTCTTCCTTATTTGAGATGGAATAATCCTTTAGGTTAATGTTCTGACAACATTTTGATGGGATTTCAAATTGGTTTTCAAAATATATATTTTCATGATTTTTATATCTTTTTTTATTTGTGTAATTAATGTGAGAGATAACTAATCTAAAGATTTTGAAGAAATTTTTTCTACAGGGTAACCCATGGGAACAATCAATGAAAAATATATGAAGCTTTTTATTCTCTTGGAAATAATTTGGCTCAAAACTTATTACTCCATGATAATAGCCGAGAAAAGATACACTATTGAAGAGCAGAAAGAGATGAAAATTATAACAATAAAATACCCATAATTAATTCTATGACATTTCATATACAAAATAATGGAAAATACAAATTCATTGAGAAAATATACAGCCATTCACTGAAAACGCCCAGTAATTCATCCAACCATATAAGATAACTTAATAGTATTGAAACTATTTCTAGACACCTATAGTATTTAATAGATAGTATAATACTCCATGAAAATGAATCAACACACTGAATCTTGAGAAAATAACATTCTTTGACTCCAAAAGGAGTTTCCAAATAGCTATAAATAATTCACTACTAAAATTCATATACTATTTCCTTAGAGTCCAAAGATCTGTTCCCATAGGTTGATCATCTAATTTATAGGAAAAACAAATTTTAAAAATAGAATAAAGAAACACAATAAAATAAAAAATAAAACTAAAAGCTGGCAAAAGTGGGGATTGGGTGTCTCAACATATGCATGCCCAACGTCATACTTTTTGAACTACTCAAATAATAATTCCCATAAACTGAAGTGGGGAAACATGTGCTGTTCCTTAGACAAAATGAGACGTGGAGTTCTCTTTTATGAATCTCATAATATACTTCTCTAATTTTGACATTGTGGACTCTAGTCTTGTAGGAATCTTAACCTCCCCACTTGGAAAATTTTGATGGTTACTGAATTCCAGGGAAGATATGCCTCTGATGCCAGTCTCCTATTTCTCGACAATCTTCTTTAATTCTTCCAACACTTCCTTGATACGTAAAAACTCCTCAGGAGGACCAAAATTAGTCAAAATTAGTTAGGTGGATATTAGACATGACATCCTCCATGATGTCCCACCATTCCTCCAAAACCTGAGCCTAAGACGTGTTAGCTAATATGCCCCAATACCTTACTAATTGACCCACTCCAACCAACTCATCTTGAGTCAACATTCTAATCCCATGGTTCTCATGACCACGAGTCCTATGAATTTATTTCATAATATATAATTGGTCTTGGACTTTGGCCTATCTACTCTTACATGCCACAATTTCCTTACACAACAATGATAAATGCAGGGTTTCCTTTGGTAAGTACACCACTTTAGCTACAAAAGTCCCTTTTTATTTGAATACTAACCTTGTCCTCCTCAAGAACATCTAACCTTGTCCTCCTCAAGAACATCTTCAATGAATTTTCTTACCGCAACTTGGGATTCCTTGTAGTAAATCACTTGATTCTTAAGAAATGAAATTTATTTCTTCATGCTTTCAAATTCTCTCATCAACTTCTAGCTTTTACTTTGTTGACGGTAGTGTGTGAAATTTCTAGTCCAACAAAAACCAATTCATTGAGTTTATCTTTTTTGAGATCTAGTATAGGTTCTTTAGTAGTTCATATAACAACACTCTCTACATCCACCCTCATCCTTTTTGAGGTTGTCTTAACAATATCTTTCCTTCGATGATTATAAGAAATCAACTCTAAATCTACACTCTCCTTCAAGGGATTTTGAATTGGTTGATCACTCCATGATAATACATTCTCGAGACCCCCCGGGGTATAAGATTTCTCCATTTCAAGTTCTTTACCTTGATCATTTGCTTGCTTCACTGCCTACTCTTTAACTTTATGTGTTGATTTAGGAAATGTCTCCTCTTCTTTAGTAAGATAAATGATTTCACTATGTGGTACCATATTCTATTGATCCTATTGCTAATCTGAAACATGAACTATTGGTTTTTATTTCTCTATTGTTGAAGCCCCACCAACACCTTTCTTCATCCCTCTTTCTCTTATCTTCGTCTTCTCTTAATTTTTGTTTTTATTCTTCTTCTCAGAGTTCAACTATTCATCTTTTCTTCTTATTTATTCTTCTATTATCTACTTTTGTTCTTCCTCAACTTTCCTCCTAAGTTCCTCTCGAAGTAATCTATACTCTTCTTGTTTCTTCTTGGCTTCTTCCTCTTTCCTTTACTTCTTTCTAGTTATGTCCAAGTATTTCTTCCTCTACTAACATTCAAAGGTTATTCTTCTCCTTTCTAACTCTACCTATGAAACTTCTTCCTCTTGTGTTTTCCTCAATTCCTCTTTAGTCTTTCTTTGCAAATATTTCTCTTGTTGTTGTTTCCTAATTTGTTCATCTTATATATCCTTACTCTTAGCCTCCTCTTTTAGACTTATCTCTTCTAGTCTTTTGTCTTCTTGTTAACTCTTTCAACTTTGGCAGTCCCCTAGTTATATGTTCCATTTGTTCATCTAAGGATAGAGTCTTGAATACTATTAGGTGAAGATATTTTCACATTTCCAACACCTCTTCCAAATCCTAGGTGTTCTAGAAGAATAATTCATCTTGTGAACACTCATGAATATATGGCTAGGAAAAAGATATTAAATTACAATGATTTGTAACAAGGCCTTTGGGGTCATTTATTCTTTATTTCCTAAGTGGGAATCTATATTCAAGAAGGCTAGTTGCTTCTTGTCTTGCATGCTTCGGGTCCTTTATGAAGTGATGACCCAACTTGAAACCATAAGGAATAAAATCCTTCTTCTTTGCATCTTTAAACAATGAGGCATTGAACCCCTAAAGGAATGTATGATACTCTATTTCACCTATGAAAATTACATCTGATATATATTTAGGCAATAGATGAGGTGTTTTAGTTTCACCAAAAATCCTTATATAAGTAAAGTCCTCTTGCAGATACCAGATACTGGTTACCAATAACATTTCAAAATACACATGAACATGAGCCTATAAAATATGTTAGTTAATATTAAGGGTTGAAAATATATTTGAAGCACATACAACATCCAATAAATAATAATCCATATAAAAGATAGGAATAATGCCAAGATTTTCCTTCATCTTCTATGCTCTATCAATCATACTATTAAGTTGATTTGATAAAATGGAAACCCATTTGAATAAACCTCTTGTAGTGTCCACTTTATAAGCTAATGGAACCCACGTGTCTGTGAAACACCAACAATACTTCTCCCCATACAATCTGCATATCAATTCCATGAGATACATCTACGGTGATGGGCCTCTGAATTGTCTTTTTTATGGGCCATTCGACATATACATTCAATACACTATTTCCCATAAGTCATAACCTTCATGAGAAAAAATCATCCTATTGATGGCCATTATGACTTGTTTATCTAATTATATATGATTAACTTAACTCAAGTTGAAATGTGACATATTCTTGATCTTAGAGTGATTTATGGTACATTATTATTATATATCAAGACTAATGTTAAGTCAAGGAAATCAAATCACCAAGACAAGATTGATATCCCTTATTCATAGCTTCAGACAAAATTGATGACTACTAATATTTTTAAGGGATATTATCCCTTCACCTTCTCTAGAATACTGGAGTAAATCCCACCAAACAGGCTACACGATTTTAGGAGATAAATAGGCTTCATGATTTTAGGATATTTTGGGACAACCCTCATCAATAAAGGGATTGATTGAAGGGATTAGATAGGATTGATATTCAATTATAAGAAAAAGCATAGTTTATAGATTTAACAAGTCTATTCTTGAGGATTGTAATTCAAATTTGGAAGTAATGCAGATTTTTGGTTCAAGTTTCTTGTTGTAAATAGTGTTTTTATCTAGAGGGATTCACCCCATTTCTAGCTTCAGGGTTTGGGACAACTTTGAAGCTGAAATTGAGTTTGAATCCCCTCTACATATAGATTATATGGATGTTATTTTATTTTTTGTTAATCGATGTAATTTTATTTTTTCATTTCCATTCCTTAAATTCCCGTAATTTTATTTCTAGGATTCATCCACTTGCATGCATTTCCTTTATTGTTTTTTCTCTATGGTTTTTCATTGCTTTATGTTAGAATAGTTTAATTTATGTAGCTTTACATTCATTTCATTACCGCACATTTACTTTATGGTCATTTTCTTTACTTCTTTCCCTTGCTTAGTATCTAATATCATCCTATGAATACAAGGTGATCCTTCCTTGACACCAATGGATGATTAGGTATCTTTATGACTATTTCCAATGTTTTCTCCTTCCTCTCTCCTCAAATGGAAAGTATTTGAACCTTTCTTTCTTTTCCTGTAGACTTCTTGTAGAATTATTACAGTTCTTGTAGGACAATCTAGATTGGAATTTATTACATTCATTTCACTTCATTCATGATGGTTATTAATTTTAATGCGATGGTAT
The DNA here is from genome assembly GCA_000966675.3 of Picea glauca. NCBI lineage: Eukaryota > Viridiplantae > Streptophyta > Pinopsida > Pinales > Pinaceae > Picea > Picea glauca. The sequence goes on along the minus strand of JZKD02S2285153.1, from coordinate 18,318 downwards.
CAGGATATGGTACTTCATAAGGGGTTAGGAGCTTAAATAGGAACAAATATTTCCAGAGATTCGATTAATTTATTTTCAATAAAGTGTGATTTCCCTTTATGCAATTTATATTAGTTTTTCTTTCAAAAAAGTGTAATTTTACTTCAGCAATGTGTGATTAAAATAATTTCTCTTCAAAAATGTGTGATTAACATAATTTCCCTTAAAAAATGTGTGATTTACCTTCAACAATATGTTTTTTCCAAGGAAATCCTCATGAAAAAACCCTCCGAGTACTTCCCCATGAATCATGGATGGTAAATGGGTAAAATGTCGACTTGCATTATGGGGCCTAACCCCAAGGGGAACAAGAGATTCAAACTCATGAACTCCCCAACTAATCACTGGGGGAGAGATATCATGTGTGGTTCAAGACATCTTGAGTTAACCCATGGGGATTCCCTTCAACAATATGTGATATTAATTACTTCTCATTCATTTCATTTAGTTCAACTGTTTTCTTTCTTAAGTGATCCATTCCCATTTTGAAGTGCTCAAAGTGAGACCTAGGATATCATCAATACCAACCAAGGATAAATACGGGGCAATATCATTACTTATATTCCAAGAGAATAGGGCGTGGGGAGATAAGAAATAGACGTAAAGAGGCTGAAATTGGGCATCCCTTCTTGTTGTTAGAATAGTTTAATTCATAGCAGGATTATTTTCTGGTTTGGGATGTAGCAACCTATATTGGCTCACCTAGATTTGCATACTTACATTCTACTCCTAGCAGAATTGTACCCTATCTTTCCACTGACATGATAAGTGGGGATTGGTCACAGGGATGCTTGATCCCTTAGATTCTATTTTGTAGTCATTTATTTCAATTAGTTACAACTTACATTGCAATTGAATTTCAAGTTTCATTGTTCATTTTACTTCTTAGTTTTTACATTCTTAGAGTTAGCATGTTTCAATTCTAAAGAGATAATTGTCTTAGTGTAGTTTGCACATATAGTGTCAGTACCTAATAAGTTTGTACGAACCCCGAGTTGGCATTTAAAGTGAGGAGTTCAAAATTCTTGTTTCTATTACTTGGTCCATCAAGTTTTGGCACCATTTCCATGGAGGTGCTAGAACTACATTGAGATGAACTTTCTTAGATTTGAGTGTGCAAAGTTTTCTAGATATCTCTTGAAAAATACTTTTTGAAAACCAATGCAAGGAAGAAAAAAATAATCCAAAAGAAGAGGAAATATCACCAAAGGAGATGCGTTACAAATTTAAAATCAATAGATACATAATGTAAAAATATCCATATCATGCACCTCCAGGTATGTCTCCTAACATCCTTGAATTTTTGAAAACAACTAGGCCAAAAATATTAAAAAAATAGTCAGTAGAGTCATATTTTGAGGTGGGAAATGGAGATATATTAAAAACATGTTTGTATGAAATATAATCCTTTGAGTATAGTTTACAATCCAATTAGAATCACTCCATTTTGACATCATATGAAGAAGTTACACCCAAAATAACAATTGCTTGTCTTGAAATCTACACTGATCTAGTTTTGCATGTTCATTGTTTCTTGACATATTTTAAATTTCAATTCAATGTATCTTTAAAATATATTTCTAGTGGAAATATGTCTACTAATACACTTTTCTCTCCCATTGGAATCATGTCAATCCAACATAAAATGAAAACTTTATGCCCCAAAATGTAAATGTTGGTCCAAGCTGGAAAATGTAAACAAATCTGATACATAGACTATTTCTTAGCAGATTTGATATACCAAATATATGCACTCTCAAAACCTATTTCTATTGGATATTTAAATATAAATCCACTTCCAAATGTATTTTAAATCACTTCAATCCAATATCATATGAAAATGTTATCATTGAAACATCATTGGGTAGTCTAGGCTAGCTACCACTCCTTAGCATGTTAAAATGAAAACTATTTTATGAATCCCTTTTCAAATTTGTTTCATATGAATTATTTATGATCCTTTTTGGAAGAGAAAATCATCACATCTCTCTTATTTCATAATATAACCATGCATTCTAGGAAAAATAGCTTTGTGCAAATTACCAAGTGTCAACTTAACTATCAACGAATGATTGAGAAGAGTTGCATGAATTTTGATGAAGAGGATAAAGAACCAAAGGGTCAAGAAGTGCAAGAAACAACATTTAGTTCCTTGGCACAAGTTAAATCCATAAGAAAGTCACGAGGAGGAATACAATATTTGAAGTAAATGAAGAAAACCCCTACCTCTAGTGCAAAAGAAATAAGGAACATCTCATAATTTGTTTTAAAAAAAGAGAAAAGAATAAAAAGAATAAAAATTCCCATGGTGAAAACCTCTGTGAGGCATCCGAGACATGTATCTACTTGAAAACCTCCTCGAGGGAAGTTTAGGAATGCATAAAAAAGAAAAGAAAATAAAATAAAATTTCCTCATGGTGAAAACCTCCCTAAGGCACCATGAGGTAGAGCACTGGTGAAAACCAACAATGGTACTAACACCTTGAAAACAAATGAAAAAAATGAAAAAAAAGAGAAAAATAAAAATAACAAAGGTCTTTGCATGTATCCATAGCAATGAATATCAACCAACAACCTCTATCACTTTCACAAAATGAAAAAAAGATCAACATAATAAATAAGGAAGTGAGGTTGCAATATCAACAAGACAACACCAATGGGAAACTCGTAAAAATTTTGGGTGGCCAAATATAACCTACAAAAATTCTGAGTTAAGTATGTAGTTTTCAGTTATTTTTCTTACAAGGTACTTCTACTTAACATATGAGAATCAAGGAAAATATCTTATGAAGACCAAGAAAAGACACCATACACGACGAATAAGTTTTCCAGACCATAACATTTAGAGATCACTTTATTTGTTCAAAAATAAGAGTTATTTGATATCATCTTTAGTCATCATCACCATATCACGTTTGCCATTTCCATATCCAATCACCATACATGTTATAACACTATATCCATTCTTTTCATTTTTCATATTTTCATCATTTTACCACTCCCTTCATAAACTACATTCTTTTTCATCAACATCACTTTCCATTCTCCCAAAATCACTTCCATACCTTGGTCTTAAATCAAATAGGTTTAAACCTTCACCTAGGCCAATTAAACAATCTACATGGTGAGCTACAGGTTATACATGATCAACTACATGTTCTACATGATAAGCTACAAAAAGTCACCAAAAGATACAATAAACAATGTTTTTGAGAAAAATATTTTTTTTCTTGAACAATGAGCATCCCCATCAACAAGACCACATGAAAAACAAAATAATTTTTTACTTACATAATCTACAGGATGCTCTATTTTCTACATGATCAGCTACAAGAATTCTAGAAAAAGCTACATAAAGCATTTTTTTTGAGAATTTTTTTTCTCTTATACAGGGAACATCGACATGATCAAGGTCATATGTAAAATAACCTTTTTCTTCACTTCCATCATCTACAGGATGCTCTATTTTCTACACGATACTCTTCTCACTATAAGATCATGTCCCTTCACCTTCTCTATAATACTATAGTATATCCCATCAAATAAGATGCATGCTTTTAGGAGATAAATAGACTGCAAGATTTTAGGAGATAAACAAACTCCACGATTTTAGGAGATTTTGGGACATATTTCATCAATAAAGGGATTGATTGGAGGGATTAGATAGGAATAATTTTTCAAGTATAAGAAGAAGCATAGTTGATATATTTAGCAAGTCTTTTCTCTAGGATTGTAATTCGAATTTGGAAGTAATCCAGATTTTTGGTTCAAATTTCTTACTATAAATAGTGTTTTTATCTAGAGGGATTCACCCCATTACTAGCTACAATGGAGGTTGAATCCCTTCTACATATAGATTAGATGGATGTTATTTTATTTTCTATCACTAGTTGTAATTTTATTTTTTCATTTCCATTTCTTAAATTCCCGTATTTCCATTTATAGAATTCATCCGCTTGCATGAATTTCCATTATTTTTTTTTCTTTATGTTTTTTCATTGTTTGATGTTAGAATAGTTTGATTTCCACAATTTTACTTTCATTTTCTTTCTACACATTTACTTTATGGTCATTTTCTTTACTTATCTCCCTTGCTTAGTGTCTCAACTCATCCTATGAATCCGAGGAGATACTTCCTTGACACCATTGGATGATTAGGTATCTTGATGACTATTTATTCCTTCCTCTCTTCTCAAACGAAAACTATTTGAACATTTCTTACTTTTCCCGTAGACTTCCTATAGAACTGTTATAGTTCTTGTAGAACTGTTACAATTCCTGTAGAAACTATTACAATTCCTGTAGGATAGTTTAGATTGGAATTTCTTGCATTCATTTCACTTCATTCATGATGGTTCTTAATATTAATGCGATGGTATCAGGATATGGTACTTCATAAGGGGTTAGGAGCTTAAATAGGAACAAACATTTCCACAAATTAGAATAATTTCCTTTAAGCAAAGTGTGCTCTTCATTTATGCAATTTATATTAGTTTTCTTTCAACAAAGTGTGATTTTACTTCAACAACGTGTGATTAGAATATTTTCCCTTCAATAATGTGTGATTTCCCTTCATCAATATGTGGTCTTAATTACTCTTCATTCATTTCATTTAGTTAAGTTTTTTTATTGTTTAATTTATCTATTCCCCTTATGAAGTGTCGAGAGTGAGACTTAGGATATAATAAGTCCCAACCAAGGCTAATGAAGTGGTAGTATCATTGTTTCTATTCCAAAAACACAGGATGTGGGGAGCTAAGAAATAGAAGTAAAAAGACTGAAATTGGGCATCCCTTCTTGTTGTTAGAATAATTTAATTCATAACAACATTGTTTCTTGGTTTTGGGATCTAGAAACTATATCGACTCGGCTAGATTTGTAGCCTTACATTCTTCTCCTTATAAAATTGTACCCTAGATTTCCACTGATAGGATAAGTGGGGATTATTCACGTGGATTCTTGATCCCTTAGATTCTATTTTGTAGTCCTTTATTTCAATTAGTTACAACTTTCATTGCAATTGAATTTCAATTTTCATTGTTCATTTTACTTCTTAGTTTTTACATTCTTAGAGTTAGCATGTTTCAATTCTAAAGAAATAGTTTTCCTAGTGTAGTTTGCACATATAGTTCTAGTACCTCATAAGTTTGTATGAACCCCGGGTTGACATTTAAAGTGATGATTTCAACATTGTTGTTGCTATTCCTTGGTCCTTGCTATTCTTGTTTGTGATGGCATATCTGACATTGTCTTTGTGAAAAAAACTTTTATCTTCCTTCCACTAGCTTGCCAAAAGTTTTCCTACATCATTTGTCATAGAAATCATTCACAAAGGGGGTGACTAAGATAATTTCAGTATTTGGAAAACTATACTATTTATCCATATTCTTATCTAATAAATAACCCACACATTGGACTTTCTCATTAACTATCATACTCTTCTTTAAATTTGTGTGGTCAATGATCCACTCAATGGCCTCAGAACAAGACATTACAAGTTCTTTGGATGCTATAGAGTGCAAACGAGACTTTCTTATGTTCATGAAAACATTTTCAATTCTATCCCTCATGGTAGGGTGACTATGAGGAACTACATCTAGATAATATTCATTTCAGAACTTCAGGTACAATTCATTCCACCCCATGAAAGGAATTTGATTCCTTATGTTGGATTCAATATCTTTGAATATAGGTTGTGGAAGATACTCTTCAGGTTCAAGAACCTGAATTACAAGAACATATTCCTTTAATGGATCCTCAATATCCATAGTATTATTTTTGGAAGCCTCCCTTGTTACTTTAGGTTTCCATTTAGGTGACTTGATTGGAGGTAAGATACGGGTTCTTTTAGGAGGCATATTTCCTAAAGAAACAAATAAAATAAGTAGGCAGTAACACTACTCTCCACAAACAACAACAACAACATTATACCAAGATACAATGCCATACTAAATTTTGCAATAAACTAAATTGAGATTGATCAAACAAATAAGTTGCAAACATATAACAATTAAAGATAAAATCAATAAGAACTAAAGAAAATGGGAATTCTTGCTACCAGAATATGATATTGAACCAATCTAAAAGCTCCAATCTATATCAATAACATAGTACACATTCGCATTTGAAACTTCCAGGGTTAGGACTTAATTGCTATGACGAATTAACCAAAAATATATGCAACCAATAATGTATAAACATATTCTCCAAATATTCAAAAAAATTACTAACTTAGAACACTCATAGATAAAACAAAACCAAGCATGCTCTCTACAAAAGTATTCTCAGACTAGAAATTGACACTTTCTCCAAACTCTCACAGAGGAACATCTATCAAAAAATGCTCAAATCTCAATCAAACTACTTAGATGCATGTGAACAATGGTTCAGTCAACGAATTGAATTCAAATTTGTAATTTCCCTACCCAAATTTAGTGGTATGATTATCAAATATAGACAACATCCAATTGGATCATTTGAATCTTCAGACCCAAATTGTGATTGGATGTTTTAGCTACTTAATCGGTGAATTAATGACAATTATATTTGCTATCAACATTTTTTTATCACTTTCTATTTTTCTATCAACGTGTGAATTCCACTTTACTCTATTGCACAAAACCCGTTTAACATTAATGCTAGATTTACACTTTGTTTCGACATGGTGATTGAACTTTGTATTTGGGAAAGTCAAAATTCATCATCGATGAGTGACCATCAGTGAAGTGACTTCACTTTTTTATGACAATACATATTGGTGCTTCAACTCCACTTTATTCTCAGTGCTATCATTTAAACTTTGTTTCCTCTTTTGTTTTGGTGCCTCATTTTAAATTTGTTTCAGTGTGTGATTATCATTCACACCAACACACAAAATTTATTTGTCATTGATGCAATCCTTTCACTTTTATATCGATGCTCTTACTTCTCTTTTAGTTTTGGCACCATAGGCCCACTTTGATACTTCAACGCTTTTTTTACCTATTGGTGATCAAAACTAACTTTACTTTGGAAAACAAAGCATGTTACACATCGACGCTAACATTTAGTTTTCCTATAGGAAAAATTGTTTCACTTTACCTTAATGACTAACATAGCTTCTTATCGGTGATAAAAAGTGACTTTGATCTAGTTATGAAATATTTCCCACCTTGATGACATAAACTAGTTCAATCTTAAAATAGGCTTAGGGACTTGGAATTTGTTTTTAGTTTTATTGATGCTTAATATGTTTAATAAGATGAGTGAAACCAAAGATAAAAGCACAAAAGAAAGCTACATGGAAAAATTAAATAAAAATGGTACCCAAAATTTTAAAATTTTAGGGTGTGTTGTGGACTCAACAAATGGCGATTAATGGATGAATTCAGAATCTCTACATATATACCTTCAAACAAAAGAAAATCACTTAAGTAAAATTAACTTAGAATACAATTGGAACAAAAAATTACACATAGATCCTCTTATATGTGATTTAGAAATAATTATTTTCCTTACAATGGGGTTTCAGTTTTTTGAAAAAATGAAGGATAAGTATTTATGTTCAATGACAATAAACTTTGAGAAGAAAACAAACCTAGATCAATCTTATAGTATCAGGGTATAATTTTTCAATCTATAAGTAACTCTATCACCCTTCTAGTGTTCCTTTGTTGTCAGTGAGTTTCCATAGGATTGGAAGAGTCACCTCGATATCACAGATCTTTCTCTGTTTCCTGCGAGCATCCATATCCCTAGTGGAGATACCTGCATTTCATTATTAAAAATATGTTTCATTTTTGACAAGTTCCTTTTCCTTGAACACATTTGTTTTTAATAGATATCTATTTATCAAAATTTATTTGAGGAAATTGAATGAAACAACTATTGAACTTATAAGGATGATACTTGGTAATGAATAAGTGAATTAAGCACTTAGGATTTGAAGCTTACCCTTTCCAAAAGTAGAAAAAAACATCATCAATTTACCCTTGTCATCTAAGTCAAGAATTATTAATCCCTACACATTTGTCACAAATTTTACCTCCACCAACAAAGCGTTGTATTTTATCCAAATTACACATAAATGAAACTATGAACACTTTTCAACGTCTAATCATGCTCACTGCTAACCTCAATTTACTTCAATATTAAAACAAATAAGGCACATAGCTGAGAACCAAATGTCATGTTTCTCCAAATGCTAAAAACTCAATGCCTCTAAAAGACACTTTAGGAAAATATAACAAAACCTAAACATGTGAACTATGCAACATACCATGGAAAGCAAGAAATAACTGATGCAAATTATTAAAATCAAACATGAAACTTAAAACTAATGGAAGCAAGACAAATGAGGTAAACAAAAGAAAATAAACTATGGTACATGAAGCCACTTGTAAGAGAACCTATGTAAATTATCTCTTTAAGATATGTCCATTTTCAAGAAGAGAATCTAGCTCACCTTCCAAAGTTTGTAATCTATATGTGTCAACTCCTATATTTTCGGCAACTTGTTATAGGCCATGCCATAAGTTTTGAAACTTTGAGTGTTTTCCTTTGAGCTCGTTAACTTTGTGCCATTTAAAAACCAAATCACATACTTCAAAGTTATCATCTCCATCTTTTTGTTTATCAAACCATAATTTTATGATTTGTTAGTGAGATGAAAATTTGTTTTTGGCATTTTCCCTCTCTTCCTCCAACATCAATAATGTATCAATTTAGTTTTGGAGTATAGAAGACGATTATGCCCTCGAAGCCTGGGATAATTGTAGGGATGGAAAGTAAAAATTGGTTGGAAGAATAACTTCTTTCTCATAGATGAGATAGTAAGGTGAGGTACTGAATTCCTCCTCGAGAGTAACCTTATAACCTCAAACATCATTGGGCGAAGAATTATGCCAGTTCCTAGGGTCTTTTGTCATTATTTCTTTTAGAATTCGAATTAGATTTTTATTAGTTGATTAATCCACTCCATTACCTTATAGATAATAGTTGTTTGAATATCGCATAATGATCCCCTTATCCATTGAAAATTTAGACAATATATTTGAAGATAAATAAGTATCATTATAAAAAACAAAAACAAAAGGAACCCCAAACCTCATGATTAAATGTTGTTCTAAAAATTGAATGAATACCTTTTCATTTACTTGCACTAGAGGAACAACTTCAAACCGCCTCTTGAAATAATATATTTAGATAAAATTTATTTATGTTCCTTTAATGAATGAGGGTTTATCTCCCCTATAATATTGATACCCCACTACTCTAAATATGTACTCATCGTAACAAGTTGCAATGAGATTGATTTTTTTTTCTCAGTCCCCACGCTAAACTAGTAATTTTTACATTTTCTCACATACAGATGGGCATTTGAGAATAGAGTGGGCCAATAGTGTCCAAATCTCAAGATTTTATGAGCTATGGTTTCCCTAGTAGAGTGACCTCCAACTGGCCCGTCATGGAGATCCTTCGGGATTTTGTCAACATCTTCCCTTTGCTGACATCTTAATAGTATGTAACATCTCTCTCTTGCACACACTGATCAAAATTATTCTTTGAGGACACTTGTGTGCAATTGATCCGATTCCTTATATATTGATTGTTTTTATTATGATTATGAGATGTTCAGGATCTGATGATGTGTTATCTCATTATATTTATATCGGTAGGTGCTCTTTACTGGTTTTCCTGAGTGTGCAGGACTCAGGACATTAGAGGATGTCGATGGCATCAATCGATCTCCTTGGAATCCGGATCGAGTCAGGAGTGGATTGTTATGTTTTAATGTTTTGATATTACAGATTTGACATATGAATAGATATTATGATGTTGATTGTTATAGCTGACATGTTTCGATGATAAATGCAAGCTGATGATATCTTTCCAAACAGACTCACATTTCGAGTAAAGGGGTCATGCATGGCAACTAGATCCATTGACGGAGAGGTGTGGAAGAATCCCTGCCACAACCTACTATCACTCTCGTCGTGGCTCGAACTATAGGTTAACGATTACCTAGTTTGAGATGACCCACGATGTCGTGAGGGTAGACTGTGATAGTCGCTCATGATGATTCTAAGGGGTGGGCAATAAGGAAGGGTCCTTATTCCTTAGAGGCACTTAGTCTCCCACAAGGTCACCTGACGGAGTATTGACTCCCAGGGTTTGACGTCTACCAAATTCAGTCAAGAGACGAGTGGCACCCTTGGAGCACGTAGTGCGTCTTGAAGGGCACGTCGCGCAATTAAAACCAAAATGCAGGCGAGTGGCACCCTTGGAGCACGTGGTGCATCCTGAAGGGAACGTCGTGATTTTAACTATGGTAAGTTAATAAACCAATACCTTGAAAACCATGCCTCCTTAGGACCTAGTCGACCTTAAAATGAATGAGGGTATGAGTGAAGTTTAATAACAAAATTTTCCCTTAAAACTATCGCCAAGCCTAGTGAATTTAAAAACTAGGTCTAAGTAGAATATGTGAACAAAAAAAACAAAACTAAATGAACATGTAACAAGAAGGGGGTAAATAAAATTCAAGCATTAATAATTAAAGTAAAAATTTTAATGGAGGTTTAATTATTAAAAGGGGTAAATAGTTGTTTTTGTCTAACTTGCTAATTCTGAACTTATTTAAAAAAAGGGAAACTTAAAGAAACGGGGAAACTTAAAGAAAAAGGGGAATGTCTAAATTAGTAGGGAATCTACCCTTTGGAACTTTCTATTTGTGAACTCAACTAGGCTTTAAGTAAGGCATAATTCATTTAAGAAATGTAAGGGAATAAAGGGACACCGAGGAGCGCTTTTAGGAACGCTTTCAGGTGGGTGAGGGAAATAGGATAATTTAATTAATTAATAAATTGATTTTCTAGTGCAACTAAGGGATCGGGTGACATGTTTACGGGGGAGGTTTATCCTAATTAAATTTAATAAAAATAATATAATGAGGGTTTGGAAAACTAATCACTAAGAAAACTCTATAAAAAATATGGTGGAGGAGGAGGATGGATCACGTCTGGTTTGCGTAAGGTTACGCTATCGGAATTTTATCTCACTGAATTTCTCTTGTGGGAGTTGGGATACCCATCTTAGATAACGAGTGGCAGCTCAACCTTGCGAGGTGAGTTGGGAGATAGCATTCTCTGGTACTATGTGTTTGGCACCTTTGCGGCTCAGGGGGCTCAGGGAGGAGAAGAGTACCCCTAGTGTTGTCTTGGAGGTACCAGTGAGGTCTCATCGGTCGAAAATCAGGATCTATACAGAGCGCACGCATGGGAAAGCATCCACGGGATCATCGTCTTCGGATTCAGTACACGTATGTGAATTTTGTTTGTATTTTAGTTAAAAATTATCATGTATATGAATAATAAAAATGATGAAGGTAGGAGTTTATTTCGACATGAAAAATAATAATGATGATGAAGCAACCAATGCATTTCCAGTTTGAAGCTATTATATTTGTTCATAATAAGGCATTAAATCTAATCTTTTATTCAGTTTCAATTCTTATTGTGGTTTTAGGATGCTCATATGTAGTCGAGTTGGTCTCTTTAAAGTTGATTTGTTATATAGCCCCTCCCTTCAGTAGAAATTACTTGATTTCTTCTGCTAAAATTATTAAACCTGTTATTGCGCGGAAGCATAAAACCTTAGAGACATTCAGTTATTGTGAAAACGGGCTCCCCCTATCTATTGTTGATGTTTTGGACTTTTGATTCCTATGGATTGCGATTTTTTTTTTTTTTTGGGCAGCCAACTATTGGTTTCTTCCCTTTGTATTGGATTTCAGATCACTACTTCTCTGCTATTGTTTTCCCTTGTGTTGATTTAGTTAAACAGATTTATGCTTGTAAACAACCCGATTGATTTTAATCGTATCCCTCCTTCAAGGATGACACTCCTACAACCGTTTTACCTACGCTCCCTCATGGACTCTCCCTTGGAGCCTTGCATAGGGGTGATTGTCTGGATACACTGGACACCGGGAGTATCATGCTAGACTTGGACGCTTAGCTTGAGTTAAGGAGGATTGAACCCATGACCCAACCTCTGTCTGCGCTTTTTTTATCCTTGTTTTGTTGTGATTCAATGTTGGTTGTGAATCAATTTTATTCCTAGAGTTGTCTGATCTTCTCGTGGCCAGAACGAGCACATGACCTAGCCTTTACCTGCATTTTGTAACCCTTGTTAGTATTACGCTCCAAATATATGGTCTGCATATGGTTGTTATGTAAGTATCTCTTCATGTTGGGACTGCATATCATTGTCAATACAGGATTTTTGCCTTAAAATTGTGGCCAGAACCTTAGCTTTGGTTGCGTGAATGGGGAATTTAAATCTTGACTGTGTATTTTTGTAATGCAGAATTATTGACTGGACTTGTCCCTGCAAGTGGAGACTTGTTGTTCCTGATGTATTTTGTTGATGTCTCAACAATTTGGTCGCTGCACTCTTTTCCATCCACCTGAAGTTGCAGGAAACACAATAACTATCCTAGATTTTTTATAACGTTGAGTTATGACGGAGGAATGGCAGGGATGAGTTAATTATTATTATGTTTGCACCATTTTATAGCAAGGATGACCCTAGAGAATTAATTCTTTTGTTAAAAAATCCAGTGATGGTTTCCCTTGTCTTCATATTCTAAGATTTCTTTGTTTTTTTTAATCCACGAATTCTGATATTGTTTGGGAAAATTTAATATTTCTAATTCACAATTTTAATTATTTAAATATTCTCTTGTTTTTGTGAATCTCCATTTACAGACAGTTGGCAAGTGTAAATAGTTCTAATTCTGATATCCTTGGGTTAAGTGCGCCCAGCTTTTAATATCCTTTGAATAAATACAAGCGATTTAATAAATACACAGATATATTAATTAATTATACAAAGATTTTGAATATCACAAAGAGATTTTGAATAATTAGTGGTTATAGCTGACAATGATTCTGTAGTTTAGGAATATTGTTATATCATGATCATGGTAGCTGGAATTATGACAGGGGATCTGTCATTGCGGTTATCCCTTCAGATCAGTGAGTGATTTTATGTAACGGTTTTAAGGTTTAACCATGATAGTGTGATTATCGCTCATTATAACTTAATCTTTTTACAACAGTTTAATAATTCACTTGTTTATCATCTGTCATAATGGTTTAATTTTGTTAATTTGTTATCGCAGTTTAACAATCTTACTCACTTTTACATCATTCTTAAGGGCTAATTATATTAATGTGTTATCTCCTGATAATAGTTCAATTTCTTTACAATAGTCTTAACTGTTTTAATTGGCAGTACTATGATTATCGCTTTATAGGAGTTTTATTTTTTTTCACAACAGGGAACTGATTAAGGACATATTGAATCCTTGATGTTGTTAGTGGAATCCTTGCTTGGAATTTGTAATTATTTAATTATGAGTTTTTTGTTGAAAAAATTAACCCTGTATTGAATGTCGTTACCTTGCGTGTCATTAACATTGATTGAATAGAGTGCTCTCGTTATATATTTAATTATAAGGTGTGACAATTAAGTTTGGGGATCCTGGCGTTGGGTGTTTGTGTATTGAGTTTAAGTATCTTTGATTGTTTAATTTTACACCTTAGTTACAATAACGCTTATGGCACGACGACGACATGATTCCTTATGACGGGATCAAGGCACATTTGAGAAACATGCACGTATGATAACTGGGCATTGAGTCTTTTGCTTCCCAATGTGGGTGTGGTTTCTCATTGTAATTGATGTTGTACTTGGTTCTGTAACGTTTAAATGTGATTGGTTTCTTGCTCTCCGTAAAGGTTCTAGCTACTTGTGTCATTAAAGTTGTTGTGTTTGGTTGATTGATGTTGCTTTAGCCTAGTAAGTGTGGTCTTGCTTGTGATGGACAGGATGTAGACACCTCCTTGTTCCTCAGAACAATCACCAGCCTTGAGACCTTAAGGGGTCAAAATCAATGGGAACCTGGGCTTGAGCATTGCTTATGTTTCTTGGAGGTCCTAACCTTGCAGGGTAGGACGAACATGTAGTCATTTTTATTTTTGTTTGATTGATTTTCGTATGTTGCTTCTAGCTACATAATGTGCTAGTATGCTTGGTCGTTATGTTTGTATGTTTCCTGAATTGCGTGCGTTGTGTTCATCATTGAGTTGCATTGATTGACTATTGTCATTGTTACTTTCCTAAATATATATATAGCCCACAGGGGTGTAGACCAATTGGAAAGTGTCGTGTAAATGGAAGGAAATATGTAAAAGGAGGTCTCAAGGTCGATTCTCACCCTGATTTATCCGGAGGGCGTGCTTGCGGGTGATGCAATGCGATGCCTCCCTAGGGGTTATAAGGCAACCGACAGGATTCGACCCCATGTCACGCGAGTACGATACTACCATTGTTATCGATTCCCCTAGTTACAATATATATATATATATATATATATATATATAGATATATATATATATTGCATTTTTTATGCATCGCATGTTGTCGTAACGACGGAGGTCGTTACATATGGTATCAGAGCCAGTTCGACCTGTGACTTGGGATCACTACAGATTCCATTGATTAGATAATTGATTATAAAATGTTGTTAATTAAATTTATTTGTATTCATGTAGTTAATCATGGTCAGAGGACATCATGGAGGCAGACGATGGGTTGCTAGGGGAGGAGGCGCGATGTCCCTAGTAGCATCCATGCCCAAGGGGTCTAACCCCCAGGGAGACGAACAAGTTGTCGGGCAGGAAGAGATAGATGTGGGTGATGTGTTTGGGCTAATGAGGTCCTTTCAGAGGATGTCTGAGGCACTAATCAACCATTTGGATAGAGATGATGCAAGGGCATCGACACCTCCTAAGGGTCAACCTTACGCTCCAGTCGATGCTAGTAGCATTCACCATGAACTCAAGAAGGTCAAGTTTCTCAAGTTATTTGGTGCCCCATATGGTGCAGCGACCGAGGCATGGTTGGCGAATATGGTGATGTTCTTTTCACTTCACGACTATACCGCCAACATGAAGGTCTGCATGACGGTCTTTCAACTAAAGGGGAGCTCTCTTCTATGGTGGAAGACACTCCTACCAAAATTGAACATGGTCGTCAAAGACGTTTCATGGGAACTATTTGAGGAATGGTTCCAGGAGAGGTATCTGTCAGAGGGTGGTCGTACGGTGCTCGAGTACGAGGCCCATTTTATGGAGTTGCTTTGGTATGCTCCTCACCTGGAGACTGAGAAGCTTAAAGTAAACAAGTTTGTGTTTGGCCTTAATGTTAGCATTCGTGCAAAAGTGAGGATTATGATGCCTCAAACCTTGCATGATTTTGTTCAAAAGGCCCTCATAGAAAAGGAGGAGCTTATCAGTGGGTGTTAGAGTAGGACTCCAGCGAGACCAATGGGACATGTCATATGGTGCGCTGCAACATCAGACACCAGCTAGACATTCACCAAGATATCGAGGCACTCATAGAGGATCCACATACACTACACCACGATGACTATTGCCTCAGAAGCGAACTCCTTACAGAGGACCACAACACCAACAATAACGTCGACCGCAACAATAATAGTTTAGGCTTGTCCAGTAGAACAGACCAGGGTTCTAAGTCAGTGGGACGTCAACTTCTAGTTTAGGTACCAGGAGTACTGGACCGAAGAAAGGGTGTTGGAAATGTGGACAGCCACATTACCAGCGTGACTGCCCAGTTGAGAGGACCAGAGAATATGGATCATCCGGACCCACTACCGTGGGATATTTGGGCAAGGCCCATCAGATTCATGCAGTGGTGAACAACCACTGGAAAGAGAACCAATCGAATGTGCTCAATACGTCACGTACCGTCGCTAACCAGACCCATAGTATTTTGATAGATCCAGGTTCTATAGAGAGTTTTATTTATGGTGCAGTGCTAAAAAGAATTAAGGTAAAGGAAGTCGAACAGGATGAGTTTAGCTTTGTAGAAATGGCTTCGAGAGCCAAAAAGAAGGTTGGAGGGAAGGTTACAGGTTGTATCCTTAACCTGGGAGAGTTTGTCACAAGGGCCAACCTATACATCATGATATTAGGGTCTTATGAAGTCATGATCGGTATGGACTGGTTGGAATCGCATGAGGTGATACTCAATTGTAAGACGAAAAGGTTGATCTTGGTTGATGATGAGGGAAAAAGATGTGTGATTGTAGTTAGGAACTAGGGAGTTTCCCTAAGGTTCATCTCTTCCCTACAACTATGGAAGAGCATGTGCAAGGGATTCCAGCTATATGCAATCCTTGCGTTAAATGGAAAAGGAATGGTGAAAGGATTAGAAAACCTTCCAGTGGTACGAGAGCTTGCGGACGTCTTCCCGGAGGAGTTACCAGGGTTTCTGCCTGAGAGGGAATATGAATTTACCATCAACCTAAAACCGAGAACTGAACCAATAGCAAGAACGCCTTATCGGATGTCGACCCCAAAGTTACAAGAGTTGAAAATGCAACTGAAATAGTTGCTAGACCTAGGAATTATACGTTCAAGTGTGTCACTATGGGGTGCACCTATCATTTTCATATGGAATAAGGATGGGTCGTGGAGAATCTTCATTGACTACCGTCAATTGAACAAGGCAACAATCAAGAATCAATATCCATTGCCAAGGATTGATGATCTATTTAATCATATGAAAGGCACGATGGTGTTTTCGAAGATCGACTTGAGATCGGGGTATCACCAGTTACAAATAAAGGAGGATGACATCCCTAAGACCTCCTTTAAGACGAGTTTTGGACATTACGATTTTATTGTTTTACCATTTGGACTGACAAACGCCCCTGGGTTATTTATGAGCTTGATGAATGGGGTGTTCCACGAATACTTGGAAAAGTTCCTCCAAGTATTCATCGATGATATTTTGATATATTCTTGGATGATGGAGGATCTTGAAGAACACTTGTGCCTTGTACTACAGTGTCTACAAGAGAGCAAGTTGTTTGGGAAGTTGTCGAAATTCTCATTTTATCAATCGAAGATTCACTACTTAGGGCATGTCATCTCCGACGAAGGTATTGCTATGGATCCAACAAAGGTTGAGGATATTATGGAATGGTCTACACTAACAAATTTCCCAGAAGTGTGTAGCTTCATGAGTTTAGTGGGATACTATCGACGATTCGTCGAGGGTTTTTTGAAGATAGAAAATCCAATTACGAAATTGAAAAAGAAGAAAAAGAAGTTTGTTTGGACCGAGAAATGCACAGAATCATTTCAGAGGCTCAAGGAGATATTAATGACAACACCAATACTGAAGGTCCTGGACATGGAAAAGGATTTCTTGGTATGCACTGACGCATCCAAGGAAGGATTAGGCAAAGTCTTGATGCAAGATGGTCGAGTGATCGCTTACATCTCGAGAAAGTTGAGAAGGCATGAGGAGAATTATGCGACACATGATTTGGAACTATTAGCCATTGTGTATTCCTTGAGAGTATGGAGACACTACCTTATTGGAAAAAAATTCGAACTAAAAATGAACCACTGTGGTTTACAACACATCTTTACACAAAGCGACTTGAATGCGTGACAAAGGCATTGGTCATAATTTATTAGCGAGTATGATTTCAAATAAAAGGGACAGTGAACAGAGTGCCTGATGTGTTGAGTCGGAGACCACGCATATTTTTAGTGATGCCTCTTCAGACGAATCTACGTGAAAATATTCTAACTTTACAACATGACGACGACTGGTACAAAGAGGTCGAGGATTTTATCAAACAAAACACAATGATGGTACCAAAATTTGAGGGATTTATTGTGGACAATGACAGATTATTGAGATTCAAAAATCAAATTTACATACCGCCCAATGACGCGTTGAGGAATTTGATCCTAAACGAGGCTCATAGAGCAGTGTACATGGCTCATCCTAGAGTCATGAAGATGAGGGCAGACCGAACAAACAAACCAAATATTGGAGGATATGTTGCATATGTACGTGATGGACCAATAGAAGCGTTGGGAGGAATTATTTCCACTGGTATAATTTGCATATAACAACAGTTATCAAGCACCATTAATATGGTGCCTTTTGAGTTTCTTTACGGGCGACCATGTCAGACGCCTTTGAGTTGGGATCGGCTTGAGGATAGGGTCATGGTGGGACCAGAAGAGATCCAAGAAATGGAAGATCTAATGCAAACAATAAGACAAAGGATCAAAGTGTTAAGCCCTAATATTGGCTCATTACCCCTTAATTGGGGCATATTATATTAGTAATGTTATTTTATTTATGTTGACTTTAGGCCATTATTTGTAATTATACCTCCTA
>JZKD02S2285098.1:0-11713 GCA_000966675.3 Picea glauca | reverse complement strand
GAGAGTGTGCAGAGGGAGAAGAGAACTCCTGGGAGAAATCCCTGTAGCTTCCATAGAGCCCAGAGACTTCCGGTCTGGTCTATTCCTGTAACCCAAGGTAAGGGGGACTGGCAGCCGAAGGAATTTCTAGGTGACAGAGAAGGTGCACTCCCCTAGGGTGGAGCAGGCATGTGGGAAATGAGGGTCTGTGTGCAGTGAGCGTGGGAGATTTTTAGGAGAGCTTCTTCCTGGTGAATGTGAATGTGTTATCTTCCCGTAACCTCAGCCTAGCCTAGGATTCTTGCCTTGGGGTGGAGCTCGGTCCCAGCTCGGGGGTGACCTACTGTTGAGCTGATGAACAGTGTGGTCTAAGGCTGGGAGGTTCATGGAAGGCCTGCTCTTGGTTGGTGATTTCTCCAGCTGATAAAAGATAAGTATTATGAGTTATGTTTAACACATTTGGAATGACTGTGTTGTTCATGTATCATGTTTTCCGCTGTGTAAATGAATTACTGTTGCATGCTATGGTTTGTTAATGGTAACAATAACTTATATATTTTACTCTATGAATTAAGTGTGTTTAATTGTGTTAAATGCATTTGGTTGGTAAAACCCAATATGAGTTTTGTAGATTCCATGTACAGAACGGTAACCGAGAGGTTTGGTAAAATCCGGGTAGTGAATGGGTACACTACAACTCAACTGGCCCATCTAGGCTCAGTGTCGAAACCGTGGGCTTTGATACCAAATTGTAGCACCACTTTTCGGTGCCAAGCCTTACTTTCTCTAATACCAAATTGTAGCGCCTCTTTTTCTGTTACCAATCTGTAACACACCTTTTACATAGCTCATACAGGAATTATATAATCCACATGCATTTAAGAAAGGAAATACATTTAAGCTGAGAGTAAACATATTATTTATTGCTATAATAAACAATCAATAGCATTAACATTAAATTGATATGCACAACAGAATACATGATAGTTATAATTACACAGAGATGCATAATCATGAATAAATCATCATATGATACTTATCTTTGAAAACCTTGGTGATTCCACCAACCACATGTAGGACTTCCATGAACCTCCCAGCCTTAGACCACACTGCTCATCAGCTCAGCAGTGGGTCAACCCCAAGCTGGGACTAAGCTCCACCCCAAGGAAAGGAATCCTAGGCTAGGCTGAGGTTACAGGGAAAAAACACAATCACAAGGAATGAATTCTCTCCTAGGAACCACTCATACTCACTGCCCACAGACTCTCCTTCCACACATGCCTGTTCCACCCTAGGAGTATACACCTTCTCTATCACCTAGACAACCCTTCGGCTGCTAACCTCCCTTGCCTTGGGTTACAACAACAGACCGGATCGAAAGTCTCTGAGCTCTGTGGTAGCTACAGGGTTCCTTCTAGGAGTTCTCTCCTTCCTCTGTGCACTCTCTCACCTAGAGAGAATCGCTCATAGGCCAACAACCTATTCTTCCAACCTCAATAACCTCTCTCACCTGGAGAGAGTGTTGTACAACTAGCCAACAAGCCCTATGCAGTCCATCACTGCGTGGCCACCACAACCATTGGGGAAAACAGACACGGATTTCCAATAGGCTCAACAATGGCAGGTCACTTCTTATTTCTCAATCCGGAAACACAGGATAGACTCACGCTCTAGTTATCAGGGATGTGTGACAAAAAATCCACGCAGGGGTCAACACGGTTTGAACTATTCAGACAGAGGATGTACCGGTTATCCCAGAATGAACACAGATACACGCCTTTTGGTTCAGAAGATGCACGAGGATTTCTCTGCAAAGGTTAGACTAGTTCACCTCAGGCAATTGGGGGTCGAATGGAAGAGGAACCCCCACCACAGTTCATCTTAACCCTTTATTTGCATGGGCTTGGGTTGATACGTGTCACCCATGAAGTTGCATGCTTCCATTAGTGTGCACTCCTCCCACCATTTGGAAGTTACATGTCATTCCAAAAGAACTTAGGGTAAAAACATATTATTCACATGTCTTTTGGAATAATATTAAATTATTATTCCCAAGTCTTAAGACCCCTAGGCTTAACACTTAGTCCCTTTTCCCACCTTCTATCCCCTAATCCCTTGCCCTCTCTATGGATGCTTAGTCCCCTATCACTCATTCATCGTGTCGGCCTGCAAGTGGTGATGTTTATATTTTATTAATGTGTTGCATACATACAGGTATAAAATCAGGCCCTTGGCCTACAACCCTTAGGCTCTCTGGCCTAACAATCACATAAGCCCACTAGCTTATACAAACTTGGCTCACTAGCCTATAACACATATTTACAATTCATTTCATAAACCAGATTTACAAAGGGCTCGGCCTTGGGGACACTACATCTGTGGTATCCCAAAGTGAACCCACATTCATTCGAGGAAGATCTTAGCAGTATCTGCCACTGTGAAATTCTTCTTACAGGCTATGAGGATGGCCATCTTCGAAAACTAATCAAATACCACAAAAACACAATCATTTCCTTGCTTGGTGGACGACAAGCCAGACATGTAATCTATTGAGATGGATTCCCAAGGCTTCTCAGGAATAGGAGGAGGGGTATATAAGCCTTGCTTCTTGATGGCTGGCTTGAAAATGGCATAGGAAGTGCAAGATCTAATATACTTGTTGATGTCGTATTGAATTTTTGGCCAATAAAAATGTTTCTGAAGAACGACCACAATTTTCTCCACGTCAAAATGCCCTGCCACCCATCTATAGTGGGCTTCCCAAATCATCTTTGCATGCTCACTTGTAGGAACACAGAGATGGTTCGAGTGGCATAAGAGTCTGTATTGAATGTGAAAATCAGTGAATGTTTCACATGTACCCAAGCGTTGATAGGTGGTGTTGAAGTCCAGATCTTGTTGATAAAGTTGGGGCCACTTCGATGCTTCATGTCCAGAGGAATGGAGCAGAGTGGTGAGTGCAGCCACAGGAGGCCGACTAAGGAAGTCAATGACATGATTGGAGAGACATGTATTATACTTTATGTTGAGATGGAATTTCTACAGGTAAGTGGACCACTTCTGATGGCAGTCGTTCTTCAATTTCCCTTGTGTCTGTATGAACTGCAGAGGCTTGTGATTAGTGTGTATGATCGTGTAATGTTTCCATTGACAACAATATTTTACAATGGAATACATTTCCTTGTCATAGGTGGGGTATTTCCGGACAGTATCAAAGAGTTTCTCACTATGATATGCCACCAGATGCTCATGTTGAGTGAGAACTACGTCGCCAACATAGTCAGATGTATCAGTGTCAATCTTGAATGGTTGTTGTAGATCGGGCAAGGAGAGTACTGGAGCTAAGCACAAGCGATGCTTCAGATCATTGAATGCTCATTGATGCTCCTTCCCCCACACGAAATTGGCCCTACCACTTCCCTTGGTCACCTAGATGAGGGCCCATGCAATATGGGAGAATCCCAACACGAACCATCGGTAGAAGTTGGCTAGTCCCAAAAAGATCTGAATCGCAGTTTGTGTGGTCAGGGCTGGCCAGTCATGGATGACTTGGATGTTAGCTGGATCAACATGTACCCCATTCTCATCAACAATGTAGCCCAATTATTGGGCTTGTTCATTCCAAAGGACCATTTTTCCAAGTTGGAATAAAGCTTGTGCTGCCACAGAGTGCTCAAAACCTGACGAATTTGCCACATGTGCTCCTCCCATGTTATGATGAAGATGAGTATGTCATACAAATATACTACCACAAATGAGTTGGTGAAGTGTCTCAATACATCATCCATCAACCTCATGTAAGTGGTTGGTGCATTTTTTAAGCCAAAGGGCATGACTAGCCATTCGTAGAGACCTTCTTTAGACTTGAAGGTTGTCTTCCATACATCAGTTGGTTCAATGGGAACCTGGTGGTAGCCAGACTTCGGGTCAATATTTCTGAAGAACGTTGACCCCTTGATTTGGTCAAGAAGGTTATCAATCCTGGGAAAGGGGTAGTGGTTCCTAACTATGATGTTTTTTAAGGCTATGTAATCAATGCAGAGTCGCCAAGTCTCATCCTTCTTCTGCACTAGTACAATCAGTCTTTCGCAAGGGGATAATATGGGCCGATGTGCCCATTTTCAAGAATATCTCGGATCTGATGCCTGAATTCCTCATTCTCCATCAGTGAGTGTCGATAGACTGATACATTAGGTAAAGGTGCACCGAGGGTCAGATCAATTGGATGCTTGACTTGGAAGTGTGTCGGTACCCCTGTAGATGATGAGAAGATGTCTCTGTATTATTCCATGATCATGTCCACTTTCTTATTCTACAAAGAAAGGCGTTGTGTAGAGGCCATGGATGTGGCAGAGACCTTCTTCTTACTATGAGCATGGATCACAAAGAAGATGAACTTATCGGTCTGTGAAATGACCTTACTGCATTTCTTAGCAGAGATTAAAGAAATAGTAGTAGGCAGTGCTACCTCTGGGATCCTATACAATTGTCTACCCAAAGTAATAATAAAACTGTGGGGTCTAGAATCATAGACAACATGATGCTTCCACAAATATGGTTGTCCTAAAAGAACATCAAAAACTTCAAGGGGAGAAATATCACATTGTACCTCATCTTTGAAAGGCTTGATGTCGTAGGGAAGATGACATAGTTGGTTGACACGAAGATATCTTCCTTGGCAAAGCCAACCGATGGTGTAGGGATGCAGATGTTGTGTCTTTGGAAGGTCTATCTCCTTGATGACCTCTTCTGAAATCAGGTTCTTCTGGCTACTGTTATCGACAATGAAATGAAGCGGAGCCCCCTTGACCCACATCTGTGAGTGAAAGAGGCATTATCCTTCCTTTGGTTCTTCTAGTTCGCTTAGCCATAATTTGGTGGTAGTGACAATGGAACTAGGTTCAACATCGATAATATACTTCCATCCTTCAGGATTTAACTTGCAATCACAATTGACCTCTGACTCGGAAGCCTTCAACTCGGCCACGAGGGACTTCTTGGAGTTGCATTCTTCGGTGTTGTGCCAAGGACTTTTATGGTACTCACACCATTTTCCCGTTTCCTTCTTTGTATTCTCATTTTCCTTCTTGTGTTGTGGCTAGGACTGGTTTTCCTGCAGGTGACCATATCGAATTGGTCCCTTGTTGTGTGAATTGGGGCTGCCTTTTCCATGCTTTGGTTATGAGGGGTTTGCAAATCCAAACTCTCACCTTTTCTGCTTAAATTTCGGCTCGATCTTCACAGCGTATCTATAAGTTGTGCCCAATGAGGTGATGTCCAAGAAATGCATTTATGTTTGAATGTATCTATGCAAACAATTGCGGTATTTGAGAACCAAATGATGCTCAGAGTATTGGATGCCCAATTTGGTGCATAGGGTATGGAAAATATTGGTGAAGTATTGTATTGTCTGGTCCCTTTCTTGACATAGGGTGGTCCATTTGGTGTACTAGTCCTCGTAGCTTCCAACAAGGTAGTATTTTTCTTTAATGGAATCCTAGAAGGAATCTCATGTAGGGGCCAACAAAAACATTGTAGATTCCTGCACGACCCTTTGCTCAGAGTAAGTATCCCACTAGTCTTTAACATGGGGAATGACCTTGAGGAGTGAAAAAGTGATCTTTTACCTATCGAAAAATTGTGGACCAAAAATATCCTTCGCATAGATTCAACTATTTATCTATAGAATCCACATCTATCAGTCCTTCAAATAATGGAATATCAAAATTTACTTGTACCTTGAAGGGGGTTGCATGGCTTCTTGATGAAGATGCTTCTCCTGTGGGCAGTCGTCGAAGGATTTGCCCGAAGTTGTCTATCATTTCATTCCTTTGTCGTGTGAGGGATTCCTAGAGAAACATTTTAATAGGCTATCTTGCTCCATCATATTTATTTTCATCCCCCATGGGTTGTTTTCAGGCTCGGTGCAATTGATATTGTAATGGCTCGATTGGTTCGAGTCCCAACTTCTTGTACCCAAATCTTGTCGAGGACATGCACAAAGAAAAATAAATGAAGAGCAGGCCACTCTAATACCACTGATCCAGATTTAGGAGAGGAACGAATTGATTAATAGACTGAATACAATATACATAGAGATATGAAGAATAACACAAATATCCAGTGAACAATATCTTCTATTAAATAATGAAATAGGCTAAAACTGTAAAACTGCATAACTGAAACACTTGCTCAAATGGTGGTAGCTATCTTTGAGAAGAGATGTGGCTACTACACACATCTGTCTGAGAAGAATGGATTACAATGAGGCTCCAAAGGCCTTTTTTATATTACTCGTGAATGCCAAAACCCTAGACATCCAAAAACCTAACCCTAGAAGGTGAAACACGAAAAGTCATGTGGGCCCTATGGGTAAGTTGGTGTAATTTGGTACTTCAACTTCCAAGGGTCGTAACTTTTGCATGCGACCTCCGTTTTAGGTGCGTGATAACCCATTGGAAAGTTATTTTAGAGAAATACACATTCCTCTGTCAAACTCTAACTTTGTCTACAATTTGACTATGGCGAGCCAAAAAAACAACGTTTAGGGCCCCAAAATGGCCCTGAAAGTAAAACAAGATGTGATGACATGAAAACATACAAAACAAGCTAGTTGGATTAGGCGAGAGGCCACCCGTATCCACCTGAAGGATGTGTGGGGATTTAGAAAACCCCCATAAGTGTAGAGCCCACAATTACAAAGTAGTACAGAAGAATGTGTTGAACAAAAAACAGACATGAGGAGCCAGTTGGAATAGGTGGGTGGCCACCAATATCCACCTAGATCAAACAACCTAGCTTGGGAATTTTGACTACATAGGGGTCTTTGATAGGGATTTTATCCTTGATATGAGTCATTTGCACACTTCATGGAGGACAAGATAGTACACATCATCGAGCCTTTTATGGAACTACACACTCTAGAGATCCCACACGTGCCACACACATGGCTTCCTTCACCATTTTGAAGAGGATGCCTTGATGGTTGAGTTAGTTACTTTGATTTTTGAGGTTGCTAGCTTGGCTTGAGGAGGTTTTTGAGGAACTTTTGACTCCTTCCTCTCTCACTTGCAGACATCATTGTATATGTGGCATAACCACCTCTTATTATATTATATTGTTGACCATATCTCCATAGTTAGTTGATGAAATAATGGTTCTTTATATTTTTCTAAGCTATATATAGGAGGATATTATTTTTCTATTGAAAAGGTTGTTATATCTCTTGTCTATATAAAAGAAACACCTCTCATTGTGAATTTGGCTAGAAGCTTGTGGACAAAACCTTTTGTCTACTTTTTTGTTCATGTTATGGATGGTTAATTAGAGTGCTTTCTTGGAGATTTTATCTATGTGGATTCTTTGCAAATGGATGGATGTTCAATGGATCAATGGTCTTGTGTGTTGATTTGATGAGTAAGTGATCTCTCTTTCAATCCTTGTGGTAACTTATTTTTAAATGTGTTAAGTTGGTGTTGCTTCTCTAGTGTTGGTGGTGCACCCTCCTCTCCTTTCTTGATAGGCCCCTTCTCAAAACTATTAGAGTATTTCTAGTGGAGGATCTTCCCCTTGATCATATTGAAATTTTCTAGGCCACTAGGACGAGTTGATAGGGTTCGAAGTGGTCAAACCTAACCACCATTCTAGTTTCACCTACAACTTCTCAAGAGGGGAATTAGTTGACCCCATATGCCTAATCAATAAACTAGGCACTAGTCTATTCATGTTATAATCAAAGTAAATTCAAAATTCAAAATTTCCCTTTTTGTTTTAAGTAGATCTGAAATTTTGTAGCTTGGATTTCAATTTTTAGGCCTAGAACCCTAGACATCTAAGTGAATTTTTCATTGTTTTATGCTGGAAATCACTCTTTTGTAAAATCTATCTTACTACCCCTAAATTTCTGCATTAAACATGGTAAATTTATGTGATTTTAGTGGTTGTTATGTACCTTTAATTTTCAAGTTATCTAGTTGCATTTATTTTCGGGTTTACTCCTCCTTTTAGCCTAAGAAGAACACAATTTCATATATGTTTTAAGGGTTGAAACTTACAACTGTAATTTACTTATTTGTCACGATTTCATGCATCTATGGACAAGTTTTATAGCAGCAAAGTTGCAATATTTTGGGAATAAATACACTTAATAATCATCTCTTAAACCCCCCAAAATTCCCCTAAACATACTCATAACTCAAATATGGAAATTAAATTAATTAATCAACTTGATCCTTAACTCTGTCATATTTCTAAGTTGGTTATAACTGGGTAGTAACATAGGTGACCTTAGACTTGACTTGTTTTGCATTGGGAACCCTAATTTCGTCCCTTGTGTTGGATTTTCCCCACAATAAAAAGAGGGAAGTAGTTGCTTAGGTGACAGTGGCAACACTTCCGAGTTACCCTCAACCTTAGTACCTTGTGAGGGATTTGCACATGGGGTGCACGTTTGTGTGATAACAAGAATTTGTGTAGTATCCTTGGTGAAGTGTTTTATTGTAGATAGTTTGGATGATAGTATTTGGACCAAGAGAAGCATTGATATTGCCCTGGATTTGTCCCAAGTTAGTACCATCTATACCTTCTCTGGAGAGTTTCTGTTCAACATACTTTTTTCTAGTTATATGATCTTCACTAAAAACTATTTCCTACTAAGATTTAATTCTCTTATTCAAAGTCTATGTGAAGTTCTGGCTGCAATCTTTTAAATTTTGTTGTTGTTACTATTGATAATTTTTTTATGTTAGTACTCTTATAATTGTTGAATATTTTGTTGCAGCTATTGTCTTGTTAATTTCATATTTTGGGTTGCTTTAGTTTTCATATTTTCATATCTAATTGCATATTTTAGATTTCATATTTTCTCATATTTCAATTATGATAAAAAAATTATGGGTTCACTCATAACAGTGGTATAATATCCCTAATTGATACAAGATGTTTCACCTAGTTGTAAACCCCTGTAACCCCTATTGGTATCCCTTTGAGTAGTATCACATTAGACAACACCTATATACCAAATTCACTTCCATGTACCCTTGGGTATATTGGAAGTCTTGTAGGTATCCTGAAACTGGCCTTAGATTGAGGAGATTAAAAATGTCCTATTTCTCAACATGAGGGTAAGAAGGAAGAAATATGGGTCTCTATCCCACCAAGTGTTTAGAAAATAAACTTACACTGAATAATATCTCCATGTATACTCCCATCATCAACTAGCTCAAAATATAGGTGTCTTAACCACTTTGGCCATTAGAGCCCTTACAATATTTTATATGAATCACCTTAATAAAGAAAGATAGACCTCCTTCATGTTTTAAATAAGAATGGGTATAAGGTAGTGAAATTAAGGGAAACTATTCAAAATACTAGAATGAGAACTCTAAATGTATATGATCAAGTAACCTCAATATTGGTCCTTCCTTTTATCTAAGGTGTTAATGATAGAATTGTTGAAACAAAGAAAACTATCACTAATTCAAAACTCCTAACACCATTGGGGGAATGAAATTGAAATTGATAAATGACTCTATTGATCCATATAAATACATAGGTGTCTATGAGATCCATACTCCTACAGGAAATCATATATTAGGGAGATTGATCGATCATTTCAATTAACTATCAAGCAGCATGAAGCCGATATTAAGCTTGATCTTTTCCACACATTTTCCCTCATTGAGAACTTCCACGATACTAAACGTCATTTATATATTGAGAATAGTAGGGTTCTTTCAAAAGAGGATAACTACTCTAAATTGACGCTTACAAAAGCTATTGAATTTTTTTTTGATATTATTTATGATATAATCATATATATAAGAGCATTCCCAAATAATTTAAAATTTTGATCTTATCTTAGATACTTTATCCCAAAACAATCTTTATTCAAAGAAATCGAGTGTGAATTTTCCAATACTTCCATGGAGTAATTTAGCCATATTATACATGGAAAGGGTGTTCATATTTATCCTTCTAACATCCAATACATTCAATACATTCAAGAGTGATCAATTCCTATTACCCTCAATAGTTTTGAGGTTTTCTAGGATTAGTAAGATTATATAATAGATTTATCCACAACTTCTCATATATTTCTTTCTTCTTGACTAACCTAATAAATAAGGTTGTGATTTTTTTGAGTTTGGATTCAATGAAGTACTATTTTGGGATTATAGTCTCATTGTATTTGAAAGTTTAAAGTTAAATTATAGAAAAAGGTGGACGTATACTTACATCAAATAAATTTTAACCATATTTAACACAATGGCTTAGTGGCATCAATTTATCTTATGGGATAAGTTCTTAATTAAAATTCATCACCTTAACATGAAGCACTTATTGACATCTATTGTACTTTAACAAAGTTGAAATAGAAGTGGATAACCTACCATAAGCCTAGGACTTCAATATCATATATAAGATAAAGAAAATATTGTACCTCCCCCTACTATACTAAACCCGCTTGATAACAATGTTTGATTAGTTCTTGAGGATAATATTGTGATGAATCATAGAATAAATGGTGATGGATTCTATCATTTTCACGTCTATGCCAAGGTGATTATCATTTGGGGCATTAGCATTTCTCTTTATAGTATCAAACTCCACTCTGATCAATCTATTATTTGAATCTTCATCCATCGTAGAGCTAGAAAATCCCATATATTTTCCATAACTATTCTTAGGCTCATCTTCTTTCCCATTCAGTATAATGGAAGACAAATTTGTTTAATGGGTATAAGTGGGGTCTTGTTATTATCAGGCATTTATAAGGGTATCCTTGCACCTAAGTTTCCAAGGTTTCATTCGAATTCACTCACAAATTCAAGTTTATAGGACGTAGGATGGAAATACATATTAACCACAACAATGGAAGAAACGTAAACTTTTACAATCCTAAGATAATTAAATAAATAAGACTCTACATAAAAATGTAGAAGTTTGTGATCATGATCATATCTTTCATTATTTCCACAGATTGACCTTTTTTATCTTTTGTAGCTTTTGATCTAAAGATACAATCCAAAAAAAAATATGTTATCATTGTTCCCCTCCAATAATTTTTAATCAACACCGCTTATATAGAATATTATCCTTTGAGAGTGTGGGTCTCCCTGCATGTGTGACAGATCCTTTGATACCTAAAGAAAAACCTTCAACAAGGTAAATTGATCCCTCTTTCTAAAAGAATCCTATAGTAACTAGAACATGAATCTCATCAAAGGTTGATTCCCTCTTTCTGAGAGAATCCAGCAAGCCTTTCCTGGTACTCTTCAATAATCCCATGAGCTACAATCTTGGAATCTATCACTTGTTTAGGTTTGCAAAGAAATGAGTGCATTGAAAATTTTATTGTAACAAAAAAATTCACTTGTAATATTATGTTCTTGTGGTTTCCTCAAGATTTTCATCACATCCCTTATGATACTTGTTGATTATTTCTCTCATTTGATGGTGTTATAGGATGTACAAGAAAACATGTATTTATCATATCTATCTTCATCGAGTGAGGGAAGTTCAAGTAGAATAGAGGAAAGTGAGACATCTACTAGCTCTAACAAGCAGAGATAAACTAGAGGTGAGAATATCAAAAGAAAATTCCATAGACGCATGGAATTTTTTTGTTAAGGTCCTAACCCGCACATAGGTAGATCAATGTATTTGGATGTAATAAAGGTCAATATTAATAAGACCTTTCAATAAAATAGAATAAGGCGGATGTAAGAAGACC
>JZKD02S2285087.1:0-20951 GCA_000966675.3 Picea glauca | reverse complement strand
TACTCACATAAATCATATGCCAAGATCACCAAGAACATCTCTCATCCATATTCCCAACATCACCAAGATATGCATCAAATCATGTGCTAGAATATATGTTCCATAATATCCATAAATCATGTACCAAATATATGCCAAAATATGTCTCAAGCATGTACCATAACATCCATAAACCATGTACCAAGGATATGCCTCAAACATATGCCATATCATCCATGTTATTCAGCAAACCATGTATCATGGATATACCTCAAGCATAAGCCATATTATTCATGATATGCCTCATACATGTACCAAAATATATGCCTCAATGCATATACCAAAACACACCTCAAGCATGTAATAATCATCTACCAAAATATCGAAGATGTGCATCCAAAATATCACCACATATGTCTCTACCCATGTACCAAAAACCCTCCAAGATATGCCTCAAGTCATATACCATAACATCAAGATGAAAACCTAAAGACATATAGAAAACCATACATTTTATTGTGTAAACAACCTGGTGCATAAGATCACAGACCAACAAACCTTCTTCAATTTTAGCATCAACAAGATAGCATACCCATTAACCTTTTTCAACTTCATCAAGACATAGATCTGTGATTCATCCATTTTCAACCCATGGATATCCGCGCTTTGCTTCATTGTGACCCATGTACATACGCTCCTTGTGCCACTGCAACATGTGTATAACCTCAGAAATCTTTGCCTTGATCCATTGCAACCCACGGATAACCTTATAAAACTCTTTGCTCTCCTCGACCTCCTTTATCCTAGTCCATATTTTCTTTGCTAATATTGCCAATCCTCCTAGCACAAGTGCAAACCCACTTATGCTAACTCCATACCATAAACACACACTTGGATAGATATTCAAATGAGAGGTTCTTGATGTGTATTTATACTTTTCCAAATGCCTCCTTTATTTGACTTTAGGAATGACCTATAACTTCTTGTTGCAACAATTTTTTATCCTTTAATTTTTTTGGGGCCCACTTGTAACTTCTTTGACCCTAGATCTAGAGCTTCTTGACCATACTTCAGAGATTTATCTTTAAGAGGGAATAACGTCTCAATTTTTAGAAAACACATGTATTCCAATAGAGGATGAACACCTTTAGTAACCACTCACACAACCAAATCAAAGATCAACACACTGATGTTTTGACATGGTAAAACCCTTACGGGGAAACATCCACAACCCCAGCCAATGCGGCCACTTGGAGCAGTTTATTAATGAAAAACAAAAAGATTATAGAAATATTTTACAAGAGATTTTCTCACAATCGATCATCGGCAAATGACCATCCATGCTTTTTAAATAGATATCATGGACCAATCAGGTGTTAATCCATGGATCAATGATCATTAATATAGATGATAATATGAATCGTCAGATCACTCTATGTCGGAAACATATCATGACCGTTGGATTTCCTAACTACAAATGCATACTAAAGAAACACACTTTTACCTAACAACTCATTAGACGAAGTAGATCTTAACTAAATCCTAAGTGTCTAAACATCCTAACATCCCCCCTTAAGAACAACTTGGGATGGGATTGAAGGATTTACAATAGTGACACAATAGGATAAGGAAGGAGGCATTAGAGACTATCCACCCTTGATGAAAACTTCATGAACTCCTAACATAGATCGAAGTTTGGAAAAATTTTCTTATGTAAGAGACTTTGTAAAAATGTTTGCAACTTGATCTTCTGTAGGGAAAAAGAGCACTTCAATAACTTGATCATGAATGAGATTTATGGTGAAGTGAATGTGTAGCTCAATGTGTTTGTTGTGTTGATGTTGAACTCATTCTTTGGCATTGATCTTGATGGCACTAATATTTTTGCACCAAAGGCTGATCAGATGTTGTTGTTGGAATCCAAACTCTAAAAGGATCTGTCGAAGCCACAAGGCTTCCTAACTTGCATTTATTGTTTCTCGGTACTCTGCTTTTACTGAAAAAAGTGAAATAGACTGTTGTTTCTTATAGGCCCAAGTGACAGATCCTAAACCAAGGCTAAAAACATAACCTGCAGTAGACTTCTGATCATCAGTTTCGTCGGCCCAATCTAAATCAGTGAAACCAACCAATAAAGGAGTCCCCCCTGAACTGTAATGTATCTTGAACTAAACTATACCACGGACATAGAAAAGTATCCTTTTAGATGTTTTCCAATGGCTTTCATGGGGTGTTTGCATATACCAGAAAACAAGACCAACAACGAAGGAAAGATCAGGACGGGTATGAGTAAAGTATAAGAGGCTACCAACTAACTGACAGTACAAGGTGGAATCAACTTCAGGAGAAGTACCAGTGGCAGCAATCTTGACTCCAGACTAGAAGGGAGAAGGGGTTGGTT
Source organism: Picea glauca (assembly GCA_000966675.3). Taxonomy (NCBI): domain Eukaryota; kingdom Viridiplantae; phylum Streptophyta; class Pinopsida; order Pinales; family Pinaceae; genus Picea; species Picea glauca. The sequence goes on along the minus strand of JZKD02S2285087.1, from coordinate 18,571 downwards.
TTCAATATTCCATGTGAAAATGACGAAGAAGGTCACAAGCATACTTACACTGGGAAAGAAAAATTACTTCATTTGTTTGCAAAACTTGGAGGCCAAGGAAATAGTGCAAAAATCCTAAGTCTGTCATTTCAAATTTCTTCTTAAGTCTGGTTTTCACATGGTTTAAAAGTTTTGAGTCACTACCAGTAAGTATAAGGTCATCAACATAAAAGACAAGGATTATGAGATGAATTTCTAATTTCTTGGTATATACATTAGGATTATAATGACATCTAGAGAATTCAGTGTCAATAAGAAAGTTGTCCATTTTGGCATACCAAGCTCGGGGATCTTTCTTAAGACCATAAAAATATTTCTTAAGGTGAACAACAAGGCTAGAGTCATTCTGGACATATCCAAGAGGTTGTTCCATGTAGATTTCTTCTTGCAAATCTCCATGCAAGAAGGCGGATTTAACATCCATCTAATGGACCTCCCATTTATGTGAGGCAACAAGGGTAATAACAAGGCAAATGGAATTCATTTTGGCTATAGGGGAAAAGGTTTCATTATAGTCAATTCCTTCAACTTGGGAAAATTCTTTGGCAATTAACCAAGCCTTGTGTATTTCAACACTTCCATCTGATGCATACTTATTTATGTAGACACATTTACATCTGACATGTTTTCTTTCTTTTGGAAGAGGTACAAGATCCAAAGTATCATTTTCCATTAAAGAACGATATTCTTCATTCATTGTTGTATCCCAATCTGGATGACCTGAAGCATTTACAAATGCCTATGGATCATGAGTCTCTCAAACTTGAGACAAAAGAGAAGAGGCTCATTGGAATTATGAGCGTGTCTGACATTGATATGAAGGATCACCAAGAAGATCACCAACTGCTTCTTGTGTTGAACAGACCCTTCTAGGAAGCAGTGGAGTTGGTGTTGGTTCAGGTTCAAAAGACTCATCTGGAGGAAGGTGAGTAGGAGGAGGTCAATTTTTATCCTCAATGTCATCATCTGAAGAAGAAACCGGAATATGAACAAAAGAAGGAAAAAAATGTTGAAGATGGCTCGCAGGTCGAAGAAGCCACAATCGTCGAATTAGGCTCACATTCCAGGATATTTTCATCAACTTTAACATCTCTTCTAATAATAATTTCATTACAATGTGGTTGAAGAAGTCTACAACCTTTGACATATTCAGAATAACCAAAAAATATATGCTTTTCACTTTTAGGCTGCAATGTTTTCCTTTTCTCATCAGGAATGTGAGCCCATGCTACACTGTCAAATACACTGAAGTGACTTACATCTAGTTTAATTTTAGTCTAGGCTTCTTCCAGTGTTATATTTTTAAGAGGCTTTGTAGGAGTGTGATTTACTATGTAATTTTCACAATTGATGGCTTATGTCCAATACTTTAGACTTAATCCCTTAGATGGGATCATACAATTTGCCATCTCTTTTAATGTGCAGTTCTTTCTCTCAGCAACACCCTTTTGTTGTGGTGTATATGGAACAATGTGTTTCATTTGGATGCCATGTGTAGTGCAATAACTTGTAAAATTATTGTTCACATATTCACATCCATTATTTTTTCTTAACCTTTGAATTTGATGTCCATATTTCTTTTCTACAAGGGTCTTGTAAGCCAAAAACTTGTCNTACTCACATAAATCATATGCCAAGATCACCAAGAACATCTCTCATCCATATTCCCAACATCACCAAGATATGCATCAAATCATGTGCTAGAATATATGTTCCATAATATCCATAAATCATGTACCAAATATATGCCAAAATATGTCTCAAGCATGTACCATAACATCCATAAACCATGTACCAAGGATATGCCTCAAACATATGCCATATCATCCATGTTATTCAGCAAACCATGTATCATGGATATACCTCAAGCATAAGCCATATTATTCATGATATGCCTCATACATGTACCAAAATATATGCCTCAATGCATATACCAAAACACACCTCAAGCATGTAATAATCATCTACCAAAATATCGAAGATGTGCATCCAAAATATCACCACATATGTCTCTACCCATGTACCAAAAACCCTCCAAGATATGCCTCAAGTCATATACCATAACATCAAGATGAAAACCTAAAGACATATAGAAAACCATACATTTTATTGTGTAAACAACCTGGTGCATAAGATCACAGACCAACAAACCTTCTTCAATTTTAGCATCAACAAGATAGCATACCCATTAACCTTTTTCAACTTCATCAAGACATAGATCTGTGATTCATCCATTTTCAACCCATGGATATCCGCGCTTTGCTTCATTGTGACCCATGTACATACGCTCCTTGTGCCACTGCAACATGTGTATAACCTCAGAAATCTTTGCCTTGATCCATTGCAACCCACGGATAACCTTATAAAACTCTTTGCTCTCCTCGACCTCCTTTATCCTAGTCCATATTTTCTTTGCTAATATTGCCAATCCTCCTAGCACAAGTGCAAACCCACTTATGCTAACTCCATACCATAAACACACACTTGGATAGATATTCAAATGAGAGGTTCTTGATGTGTATTTATACTTTTCCAAATGCCTCCTTTATTTGACTTTAGGAATGACCTATAACTTCTTGTTGCAACAATTTTTTATCCTTTAATTTTTTTGGGGCCCACTTGTAACTTCTTTGACCCTAGATCTAGAGCTTCTTGACCATACTTCAGAGATTTATCTTTAAGAGGGAATAACGTCTCAATTTTTAGAAAACACATGTATTCCAATAGAGGATGAACACCTTTAGTAACCACTCACACAACCAAATCAAAGATCAACACACTGATGTTTTGACATGGTAAAACCCTTACGGGGAAACATCCACAACCCCAGCCAATGCGGCCACTTGGAGCAGTTTATTAATGAAAAACAAAAAGATTATAGAAATATTTTACAAGAGATTTTCTCACAATCGATCATCGGCAAATGACCATCCATGCTTTTTAAATAGATATCATGGACCAATCAGGTGTTAATCCATGGATCAATGATCATTAATATAGATGATAATATGAATCGTCAGATCACTCTATGTCGGAAACATATCATGACCGTTGGATTTCCTAACTACAAATGCATACTAAAGAAACACACTTTTACCTAACAACTCATTAGACGAAGTAGATCTTAACTAAATCCTAAGTGTCTAAACATCCTAACATCCCCCCTTAAGAACAACTTGGGATGGGATTGAAGGATTTACAATAGTGACACAATAGGATAAGGAAGGAGGCATTAGAGACTATCCACCCTTGATGAAAACTTCATGAACTCCTAACATAGATCGAAGTTTGGAAAAATTTTCTTATGTAAGAGACTTTGTAAAAATGTTTGCAACTTGATCTTCTGTAGGGAAAAAGAGCACTTCAATAACTTGATCATGAATGAGATTTATGGTGAAGTGAATGTGTAGCTCAATGTGTTTGTTGTGTTGATGTTGAACTCATTCTTTGGCATTGAGCTTGATGGCACTAATATTTTCGCACCAAAGGCTGGTCAGATGTTGTTGTTGGAATCCAAACTCTAAAAGGATCTGTCGAAGCCATGAGGCTTCCTGACTTGCATTTATTGTTTCTCGATACTCTGCTTTTACTGAAAAAAGTGAAATAGACTGTTGTTTCTTATAGGCCCAAGTGACAGATCCTAAACCAAGGCTGAAAACATAACCTGCAGTAGACTTCTGATCATCAGTTTCGTCGGCCCAATCTGAATCAGTGAAACCAACCAATAAAGGAGTCCCCCCTAAACTGTAATGTATCTTGAACTAAACTATACCATGGACATAGAAAAGTATCATTTTAGATGTTTTCCAATGGCTTTCATGGGGTGTTTTCATATACCAGAAAACAAGACCAACAACGAAGGAAAGATCAGGACGGGTATGAGTAAAGTATAAGAGGCTACCAACTAACTGACAGTACAAGGTGGAATCAAATTCAGGAGAAGTACCAGTGGCAACAATCTTGACTCCAGACTAGAAGGGAGAAGGGGTTGGTTTGCAATATTCCATGTGAAAATGACAAAGAAGGTCACAAGCATACTTACACTGGGAAAGAAAAATTACTTCATTGGTTTGCAAAACTTGGAGGCCAAGGAAATAGTGCAAAAATCCTAAGTCTGTCATTTCAAATTTCTTCTTAAGGTTGGTTTTCACATGGTTTAAAATTTTTGAGTCACTACTAGTAAGTATAAGGTCATCAACATAAAGGACAAGGATAATGAGATGAATTTCTACTTTCTTGGTATATACATTAGGATTATAATGACATCTAGAGAATTTAGTGTCAATAAGAAAGTTGTCCATTTTGGCATACCAAGCTCGGGGATCTTTCTTAAGACCTTAAAAAGATTTCTTAAGGCGAACAACAAGGCTAGAGTCATTCTGGACATATCCAGGAGATTGTTCCATGTAGATTTCTTCTTGCAAATCTCCATGCAAGAAGGCGGATTTAACATCCATCTAATGGACCTCCCATTTATCTGAGGCAACAAGGGTAATAACAAGGCAAATGGAATTCATTTTGGCTATAGGGGCAAAGGTTTCATTATAGTCAATTCCTTCAACTTGGGAAAATTCTTTGGCAATTAACCGAGCCTTGTGTATTTCAACACTTCCATATGATGCATACTTAGTTATGTAGACACATTTACATCTGACATGTTTTCTTTCTTTTGGAAGAGGTACAAGATCCAAAGTATCATTTTCCATTAAAGAACGATATTCTTCATTCATTGTTGTATCCCAATCTGGATGACCTGAAGCATTTACAAATGCCTATGGATCATGAGTCTCTCAAACTTGAGACAAAAGAGAAGAGGCTCATTGGAATTATGAGCGTGTCTGACATTGATATGAAGGATCACCAAGAAGATCACCAACTGCTTCTTGTGTTGAACAGACCCTTCTAGGAAGCAGTGGAGTTGGTGTTGGTTCAGGTTCAAAAGACTCATCTGGAGGAAGGTGAGTAGGAGGAGGTCAATTTTTATCCTCAATGTCATCATCTGAAGAAGAAACCGGAATATGAACAAAAGAAGGAAAAAAATGTTGAAGATGGCTCGCAGGTCGAAGAAGCCACAATCGTCGAATTAGGCTCACATTCCAGGATATTTTCATCAACTTTAACATCTCTTCTAATAATAATTTCATTACAATGTGGTTGAAGAAGTCTACAACCTTTGACATATTCAGAATAACCAAAAAATATATGCTTTTCACTTTTAGGCTGCAATGTTTTCCTTTTCTCATCAGGAATGTGAGCCCATGCTACACTGTCAAATACACTGAAGTGACTTACATCTAGTTTAATTTTAGTCTAGGCTTCTTCCAGTGTTATATTTTTAAGAGGCTTTGTAGGAGTGTGATTTACTATGTAATTTTCACAATTGATGGCTTATGTCCAATACTTTAGACTTAATCCCTTAGATGGGATCATACAATTTGCCATCTCTTTTAATGTGCAGTTCTTTCTCTCAGCAACACCCTTTTGTTGTGGTGTATATGGAACAATGTGTTTCATTTGGATGCCATGTGTAGTGCAATAACTTGTAAAATTATTGTTCACATATTCACATCCATTATTTTTTCTTAACCTTTGAATTTGATGTCCATATTTCTTTTCTACAAGGGTCTTGTAAGCCAAAAACTTGTCAAAAACTTTTCTCTTAAGTTTTAAGAAGTAAACCCAAGTACGTTTGGAAAAGTCATCAATGAAAGTTAAGAAATAATTGCACCCAAAAAATTAAGGAGAAGAAAGTGGACCACACAAGTCACTATGAACAAGTTGCAAAGGGTTCTAGGCGTGCCAAGATGCACGTTTGTCAAAATTATCTCAATGATGTTCGTTGAGAACACAATTGCCACAAGCACCATATCTGCATGAAATAAGAGGAAGACGGGTCACCATCTGTTGGTTACATAGTTGTTGCAATGAGTGATAGTTTAGATTACCAAACCACTCATGCCAAAGTTTGTTGAAGTCGTCTCTATGAGAAACAAAAACTGATGGAAAAGATGATGACCCAAAGTTTCCAAACTTGTACAACCTGGTAATATCATCAACAATTCTAGTTGCAAGAACATGCTTAGGATCGTTTAGATCCTTGATTACAAATTGGTGAGGTAAAAACTATATGGTTTTACCTTCACCTGAATGAGTGATTTGATATACCAATAGAAGGTTATAAGAAATACTTGGAACACATAATACATCATTGAAATGACCATTATCTACTTGAATTGATCCAGATCCTACAACACTAAGAGATATATCATCACCAACAAATATTTTATTTGTGTTACATTCATTTAGAGTCAAAAATATGTCTTTATCCTTATCCATATGATACGATGCTCCAAAATCAATAAGCTACTCATCAAAAGAAGATTCAGTAGAAGCTGCATTGAAGGATTGAAGACGAAAGTGCATGTCCATGAGAAGAAGAATAATAATTAGAATCAATACTGATGTTGTGTTTCTTCATTGTTGCTTCTAAAGCTGCCATCTTCTTGAAACATTTGGACTTATCATGACCATATTTATCACAAAAAGTTTCAATTTATGTTAGTGTTCTTATTTTTAGATTTTTCCCTTTGTCACCATTAGGAGATGAAGTTGTCTGAGTGGGTTTGGGAGCCTTATGTTTCTTGTTGTTGTGGTGAGGATGTTTCTTCTTGAGATTCTTTGGTTTATCTTTATGCTGGGTGACTAAGGCTTTGTTGGAGGTAACTGCAGTGTTGATCACTCCAAGTTGTACAAGCTTATCTTGATCTCTAATCATATCATCACAAAAGGACTAAAGAGTGGGTTTTTGATAATATTTCCCTAGAGCTTCTCTCATGGCATGAAAGGTAGATACAAACATAGAATATGCACTACCTAGCTTAGAAATAATAATATAGATGCAACGCTCTTCCTCCAGCTTTATCTCACATTCTTCACATAAAATTCTGAGTGTTTTAAACTTAGATAGATAGTCTTCAATGCAAGAAAAATCATTTGGACTTAAAGTCAATATTTGATTTTCTAACTGATGTGCTCGAATAATATTGTGTTTACCAAACAGATTCAAGCTTTTCTCAAGCTTCATCGGGGTCATCAATTTCTTTAAGGTGGAACCTTAAATCAGGAGAGATGGACATTCTAATTAGTTCACGTGATTAGTCACTCCTATTATCCCATTTGACTTTCTTATCAGCATCAATGGGTTCTTTTTCCTTTCCCAAGGTAATCTGGTACAAGTCTTTAATTATTAATAAATCCTCCATATGGGATTTCCATTGGAAGTAGTTGGTGTTGGTAAGCAAAAGATTACTAGAAGAAGCCATATTAAATATGTAGATAATATGAATTTAAAAACTGAAACGGATGATCTAGATGGAAAGATCTTAAAAAATTAGGCGGTTTAAAAAAAAATGGCACTGAAAACAGATTTATGATGTGAAAGTTATGCCTTTTTAAAAAAAGGCATAAACGGTAACCAAAGAACCACATGGTGGTGTAAGTTGTTTTATGAAGTGACCCACTTTTATAAAAAGAAGTGGGGATCACTTTTACAATAAAGTTACTTTATAAAATAAAGTTGCATGTAAAATAAATAACTCTAAAATAAAATATTAAAGCTACTTATAGTGACTCACTTTTATACTTGAAGTGAAATACACTTTACAATGGAGCATGAATTTTTTTTCCAAAAAAAGTAACAAAAAGAGAGACTTGAACTCAAGACATATTACTTAATAAGGCAACTTTTAACCAAGTGGAATAGCAAAACATATTGTATTGTTTAGCAGTAGGATTCTTGTTGTTGTTGTTGATACACTTTACGATGGAGCATGAACTTTTTTTCCAAAAAGAGAGACTTGAACTCAAGACCTCTTATTTAATAAGGAAAATTTTAACCTAGTGGGCTAGCAAAACATATTGTATTGTTTAGTAGGAGGATTTTTGTTGTTGTTTTCGGCCTTGGAGAGCGTGCTCATAAAAAACTCTTTTGACACAAGAAAAATTTTTCACTTCTCGATGAAAACAAGGGTTAGATCTCGGTTAGCTTACCCAAAAAATGCATTGTTTCCTATATGTTTTTGATTTGTCAAGATCGCACAAGGAATGGGGAAAAGAGAATATGTATATCTATAAGAGTAGCAACCGGGAAACAAACAATATAAAACCGAAATAAAACAAAAATAATACTTTGTAAAAATTTTAAAAGGACGTATTCAAGCTTTATACCTTTGGATCTAGCTGAAATGGTCGTATATTGGGAAAACAAAAACCTTTTTGAGTGAAACAAAAAGCATTCCTTACCAAAATGAGCATTCCATATGTAATGGAATAGTCCTCTCAACCCATAAATGTACATAAATGGAAGAAAACATAGATGAGGCAACCCAGATTCACGATCTCGATCTACAACAAGAGTGGGTCTTCAAATAGGCTCAGATACCATGTTCGACAACAAAAGTATTCCAATAGAGGAAGAACACCTTTAGTAACCACTCACACAAACAAATCAAAGATCAATACACTGATTTTTTGACATGGTAAAACCCCACGGGGAAACATCCACGGCCCCAGCCAATGCATCCACTTGGAGCAGTTTATTAATGAAAAAAAAAATGATTACAAAGATATTTTACAAGAAAGTTTCTCACAATCGATCATTGAAAAATGACCCTCCATGCTCTTTAAATAGAGATCATGGACCAATCTAGTTTAATCCATAGATCAATGATCATTAAGGTCAAGGAGAATATGAACCGTCAGATCACTCCATGCCGGGAACATATCATGACTGTCATATTTCCTAACTACAAATGCATACTAATGCATACTAAAGAAACACACTTTTACATAATGACTCATTAGACCAAGTAGATCTTAACTGAATCCTAAGTGTCTAAATATTTTAACATCATCCGTGAGGAACCACGTGACGTACCACCTACCGTTGGAAACGACATGATGAGGACTATCCATCTATGAGGTTTTTGCATCTATTTGCAATGTACTTCATCCTCTTTTTCCTCAAACACCTTTTGGCTTCATGACCACACCTATGGGGCTTCTTGTAGACTTCTTCTAAGAATCTTCCCATGACGTCCATGCTTAGAGCTATGCCATAAGAGGACCACTTTGGAGACTTCTTCAAATATGCCCATCACTGCTAGATGCTTCTAGAATTCTTCTAGGGTTGACATCCCCTCATTACTTCTAGGGGATTATGGGGCTTCTAGACTTATTCTAGGGTTGAAATCAATTATAATACAAGTGGACAATCTAACAAAGTTGCAGATGCATTAAGCATGAGAAATCTGATTTTGGAGGAACCTAAAGTGAATATTTTTGGATTTGATTCCTTGAAATACATGTGCAAGGAGGATTCAAACTTAAAGGAGGATTATGCAACATGTGAGGATCTCATAAGCAGAGATAGGAGTCCATGGATGGAATACATGCTTCAAGAAACACTTTTTTTCAATGGAAGCCAATTATGCATTCATAAATGTTCTATGAGAGAGAACTTGTTGAAGGAGAAACATAGTGGCAGTTTAGAAAGACATTTTGGATGAAATAATACACTTGGTCAATTGAGTGTATACTATTTTTGGCCATGAATGAAATATAATGTGAAGAAGTTTGTTGAGAGGTGAAGGATATGCCAACATGCTAAGGAAATAGGCCAAAACACAAGATTGTATCAGCCTTTGCCTACTCCTAATAGGCCATGGGATTCAATAAGTATGGATTGTGTACTTGGATTACTGAAGACTCAAAAAGGTAATGATTTAATATTTGTTGTAGTTGATAGATTTTCCAAGATGGCCCATTTTATAACATGTAAAACAAGTGATGCAACTAACATTGTCGACTTGTTTTTCAAGGAAGTTGTAAGATTGCATGGACTTCCTAAGAGTATTGTTTCTGACAGGGATACTAAGTTTGTTGGTCATTTTTGGAGGACTCTTTAGAATAATTTGGGAAAAAATCTCAATTTTAGTTCATCTTACCACCCTCAGAAAGATGGACAAATTGAGGTAGTCAACAAAATCCTTAGCAACATCTTAAGAAGCTTAGTGAGTGAACATCCCAAATAGTGGGATAAAGTAATTGCTCAAGTAGAATCTGCCTACAATGATTCACCAAACAGAAGCACGCGTCTTATTTCCATTTCAGATTATGTATGGCATCCATCCAAGGGGTGTTTATGAGTTGAGACACTTGGGTAAGAGAGAGATAAGGAGTGTTGATGGAGAAGAATTTTCAACAACCATGCAAGATTCACATGAGAAAGTCAAACAATAGCTCGAAGTGAACACGAGCAAGTATAAGAAAATGATAGATTTAAAGAGAAAAGAGGTTAGTTTTGAGGTTGGAGATTTGGTTCTTTCACATTTAAGGAAGGAAATATTTCCCAAGAGGGAATACAACAAGTTGAAACTAAAGAAAATTGGACCTTGTAAAGTCTTGAGAAACTTTTCTTCAAATGTCTATGTGATAGAGCTTCCAAATGACATTGGAGTCTCTCCTATATTCAATATTTCAGACTTGTATCCTTTCAAGGAATAAGAAGAATCAACAAATGCACATGAAATTGATGATGATCAGATTATAAATTGGGAATGGTAACTACCTAAAGCAAAACCAAAGGAAATTGAATCAATCCTAAACAAGAAGGTGGTGAAGAAGACTAGGGACAAGGAGTATCTTTAATACTTGGTCAAGTGGAAAGATCATCCACTTGAAGGTGCTACATGGATAACAAATTCATATATATCCAAGCATGGTAGCAACATTGATGAACTCATGAATAGAAATCCATGAAGATGTCTTTTGTTCCTTGGTAGTCTGATGCAGGTACATAAATAGTAATACATGTATGTCTTGTTTCTTGTTTTTTCATAGGTTATAGATACTTATGGATTCATACACATGTGGAGGAATTTGTTTAAACTCTTACACGTCCATAACCTCCTTAATCTTACGTAATGAGCCAACAAATAAAAATCTACTTGTTAGCATGTATCTAGGAGGTTAGAGTAATCTTAGGAGTTAGTTTGGATTTTTATTAATAATAAAATATCTGAACGAGTCTATTTTGGCTTGAGTTATCTTCCTCATGATGTGTAAAAACAAGTTGTAAGCATTGTTGTTGGGGTGTGTGTATGGAATGTGGGGGGTTTTGGTAGAAAATAGAGATTGTAAATGTTTCCAAGATTGTGATTTTACAACCTTTGTTATATATTCTATTTTCATTTTATATTTCTTGGTATTCAACATCACAAATGCAAGTCAAATGAGGTCATAGGNTCTGCATGAAATAAGAGGAAGACGGGTCACCATCTGTTGGTTACATAGTTGTTGCAATGAGTGATAGTTTAGATTACCAAACCGCTCATGCCAAAGTTTGTTGAAGTCGTCTCTTTGAGAAACAAAAACGGATGGAAAAGATGATGACCCAAAGTTTCCAAACTTGTACAACCTGGTAATATCATCAACAATTCTAGTTGCAAGAACATGATTAGGATCGTTTAGATCCTTGATTACAAATTGGTGAGGTAAAAACTATATGGTTTTACCTTCACCTGAATGAGTGATTTGATATACCAATAGAAGAATATAAGAAATACTTGGAACACATAATACATCATTGAAATGACCATTATCTACTTGAATTGATCCAGATCCTACAACACTAAGAGATATATCATCACCAACAAATATTTTATTGGTGTTACATTCATTTAGAGTAGAAAATATGTCTGTATCCTTATCCATATGATATGATGCTCCAAAATCAATAAGCCACTCATTAAAAGAAGATTCAGTAGAAGATGCATTGAAGGATTGAAGAAGAAAGTGCATGTCCATGAGAAGAAGAATAATAAGTAGAATCAATACTAATGTTGTGTTTCTTCATCGTTGCTTCTAAAGCTGCCATCTTCTTGAAACATTTGGACTTATCATGACCATATTTATCACAAAAGTTTCAATTTATGTTAGTGTTCTTATTTTTAGATTTTCCCCTTTGTCACCATTAGGAGATGAAGTTGTCTGAGTGGGTTTGGGAGCCTTATGTTGCTTGTTGTTGTGGTGAGGATGTTTCTTCTTGAGATTCTTTGGTTTATCTTTCTGTTGGGTGACTAAGGCTTTGTTGGAGGTAACTGCAGTGTTGATCACTCCAAGTTGTACAAGCTTATCTTGATCTCTAATCATATCATAACAAAAGGACTAAAGAGTGGGTTTTTGATAATATTTCCCTAGAGATTCTCTCATGGTATAAAAGGTAGATACAAACACAGAATATGCACTACCTAGCTTAGAAAGAATAATATAGATGCAACGCTCTTCCTCCAGCTTTATCTCACATTCTTCACATAAAATTCTAAGTGTTTTAAACTTAGATATATAGTCTTCAATGCAAGAAAAATCATTTGGACTTAAAGTCAATATTTGATTTTCTAACTGATGTGCTCGAATAATATTGTGTTTACCAAACAGATTCAATCTTTTCTCAAGCTTCATCGGGGTCATCAATTTCTTTAAGGTGGAACCTTAAATCAGGAGAGATGGACATTCTAATTAGTTCACGTGATTTGTCACTCCTATTAGCCCATTTGACTTTCTTATCAGCATCAATGGGTTCTTTTTCCTTTCCCAAGGTAATCTGGTACAAGTCTTTAATTATTAATAAATCCTGCATATGGGATTTCCATTGGAAGTAGTTGGTGTTGGTAAGCAAAAGATTACTAGAAGAAGCCATATTAAATATGTAGATAATATGAATTTAAAAACTGAAATGGATGATCTAGATGGAAAGATCTTAAAAAATTAGGCGGTTTAAAAAAAAATGGCACTGAAAACAAATTTATGATGTGAAAGTTATGCCTTTTTAAAAAAAGGCATAAACGGTAACCAAAGAACCACATGGTGGTGTAAGTTGCTTTATGAAGTGACCCACTTTTATAAAAAGAAGTGGGGATCACTTTTACAATAAAGTTACTTTATAAAATAAAGTTGCATGTAAAATAAATAACTCTAAAATAAAATATTAAAGCTACTTATAGTGACTCACTTTTATACTTGAAGTGAAATACACTTTACAATGGAGCATGAATTTTTTTTCCAAAAAAAGTAACAAAAAGAGAGACTTGAACTCAAGACATATTACTTAATAAGGCAACTTTTAACCAAGTGGAATAGCAAAACATATTGTATTGTTTAGCAGTAGGATTCTTGTTGTTGTTGTTGATACACTTTACGATGGAGCATGAACTTTTTTTCCAAAAAGAGAGACTTGAACTCAAGACCTCTTATTTAATAAGGAAAATTTTAACCTAGTGGGCTAGCAAAACATATTGTATTGTTTAGTAGGAGGATTTTTGTTGTTGTTTTCGGCCTTGGAGAGCGTGCTCATAAAAAACTCTTTTGACACAAGAAAAATTTTTCACTTCTCGATGAAAACAAGGGTTAGATCTCGGTTAGCTTACCCAAAAAATGCATTGTTTCCTATATGTTTTTGATTTGTCAAGATCGCACAAGGAATGGGGAAAAGAGAATATGTATATCTATAAGAGTAGCAACCGGGAAACAAACAATATAAAACCGAAATAAAACAAAAATAATACTTTGTAAAAATTTTAAAAGGACGTATTCAAGCTTTATACCTTTGGATCTAGCTGAAATGGTCGTATATTGGGAAAACAAAAACCTTTTTGAGTGAAACAAAAAGCATTCCTTACCAAAATGAGCATTCCATATGTAATGGAATAGTCCTCTCAACCCATAAATGTACATAAATGGAAGAAAACATAGATGAGGCAACCCAGATTCACGATCTCGATCTACAACAAGAGTGGGTCTTCAAATAGGCTCAGATACCATGTTCGACAACAAAAGTATTCCAATAGAGGAAGAACACCTTTAGTAACCACTCACACAAACAAATCAAAGATCAATACACTGATTTTTTGACATGGTAAAACCCCACGGGGAAACATCCACGGCCCCAGCCAATGCATCCACTTGGAGCAGTTTATTAATGAAAAAAAAAATGATTACAAAGATATTTTACAAGAAAGTTTCTCACAATCGATCATTGAAAAATGACCCTCCATGCTCTTTAAATAGAGATCATGGACCAATCTAGTTTAATCCATAGATCAATGATCATTAAGGTCAAGGAGAATATGAACCGTCAGATCACTCCATGCCGGGAACATATCATGACTGTCATATTTCCTAACTACAAATGCATACTAATGCATACTAAAGAAACACACTTTTACATAATGACTCATTAGACCAAGTAGATCTTAACTGAATCCTAAGTGTCTAAATATTTTAACATCATCCGTGAGGAACCACGTGACGTACCACCTACCGTTGGAAACGACATGATGAGGACTATCCATCTATGAGGTTTTTGCATCTATTTGCAATGTACTTCATCCTCTTTTTCCTCAAACACCTTTTGGCTTCATGACCACACCTATGGGGCTTCTTGTAGACTTCTTCTAAGAATCTTCCCATGACGTCCATGCTTAGAGCTATGCCATAAGAGGACCACTTTGGAGACTTCTTCAAATATGCCCATCACTGCTAGATGCTTCTAGAATTCTTCTAGGGTTGACATCCCCTCATTACTTCTAGGGGATTATGGGGCTTCTAGACTTATTCTAGGGTTGAAATCAATTATAATACAAGTGGACAATCTAACAAAGTTGCAGATGCATTAAGCATGAGAAATCTGATTTTGGAGGAACCTAAAGTGAATATTTTTGGATTTGATTCCTTGAAATACATGTGCAAGGAGGATTCAAACTTAAAGGAGGATTATGCAACATGTGAGGATCTCATAAGCAGAGATAGGAGTCCATGGATGGAATACATGCTTCAAGAAACACTTTTTTTCAATGGAAGCCAATTATGCATTCATAAATGTTCTATGAGAGAGAACTTGTTGAAGGAGAAACATAGTGGCAGTTTAGAAAGACATTTTGGATGAAATAATACACTTGGTCAATTGAGTGTATACTATTTTTGGCCATGAATGAAATATAATGTGAAGAAGTTTGTTGAGAGGTGAAGGATATGCCAACATGCTAAGGAAATAGGCCAAAACACAAGATTGTATCAGCCTTTGCCTACTCCTAATAGGCCATGGGATTCAATAAGTATGGATTGTGTACTTGGATTACTGAAGACTCAAAAAGGTAATGATTTAATATTTGTTGTAGTTGATAGATTTTCCAAGATGGCCCATTTTATAACATGTAAAACAAGTGATGCAACTAACATTGTCGACTTGTTTTTCAAGGAAGTTGTAAGATTGCATGGACTTCCTAAGAGTATTGTTTCTGACAGGGATACTAAGTTTGTTGGTCATTTTTGGAGGACTCTTTAGAATAATTTGGGAAAAAATCTCAATTTTAGTTCATCTTACCACCCTCAGAAAGATGGACAAATTGAGGTAGTCAACAAAATCCTTAGCAACATCTTAAGAAGCTTAGTGAGTGAACATCCCAAATAGTGGGATAAAGTAATTGCTCAAGTAGAATCTGCCTACAATGATTCACCAAACAGAAGCACGCGTCTTATTTCCATTTCAGATTATGTATGGCATCCATCCAAGGGGTGTTTATGAGTTGAGACACTTGGGTAAGAGAGAGATAAGGAGTGTTGATGGAGAAGAATTTTCAACAACCATGCAAGATTCACATGAGAAAGTCAAACAATAGCTCGAAGTGAACACGAGCAAGTATAAGAAAATGATAGATTTAAAGAGAAAAGAGGTTAGTTTTGAGGTTGGAGATTTGGTTCTTTCACATTTAAGGAAGGAAATATTTCCCAAGAGGGAATACAACAAGTTGAAACTAAAGAAAATTGGACCTTGTAAAGTCTTGAGAAACTTTTCTTCAAATGTCTATGTGATAGAGCTTCCAAATGACATTGGAGTCTCTCCTATATTCAATATTTCAGACTTGTATCCTTTCAAGGAATAAGAAGAATCAACAAATGCACATGAAATTGATGATGATCAGATTATAAATTGGGAATGGTAACTACCTAAAGCAAAACCAAAGGAAATTGAATCAATCCTAAACAAGAAGGTGGTGAAGAAGACTAGGGACAAGGAGTATCTTTAATACTTGGTCAAGTGGAAAGATCATCCACTTGAAGGTGCTACATGGATAACAAATTCATATATATCCAAGCATGGTAGCAACATTGATGAACTCATGAATAGAAATCCATGAAGATGTCTTTTGTTCCTTGGTAGTCTGATGCAGGTACATAAATAGTAATACATGTATGTCTTGTTTCTTGTTTTTTCATAGGTTATAGATACTTATGGATTCATACACATGTGGAGGAATTTGTTTAAACTCTTACACGTCCATAACCTCCTTAATCTTACGTAATGAGCCAACAAATAAAAATCTACTTGTTAGCATGTATCTAGGAGGTTAGAGTAATCTTAGGAGTTAGTTTGGATTTTTATTAATAATAAAATATCTGAACGAGTCTATTTTGGCTTGAGTTATCTTCCTCATGATGTGTAAAAACAAGTTGTAAGCATTGTTGTTGGGGTGTGTGTATGGAATGTGGGGGGTTTTGGTAGAAAATAGAGATTGTAAATGTTTCCAAGATTGTGATTTTACAACCTTTGTTATATATTCTATTTTCATTTTATATTTCTTGGTATTCAACATCACAAATGCAAGTCAAATGAGGTCATAGGATTGAGGTTAAGTATTTTGGTTATACATGAATAATTTTGGCTTTGGATCCAATGGTGAAAGATCTATTTTTGAACCTAGATCTGAATCGCTTCCCTATCAAAGGATTTAGAAAGCATGCTTGAATGTTGTGTTAGTTGCAAGTCAGATTGAAGAAAAGAGACGCATCAATCTCAAATTCTTGTGGCCAATATTGTGATCAAAGATTGTATACTTGTGGCACATTTGTGGTCCTTCAATCTTGTAGCATGCATGCATTGAACCCTCAATCCTCTCAGTCGCAAGCCTCTAAATCTTAGTTGAAGAGATGTATCGATTCCCCATTCTTGTGGTTGTTGATTGTAGAATCCAAAGAAGATAAAACCCAAATCATGATTATGGTACTGTAAGTATTGTTGTTCTTTATTGAATACAATCAAACCCAGATCTTGTTGGACACACCTACCACACTTAGAGGGGGGCTGAATGAGTGTGGGGATCTTTTCCCCAAAACTTCCCTCTTACACAAAAACTCCTTAGTTAACATTCAACATTTTATCATTACTCATTGTTGTCATTTATAATCAGTTAGATGTGAATACATATCATCAACAAATCATCTCCACAAGAAACACAAAGAACACAAGATGTATGTACAATTTTTATTTTTATTATGGACTTCAATCCGGGGGGTTTTCAGCAACAACTGAATAGAGTTCAACTCTACAAGAGCACCAGCTCTATATGTAAGACTCAGTGTACATTCTCATCACCAACTGAGATGAGGCAACAATCCTCAACAGATATCAATCTGTCAACATAAACAATTGCATCAACCATGCACCAACCTGTGTCAAACAACCTGTAATCAACCTGTACCATAAACAAGTGCATCCAACCATGTACCAAGCATATACCAATCATGTGTCAAATAATAATAATAAATGACTCATAAATATGTACCAACATCATCAACTATACACCTCATGTATGTGCCAAATCATCAACTGCTTGTCTCAACCATGACTAGTCTTGGATTAGTCAAGAACCCCAACTTGAAATAATCATAACTTTGTACCTGTAATGAATAAAGATCTGAAATTGATATACAATATTCTTCAGTGTGTTTTATGCAATTCCTCCAGGTGGAACTACTTGGAACATCTCAGAAAAGGCGTTATAGCAAACATGGCATGCCTTGTTGAATTCTGGCTTATTCTAGAGAGTGACCTTGTAGAGCGTGGCCCCCACAAAATATTCATTGCATTGATTTAAAAATTTTACAAAACATACTAAAGATTGTACCATAACCAAAAAATTTGGTCTCACTGAATTTGGATCTGTTATGAAGAATTTATGACGTTTTTACCCGAAACACATGTTTTTGACTAGTTTCAGGACTAGCCACAAACCTTATTTTCCATGGAGTGTAACTCCAAAAATAAAACGACCCACAAGCTGAATTTTTTACCACGGATACTTGGGTTTTTTTTCTCAATGGAATAGAAATTTCATGGTCTGACGCATTATAGAAAAAATGTTATAGTGAAAATGGTGAGATGACATGTAAATAACATACCTTATAAGCATCATCAAAAGAATTTATCCTTCCTTGCATTTCGGCGTTCTTTTCTTCACCTTTCCTCAGAATTTAGTCTTAGATATCCTTGGTTACCTCAGAAACATATAGATATTCAATATTCTCAAGTGTGATTAAAATGAGAGAGCTTTTCCTCTTATTTATACTCTCCAACCAGTTTCCTTAAAAACATCTTCTAGGTCACTTGGCCCCACTTTCCTTATTTTAGGGTTAACCT